>CM075967.1:30796782-31106782 GCA_038048745.1 Coluber constrictor foxii
AGGAAGAAAAGGGAAGGGAAGGGAAGGGAAGGGAAGAAGAGAAGAGAAGAGAAGAGAAGAGAAGAGAAGAGAAGAGAAGGGAAGGGAAGGGAAGGGAAGGGAAGGGAAGGGAAGGGAAGGGAAGGGAAGGGAAGAGAAGAGAAGAGAAGAGAAGAGAAGAGAAGAGAAGAGAAGAGAAGAGAAGAGAAGAGAAGAGAAGAGAAGAAGGAAGGAAGGAAGAAAAGGGAAGGGAAGGGAAGGGAAGGGAAGGGGAGAGAAGGGGAGAGAAGGGAAGAGAAGAGAAGAGAAGAGAAGAGAAGAGAAGAGAAGAGAAGAGAAGAGAAGAGAAGAGAAGAGAAGAGAAGAGAAGAGAAGAGAAGGCGGAACAGAGGGGGGGAAGAGAAGGGAAGGGAAGGGAAGGGAAGGGAAGGGAAGAGAAGAGAAGAGAAGAGAAGAGAAGAGAAGAGAAGGGAAGGGAAGGGAAGGGAAGGGAAGGGAAGGGAAGGGAAGGGAAGGGAAGGGAAGGGAAGAAAAAAGAAGAGACACCTCCACTCCAACTAGGTCGCGTGCAGATACAGACAACATGCATGCTCTGGAGGGAGTGGAAACAAAGAGCATCCATCCCTTGACCAGGTGTTAATGGGGAACACAACAGCTACTTTAGCGTCAGTCTTGTTAGGAGAACTCATTTACCCGCTACTTTCTCTCTACGGACAAGGAGAAGCAAAGCCAAAGAGAGAAATTAAGTTAAATTAGGAGAAATCACATGTGGATCTACAGGACACGTTAGAACCAGGGCACTCGTGGGCGGGGGGGGGGGGGAAGGAGGAGGAACGGAGAAGCAGCACTTACGTGGTGGCGGAGGGCCTGCGGTTTCCCCCATAGGCGGAAGACGGATGTAAAGAAAAGACAGACCCCCAAAAGAGAAAAGAGGCAACAGAGATGAAAAAAAGAGAGGAGACGGTGGACGAAGACGCTGAAATCAAGGCAACGCTCTGGGCCGCTCGTCCGCTGAGGACTAGCTCCTCAAGAGGCGGATCAGATTTTCAGGGAGAAATATGGGTAAGGCGACAACCCCACAATGGGCCACCTTTCAACTCGTTGCAAGCAAGAGTTGGGGGTTCAGGTTACACATCAGAGAACGGCCGCTAAGGAGGGGGAAGGGACCAGGAGTCGTAAAAGTGGAGGCTACTCCTGTATCAATAAATTATGCAGGCAGCACCGTTTCCTTTAGTTTGTCCTCTTTTTTTTTCCCCTTCCTTTTTTCATTTGACAGGTGGGCATCCTTCCAAAATCAGCTATGTCTGCAAGATCTCGCGTTTTCATTTGTTTAAGAATGCATCCTGCGAGACCCGGAGGCTTTTGTAAAATAAAATAAAAAAATTGTTGCCACAGACGGAAATGCAAGGTCGGTTGCCCCTTGCTTAATGAATTATTACGAGGGTTGAAGAGGGAGGAGAGATGGGGAATGCTGGGGGGGGGGGGAAGGGAGGACAGCAACACCCCCCCTGCCACCGGGTTTTGCTAGAGGTAGCAGAAGCAGAGAGGGTGGGGTGGAAACAATTTCCAGGTGAAGGGAAGGAGGATAGCGGGTCAGCCAGATTTGATAAAAGGGATCCAGCTCTACACAGATGAATCTGTCTCTCTCCAAATTCAGAGGGCTTAGATTTGAGATGCCCAGAGATAAAACCAACTTTTTAAAAAAATTGATTTATATGCCGCCCTTCTCCGGAGACTCAGGGCAGCTTACAATGCGTTAAGCAATAGCCTTTATACTTTTGTATATTTATACAAAATCAGCTTATTGCCCCCACAAACTGGGTCCTCATTTTACCTCCCTTAGAAAGGATGGAAGGCTGAGTCAACCTTGAGCCTGGTGAGATTTGAACTTACAGTAATTGCAGACAGCTGGTGTTAATCACAATGCTTTAGTCTGCTGAGCCACCAGGCCCCTTGTCTTGAGTTCCCCAGAGCTTACAAATTATACAGGGAAGGGACTGTATCTAAACGGGACTGCAAGCTGCCCATCCTCCTCCAGAGAAGAAGACTTGGCAACTTTAAGACGTGTGGATTTCAACTCCCAGAATTGGCTACAGGATTTGGGTTTGGCTCGTCTAAAGAAAAGAAGAATTAGGGGCAACATGATAGAAGTGCTTCAGTATTTCAGGGGCTGCTCCAAAGAAGAGGGAGTCAAGCTATTCTCCAAAGCACCAGAGAGGAGGACAAGGAACACTGATTGGAAACGAATCAAAGAGAGAAGCAACTTAGAACTAAGGAGAAACTTCCTAACTGTGAGGACAATTAACCAGCGGAACAGCTCGCCACCAGAAATTGTGAGTGCTCCATCACTGGAGGTTTTTAAGAAGAGACTGGACAGCCACTTATCTGAAATGGTAGAGGGTGTCCTGATTGAGCAGGGGGATGGACTAGAAGACCTCCAAGGTCCCTTCCAGCTCATTCTATTCTAATTACCCAGCCACATTGGGGAATTCTGGGAATTGAAGTCCACAGATCTTACACTTACCAAGATTGGACAGCCCTGGCTTAAAGGCTGGGAAAAATACACCAGCAGGGCCCTCGGGGTTCCCAACCCCCCCTCTCCCCGCTTGCCACTTTTCCAGAATTAGACAGAACATGTGTGTGCTGGGGGGGGGGGTCTTGCAGCATATAAAATATGAATGGGATGCAGCTCATTCATGCATGCTATTTGCAAAGCAGACATTTTTATGTCGTTCTGGACCTTCTGAATTGCACTCGATGTATTCTCTGCCAGCCAGGGTTTTTAATACATGCTTCTATATCGCTGGGTCAGCAGCCGTTTCCAGAAACAAATTGATGGGAAATTCAAGTTGGGTAAAACAATGAAGATCTCGTACTTAAACCTCGTCCTGAATTTACTGCCCTAAAGCTTAGGTGGCTTTAAAAGCCAATTAAGGCAGTTTGCAGAAGCTGTTAAATCTATCGATGGACACAGGATGGAACAGGATGGAGCAGCCGTAGTTTTTCTCTCCAAGCACTGTCGGAGGGAGACCGCATCCTCCCTCACCTGAAGCTGATCTTCCAAAACTACAGGACTACATTCTGAAGCAGATTATATGGATCTCTTGGGGGGAAGCAGATTATATGGATCTCTTGGGAGCTGGGACAAGGAAGGAGATGGGCGAGCCCAGTTTTGGAAACCACTCCAAACGAGGTCTTAAGTGGAAGTACATTTTCAAAACTGCTTTACAGCTAGTTCTTGACCTACAATCATTCATTAAGTGACATTTCAAAATTATAACACTTAAAAAAGGGATATTTTTCACACTTAACAATTGTTGCAGCCATGGTCATTTGATTAAAATTTGGGCGCTGGGCAACTGATTCATATTTATGACGGTTGCAGTGTCCTGGGGGTCATATAATCCCCTTTGTGACCGGCAAATTTAGTGGGGAAGGCAGATTTGCTCGACAGCTGTGTTACTAGTTTAACAACTGGAGTGATTCACTTAACATCTGTTGCAAGATGGGTTGGAAAAAAGGTCAGTTACTAACTCACTTAGTAATTGTCTGGCTTAGCAATAGAAATGTTGGGCTCAATTGTGGTCATAAATCAAGAACTATCTGTAGCCTTCAAACTCATCCTTCAAGAGAATAAAAGCTTGAAGGCCAAACTGGTGATTTTTAAAAAAACCTCTTCTAATCTCTTATACCAGCCACTTCTGCCCAGAAACGGTGTTTTGTCTTCTCCAACCCATCTCTCATCTCCACCTGAACTAATTAACCAGAAGATATTAGGACCGGCATTTAAAAAACAAACAAAAAACCAACAGAACTAATGGTAGTAGTGTAATAGTAATACATTCCTAGGTGCTGGTAGTGCACTCTCCACAATCCTCACAGCTCATCCAAAGGATTTGAACAACAACGACAAAAGATTCTTGGAAGAGGAAACAGAAAAGAAGGTTCCAACTCAGGGACATGGAGGGGATTTGGACAGAGACCGGGGGAGGACCAGGTGAGAGGAGAAGGATGGGCAGTTGGCCTGAGAAAGGGCTGAGGTTGCTAAGCACAGGAAGAGGGGAGGAGCAGGGCTTTACTTACGAACTGGCTGGGTCTTGAAGTCGGAGAGGGAGCTGATCTCCCCGGTGCCTTTGCCGTTGATGGCCGTCAGTCGGATGGCGTATATGGTCTCTGGCTTCAAGCCGATGACCGTGAAGATGCCTTCGGTATTGGCTGTGCCAGGAGAGACAGCAGACAAGGAGAGGATCAGAACCATCTCAAGGTGTAAGTCTGTAGAGATTCCCTGTCATCCAAGTCATGGTTGTCTCAAAGGTGCTTTTTCAGGAGGGAACTGGACTCTCTAGTTTTTTTCCTTTTGAAGGTGTTTTGCTTCTCATCCCAGAAGCTTCTTCAGTTCAGACTGGATGGTGGGGAAGGGAGGGATTTATATTCCTTGCAGACAGCTGGTCATTTGCATCCTTTGAGAGGGTCCTTGAAGCACTTGGAGGTTTATCTGTGTCCTCAGTGGTGCAAATGGTTCATCTAGTCTGCAATTTTTTCCCCTCTGGAAATCCATTCCTACTCCCACACCATTCCAAGGGCGTTCATCCCAAATTGTATAGCTAAAAGTCTGCCTACTGAAATTTTCATTTTGCCTGAAATGAAAGAAGCTCCTTGGATGAGTAACAAAACGCCTCCGTTTGAATAAATTGTGGTCCAGTTGCCATGATTTAACCTTTTGAGATGCTTTTGGTCTGGATGATTGAACCTTCCCTTACATGAATCCCCAGGAATCCATCTAACTTTTGATTTAGACAGAGGATATTTTCTGCAGGTGGACCTAGGCTCTATTTCCCAATGAAAGGTCAGCATTCGTTTTGGGGAGAAATGATCTGCTCCTTAGAAGAAAGTTTACAGAGCTCGGGAGTTATTTTTGGAGCTGCTGCTGTTTCTTCCCTATTGCTTTATTGCGGTGACATTTAGGAATTAATGTTTTCACATTTTTGGTTCTGCTCTCATGTTTCCCCACTGGCTAGCTTGCGCATTTGTGGGGGGAGGAGAGAAAAGTTGTAAATATGACCAATAAAAGGATTAAAGCAGATCTCTCCTATCAGCCAGAGTGGAAAAGTTGCAAAGTTGCCCCCCACCTCCACCCAGCTTCTGCCCGCCCCATCTT
This sequence comes from Coluber constrictor foxii, assembly GCA_038048745.1. Lineage (NCBI taxonomy): Eukaryota > Metazoa > Chordata > Lepidosauria > Squamata > Colubridae > Coluber > Coluber constrictor. Next base: position 30,801,920 of record CM075967.1, read on the forward strand.
TTCATTCTGCTGCATTGTTTGACTTTTTGGTCCAACTTATTTCTGTTTTGAACTCTGGTGCTGGAGAAGACTCCCATGAGTCCCTTGGACTGCAAGGCGATCAAACCGGTCAGTTCTAGAGGAGATCAACCCTGACTGCTCTTTAGAAGGCCAGATCCTGAAGATGAAACTGAAATATTTTGGCCACCTAATGAGAAGGAAGGAAGGACTCCCTGGAGAAGAGCCTAATGCTGGGAACGATGGAGGGCAAAAGAAGAAGAGGATGACAGAGAATGAGGTGTCTGGATGGAGTCACTGAAGCAGTCAGCGGGAGCTTAAATGGACTCCAGAGTATTGTAGAGGACAGGAAGGCCTGGAGGAATGTTGTCCATGGGGTCATGATGGATCAGACACGACTTCGTAACCAACAACAACATTTCTGTTTTTACTTTATCTAAGTTTTTATCCTTTTAAGATTGTAAGCCCCCCCTCGCCCCTGAGTTACCTTGAGATAAGATGGACGGTTTACACACAAACAAGCAAATAAATAAATAATAAATGTAGGGCTGGTTTTGGCACCTCACCTTCCTTGGCATCATAGATTCTGGTGTGCCAGTCTTCCTCCCCCATGGCTCGCCACTCAGCCTTGTACCAGAGGATGGGGACACCCCCGGTGGCCTCTGGTTCATCAAATCTGATCTGGGCTGTGCTGGAGTAGGGCTCCACTTTCTCAATGGAAGGCGCAGAGGGGGTATCTGCAGAGGAAGGGAAGCGGAAAAGGAGGTCAGGCATACACTAGGCTGAGATTTTTATCCCAGCAGTAGCCGGTCGCTGAGGGAGCCTGGGAGGTTGAACAGAATATGTTGGCATGCTGGCTGGGGAATTCTGGGAGTTGAAGTCCACAAGTCTTAAAGTTGCCATGTGTCAACCCATGAAGTGAACCTGGCTGAGGCTATCTTTGCGGCTCCAGGGTTGTCACAAGACAGGGAGTGGGGAAAATACCTAGCTGGGAGTAGTAGTCAAAACAAAAAGTTTTCCTGTGGGAACCAAGGTAATTTTAACCGGTGGCTGGGAAGAGGAGGAGCAGAGTAACCAAAGCAACCAATCAGCACTTCTATTGGACAATGTGATTGATGACTTGGGGGAAATAGGAACTTTTTAATTAGGTGAAAACCGTGGGAACTTTCAGAGTCTGTTTTCACCAGTTGTGCCAATATGATGTATCCAGTAAATTATTCTTTGAGGAATCTACCTGCCTCCAAGTTCTGCGTTCTATGGGTGCATGCCTTGGAACATTGACACCAAGTTTGGAAACCCCTGATTTATTCCAAAGAAAGAGAAAAACCAGTCCGAAACAAACCTGCTTGCACAAGGATGAACTCGGAGGATTCCTGGCCAATCCGGTTGGCTGCCGTGCAGTTGTAATTCCCGAAATCGTTTTCTGAATATGGCGTCACCTGAAAAAAGGAGATTGACCAGGTGAGTTGGAGAAGAACGCTTCTTAGGAACGGAAAAACCAAGGAAGCGTTTTGGATCTGGCCAATTAGAAAAGAAGACAATTTAGGGACTGTCCGAGTCCACACGATGCATGGAAAATAGATAGGCAATGGGCAGCCTGGCCATTCTCAGGCTACCAGAACTGGTCAGCCAAGATGATTAGGAACACAGTCAGAAGAGAAGGAAGGAAGATACATTTTTGCACACGTCAAATTTACAGAATTTGAGAAAAGAGATGTGGAGGCACCTATCAAGTAACTAATCAAAACCCATGTCTATGGAGATTCTCGGCCATCCAGGTCATCTCCCAAAGGTGCTTTTTCAAGAGGCAACTAGACTTTCTGGCTTTTCTTTGAAGATGTTTTGCTTCTCATCCAAGAAGCTTCTTCACCTCAGAGCTGAGGGAGCTTCTTGGATAAAAAGCAAAACGTCTTCAAAGAAAAACCAGAAAGTCCAGCTGCCTCTTGAAAAGGCACCTTTGGGATAATCAAAATTAAGCAATTCCTAACAGTGAGGACAATTAACCAGTGGAACAGAAACTGCCTCCAGAAGTTGTGAGTGCTTCATCACTGGAAGCTTTTAAGAAGAGACTGGACAGCCACTTGTCTGAAAGGGTATTGAGATGGAATGCTGGAGAAGGGGGCTGGACTATAAGACCTCCAAGGTCCCTTCCAGCTCTATTCTGATTCAATTAATGGAGGAGGAGGTACAAGAGTGAACCAGCTATCAGCCTGGAAGGAGGGAGATAAAACACAACTTGTGTAAAGGCTGCACAACACCAAACTGGGATGCTGGGAAGGGCACTTTCATCGCCCTCGGGTGACACTCTTCTAACACACAGCAACTATCCAAAGAATTTTAAACATGTGCTAAGTGGCAGTTGGGACGAATGTCCTAAACTGATGGAGTTGCAATGCCATCTTTGGCTTGTTTCCTTGCTGTTCCTCTGTCCTTCCTAGCCATCCTTTGCACATCTTCCTGTGGGCTCACAGATGCAGCCTCCCCCCTTCCCAGCTCTCACCTCCAGGTAACTGGCGGCTGGTGTGTTGTAGATCCGGATGTTGCTGTAGTTGGAGCTGGGCAGCAGCTGCCCATCCCGGAACCATGAGATGACAGCGCTGGGATAAGCAAAGACTTCACAGGTGATGTTTGCTGGGTTACCTTCCCAGGTATAAACCGCAACAGGGCCCTGCAACTTTGGGGCATCTGGAACCAAGGAGGAGCAACGTGGAAGTCAGTCTCCAGGAGAAGGCATCAAGAAGAACATCTCCTCCCCACCATCTTCTTACCCCTTCTTTCCACCCAACCTGTTTGCATAATTTTGCCATGGGAACTAGTGGTTCTCTAAATCATGGGTCTTTAACCTTGGTCACTTTTAAGACTTGTGGACTTCAACTCCCAGAGTTCCTCAGGCAGCTGGGAGTTGAAGCCCACAAGTCTTAAAGCTGCTAAGGTTGGAGACCCCTGATCTAAATGATACTCCAGGCAGATCCAGCATATAAGGCCAAAGCAAAGGATCTTGGGAATGCTATCCAGAAATACACCATGCTGTATTTCTTATAAGATCTTGGGCAGTTCATTTATTTGGGGCAAGGGATCTCAAACTGCAGATCATTCAAACTCTTTATGTCTATAGGCAAATGCAGTCAATTCTTTGCCCAGGTTCAGACATCTCCTCCAGCTGATTGTTGAGAAATCAAGGGAACATCCCTGGCAATGTCCAAGAAGAATAAAGCTTCAACGAGACATACAAACACAGCTACAGGTCCCTTTGCTCAACATCATGTTCCTAAGAATGGCCACCTAGAAGCAAACATACTCCAGCTCATCAGCTGACTTCACAAGCAAAAATCCTCTCTCTTTTTTTGCTCCATTATTATAATCTGAAGTGGACTGTAGTAGTACTTCTGTTAGTATTATGTAGAAGTACACTACAACCAGAAGTACACCGCAGAGGTACACTGTCTCTGCTCGTGAAAGCTCCATGAGCTTCAACTTAATGGATAATTATAAACTTCATCAATGTAAAAATTGGTCTTAGACTGAATTGAAAATGGAAACAACAAGAGAGTGGAACAGGAGAGAGGAGTTGAGAGGGAAGGAGGGGAGTAGAGAGAGAAGGAGAGAGAAGGAAAGAAGAGAGGGGAAAGGAGAGGAAGAAGGAAGGGGAAAGAAGAATAGGAGAGAGGGTTAGAAAGGGAGGAAGAAGAGAGGAGTGGGGAAAGAGAGGAAGTAGTAAAGGGAAGGAGAGGAGGAATGAGGAAAGTAGAAAGAGATAGAAGAAGGAAGAGAAGGGAAGAGGAAAGGTTGCGGTAAAATAAAGGAGAGGAAATGATAAAAGAGCAGGCCCGAACAATTAACAAATGAAAGTAAAAAGATAAGATGAAAAAAAATGTAAAGATTGGTAACAAGCCAATTATCAGGGTTAGTTTGGCTTGTTGCCTTTGATTCTTACCACTTGGCCATAAGGCCAGTCAATATCAGTGGATTATGTGCTCTATTTTCCAGTTCCTCTCATTCTCTCTCCCCCTTTTGGTCCCTCCCCAAGACTCACAGGTATTCCATAAGAGTCCATCACCTGAAAGTCCATCTCCAGCTCAGAATGACCCTTTCCTGTTCTGGTTCTTGCTCTCTATTCTGCCAATCATCACCATTACCGCCCAGGAGTTGCAAGAGAAGGGAGAAAGGCAGGAGTGGGCTTTACTCGGAGCGAGAGTGGAATGACTCAACTTACACTGAACTTCTAGGTACATGACTTGGGAGTCTTGTCCAATGGTGTTGCTGGCTATGCAAGTGTACTCCCCGGCATCAGTGTATTGAATGTCCTTCAGAGTCAGGGAAGAGACACGAGCGTGGCTGCGGACTTCGATGCGTCCATCTAGGGTCTAGCAGGAAAGAGAGGAAAAGTTTCAGAAAGGGGCTACAGGGTGAATTATGGAAGAAAGGCAATGCTGGTTATGCAAAAAACCTCAACAACAACAACTCTTCGGCAGGTCAATTCCGCCCTGTGGACTAAGCCAGGGGTCTCCAACCCTAGCAGCTTTAAGACTTGTAGACTTCAACTCCCACAATTCTGGGAGCTCAAAGCTGGCTGAGGAATTCTGGGAGTTGAAGTCCACAAATCTGCAATGGATTGGCAATCAGTTCAGGCTAAGCTGCCAGATGGACCTGATTGGTCATCTTCCTGCTTCTTGTCCTTCCTAGCTTTTCAAGCCAGACAAACCAGGTTGGCCGGCTTCTGTACGGTCCAGCCAGTCATTGCTCTCCTTTTTCCTTTGAGGTGTTGTTCCCTCTTCTCTGGACACCGTGCCTTTCTTTTGCTTTTGCTTTTGCTTCCTACGAAGCATCTGGGTTTGCACACCCAGATGCCTTCAAACCCCATTCCCTCATCCCCCTCTGCTGCTAACGCCGAACCTTTCTGTTTTCCCTCCTCGTCTTCCCTTTGGGGTACCCTTGTGAAATAGGTTGTTTCATTCCTACACTTCTCGGAAGGTCTGTGGAAATGCTGAAGCAAAGATAGTCTCGCTTCCTTGAAGCAAAAGTTGCAACGAGCCTGGGTTTAAGATTAGAGATGAAGGAAGGGAAGGTTTGCAATATTGTGGGCAGGGATGGAGAAGGAACCTGGCACAAACTGCAGGGAGATGTAAGGACTGAATGGAACACGAGCTTCTATCAGTGCGAATAGGTCCCCGATATTACGGGATCCATGACACCTGTCCCTCTCCTAAAACAGACCAGGTTTTAGATGGTTTTCCTGGATTTCAGAGCCCTTCCTTCCCAATCTGCCAGTTTCATGACATTTTTTTCTCTTTTGGTGGAATTATAGGTTGGCTAAAAAGGAGGCACGGTGGCTCAGTGGTTAAGATGCTGAGTTTGTCGAGTGCCGCGTAACGGGGTGAGCTCCCGTGACTTGTCCCAGCTTCTGCCAACCTAGCAGTTCGAAAGCACGTAAAAAATGCAAGTAGAAAAATAGGGACCACCTTTGGTGGGAAGGTAAGAGCATTCCGTGCGCTTTTGGCACTGAGTCATGCCGGCCACATGGCCACGGAGACGTCTTTGGACAGCGCTGGCTCTTCGGCTATGAAACGGGGATGAGCACCGCCCCCTAGAGTTGGGAACCACTCGCACATATGTGTGAGGGGAACTTTTACCTTAACCTTAAAAAGGAGAGAAATCACCTCTTTCTCCCTTCACAGATGATGTAAAGAACCAGGGTGCGCCCCGAACAAAACCTGCACACTGATCCTTCCCAAATCCACTGGAAAAGAGATGACTAGCCCAAAAGAGGTGTGATCTCCCTGAATCAGCATTTCAAAAGAGAAACGTCACCCCTCCCCTTTCTTGTGCATGAAGAGGCTTGTTCCAATCCGAAAGGGAACACGCACGCGCACACACACACACATATGCACACCGAGTTGAAAGGCCCGGTTTGATCAGGTGTTGCCATGGCAACAGATGCAGGCAGAGGATGGCTGCTGCAGAGATGCCAAAAGAGGCCTGGCAGCGATTCTCCACCTCAACCTCATGCAAATCAGTCAAAGGGGGTTCCATTGCAAACACTTATGGATTCAGCCCATGACCTTGGGAGGGGCAATTTAAGGATTGTTTTCCTTGGAATGATCTTTGCCATTTTACCCACCTCTGCTCAATTCCTGAGCCGTCAACTTTAGATCCTCAAAACTAAGGACCGGCCATCCTGGAAACCTAAGATTTTCAATCCCATCTGGACAGAAATTGCCTCAAGTGAGTGGGGCAGAATCCCCATGTCATCAGTTGCACACTGAACAGACAGGATCCCTTCTGTGGGCAGAGGAAGAATCTCACAGATCAGCCCACCTCCGTCCACCACATAAAGACCACTATCTCGCTCACAACCATCTACGTGCAATTCAGGATTTGTCCACTTTCTGCCCAAACCCAGTTTTAGAGCACCTTATGACAAAAACGCCTTCTGCTTTCGATTCTTGTTCCCTTGCCTGAAGTGGAAATTTGGAGTCCCCCAAAGACATGGCTACCCTCCCCACATCCAAATTCGATAAGCAACTGACGCACACGATTCATTCTTCTGGGTTATATTAAGGAACATGTGGTGGCCCATTAAATATGCACAAGAAATCCAGGCCGGAAGCCAGAAACTCTGTCCTAGAGCAAGGTTCTCCCAACTTGGCAACTTTAAGGCTTGTGGACTTCATTTCCCAGAAATTCCTAGCCAGCCAGCCAGCCTCCAGGCTATATATTACTTTAACAACCCAAAATTGAAATAAAATCCATCCAAAGGGCCATTAACACTCAGTCCTGTCTCATGCTTTTCCCAAATACAATAGAAGGAGAAGAACCATGGAAAAGGGGCATTTTCTTCCTGAAAATAAGAAGCTGCTGCTTAAAGCTCCAGCTACCAACCCTGCTGGCTGGGAATTCTGGGAGTTGAAGTCCACAATTCTTAAATTCGGCAAGTTTGCAGACTCCTGATCTAGAGGGCCCTTTTCTGAAATGGGAACAATTGGGAGAGAGAGGACAATCATGGCTTCGTTTCTGAGGTGGAACGTGACGCAAACATGAAAAAGAGAACAGAGTGTGTCTAATTGGAAAGAAATGAGCAAACACCATGAAATGGTGGCTAGAGAGGAATAATCGCTTACGTCCCAGGGATTGCAAGTGCTTTACATATTTTAAGGAGTCTGCTTCGGATGTTTGTGCCTCAGCAGCTCCAAACTTTGTGAATTGAATGTTGCACATTGTCCTGGAAAAGCGGTGGGACCCTTTTAAATCCACCAACGTCCGAAAGAGCAAGTGAGAATTAGCCATTTGAAGATAGGATGCTTGCTCACTCCAACATCCACTAGGATAGAACGCAGCTTCGAGTTACCCGATTGATAGATAGATAGATAGATATATTTTTTTTTTCCGGGCTGAATTTATATCTTCAGCATCAGTGAAGTTACGTTGTTAACACTAGCTTTAGTTTTGCTTCTGTTACTTCTACGATCAATTGGTTATTTTGCAACAGCTAAATATTTACAAACGATAGATTTGTAAAGCTAAATAAAATGAACTATTGGTCCGTTAAGCTAATACCTCTTGTTTCTCGGGCCTGGTCCATGAAGCCTGGAAAGAATAGATAAATAAAACACACACGCACGCACACAGAAACACACACACACAGACACACAAAGAATAATAAATTTCTTACATATATTATGCTGTTCCCCCCCCCCTCCGGCCCAACCCTTCGCCCCCGTTTCCGTTACCACCGTTTATGCATTCCCCTTCATTCTGTGTACATGCACAATCTAAATAGCTGGGGCAGGAAGTGCAAGGAAGGTGACCCACAAATGGAAGAGAAGCTACCTCCATTCCCGAATATCTATCAGTTCTTTTCAGAGACCCAACTCATCAAATGCTGCAAAGCTACTGGATGGAAACGGATGCTGGGAAGATTCATATTTTTGCAAGCATTCAGGTTGTGTGTCGGTCAACCTGTTGCTTTCCCAAATTGATCTGCTGCAGCGAAGGGGTCCACAGTCAGCAAGCATGACACAAAACCAGACAACCCAAGAGACAAATGAGATGGTGGAAGGAGAGGGGGACCAACACGGCACGGTTACCCCAAGGCTTCCCCAGTGAACAATGACTGCTGTCTCGCATGCCACATCCACAACACCAGCTCCTCTAGCAAACAAACAAAAACTGTGTCTTAATTTTGATTTAGAGCAGCGTGTCCAAGCTTGCCAATGTTGAAACTTGTGGGCTTCAACTCCCAGAATTCCCCAGCCTGGGGAATTCTGGGTGTTGAAGTCCACCAGTCTCAATGTAGCTAAGCTTGGACATCCCTAATTTACAGGCTGCCAAGAGAGGTGGGAAACCCACTCTTTTCACCAGAGACGAATCCAAGCCATACTTCAAGTAACAACTGCTCCAGATATTCACACAGGAATTTAAATTCCATTAGATGTGGACGGACATCTCATTGTTACAGTTCAATGCCATCATCTGAGAAAAAGGCCTTCAGGCTGCATTATTTTAAAAACACAAAATTGAAATAAAATCCATCCAAAGGGCCATTAGCGCTTAGCCCCGTCTGATGCTTTTCCCAAATATAATAGAGGGGTAAAAAAAAAAAAACAAACACAGAAAAAGAGCATTTTCTTACTGAAAATCAAGTGTCAGTTCTAGGCTTCAGAAACTCCTCATACAGCTTTAGAAAAACCATTTCTCTATTTTCATAATACTGAGCCTAATTTTCATAACGAACAGGAATAGGAAACACTTTCTAACATAGAAAAACATAGTTTACAAGCCTGCTGTTTATTTTTAAACTATGTTTATGAGGATAACTCTCACAGAAGTATCTGGGCAGTTCTGAGGGGGTGGGGGGGGGAAAGTGAGTTGGATTTTTGAAGATCGTGTTTTAAAAAGGTGTGTAATTTTTCCCCATTTTTCCAGATGGAGGCACCTCCAGTCAGATGAAAGTGCAAAATAAAAAGTGCCATAAATTTATGTACCGTTTTACAAATAACCATGGCAAATTTGAGTGGTAAAATGTAAGTAAACGATGCAGTTGGGTAGCAGAATCTTCCCCAGAGGTTTTCTGGAAAGGAGAAACATGCTTACTTCTATGACTGATATTTTCCCCAGATTTATAGGCCCTTTTTATAACATGACACCTGACTGACAGAGATAACATTTTTTGCTAGTTTTATTTTAAAAGAAAAGAATAACCATACAACATCTATCATTTTTAATCTACACTACAAAATTTAACAAAGAATTGCTACCCCAAGCAGTTACAATCAAAGCTCTGGCATTCTAGATCAGGGATTTTAAGACTTGTGAGCTTTAACTCCCAGAACTCCCTAGCCAGCCAGCCAGCCAGCCACGCTATTGTATTCTGTATGGGAATTCTGGGAGTTGAAGTCCACAGGTCTTCAAGTTGCCAAGGTTGGACATCTCTGATCTAGAAGATGTGATCACCACCTCTGCTCAATTCCTGAACCATTTATTTTAGATCCTCAAAATCAGGAACGGCCATCCTGGGAGCCTAAGATTTTCAATTCCATCTGGACAGAATTGCTAGAAGGAGGACTTGTTTCTGCTGAAATGTGATATTTACCTTCAACTGATGCAGTGGCCTGATGGGTTAGAAGGAAAGCAGGAGAATTACGGCTAAAGATTTCATGAAAACAATCTACCACCTGCTATCAGATGAAGAGATCTTCTCAGCTCAAGGCTTGTGCTAAACCAGAGAGGTCAGAGAAGAAGATTAACCTCAAGCCAAGATTTTTTTAAAAATTTGATTTATATGCCGCCCTTCTCCGGAGACTCAGGGCGGCTTACAATGCGTTAAGCAATAGCCTTCATATTTTTGTATATTTTATACAAAGACGATTTATTGCCCCCACAAACTGGGTCCTCAATTTACCTACCTTAGAAAGGATGGAAGGCTGAGTCAACCTTGAGCCTGGTGAGATTCGAACTTACTTTAATTGCAGACAGCTGGTGTTAAATTACAGTGCTTAGTCTGCTGAGCTATCCAGGCTCCTACGATGGGGAAAACCTGTTGCTGGCCTTAAACATCATCAACTGGTGACCATCTGCAGGGCACTGTAGCTAAGGGTTCAAGTCCCTTTTAAGCACTAAGCTCATTGGGTGACTCTGGGCCAGTCATATATTTTTTCTACCCTATCTATTTTACTAGATTACCACTGCAAGGATAAAATTAAGGGAGATTCCTTCCCTTCCCAAGAATGCGTCTCAAGAGAAAAGATGGCAATGTAACAATAAAATAACATGAAAGCACTGAAAAGCAAAAGCGATTATTTTGCATAGTGTGATAAACCAAAAGTCCCGCCTATTCTGTCATCCAGATTGGTCCAAAACATCTGGAAGACGCTAAATCGAGAAAGGCTGTAATAAACCGTTCCCTTCTTCCTTCTCTTCTTTCTAAACAGCCATTGATAATAATGGTTCCCGTTTGTTTTGAGCATTGATTGAGGATCCTTCATTATCATTCCGCTGCGCTGCAGGGTTGCATTACCAAGAATGCCACAGCGCAGGCAACTGAGAAATGCACCGGAGAAAGTCGGCAAATCAAACCAGGATAAAATGCACACGGCTGAAAACAAAATAACAGCTGCAGCTCTGAGCAGCATGCATCAAACAAGACTTCCAAGCCCACGGGCTCCACATTAAGAAATTAATCCTTCAAAAGAAAAAGAAAAGAACTCTCGCAGTTCTTTGGTATCAATTGTCCAACCATAGAGGTGAATGTTTCAAAAATAGTTAGCAGTTTGACAGCCATTCCTTCAAGAGTCCTCTACAAAAAGGTAGTATTTTCAAGGGAACAAAATGTCAAGGTAAACTTACCTGCTCCTTTGTACTATTCTGTGAGTGAAACACATCATCCCTTCCCTTCCCAGTGTGATTAGTGCTGAAAGTCTATCGAACTGCCTTCCCTTAAGCCAAGTCTAGTTAGGTCAGGTCTAAGCCAGCCTTCCTTGAACTGATGTTGGGTTATTGTAAAGAAAGCCAGGTAAGGCTGAAACTCTGCCTGCTCTGGCAATGGGGTTGTCTGGATCACTGGTCACCAACTGGTGGGCCATGGACCACTGGTGGTCCGTGAGAAAATTTTGGTGGTCCGCAGAAAAAAAATATTTGCATTTTTAATATTGCACTAAATCAGGGATCCTTAAACGACGCCCTGGGGCAGGTTATGTGCAATGAACGTTTGTGTTGCTGCAGAGAGTCTCCCCCTTTGAGTTCTTTTTGTGTGGGTTGGAGGGGGGAAGAAATTCCAACTTGGGGTGTGCTTTGGCTTTGGGCAAAGGCTGGAGGGAAGCACCACTGGTGACGAAGAGCCAGAGGGCCTTATTCCAGTGGGATTGCATCACGGCCTGGAACTGGCTAACCATCTCAGCCCGCTGAGCCTCCAGGTGCTGGTACCTGGCCTTGCACTCCCACAGGTCTTCCCTCTACTTGGAAAGCCTATGCTCCTAGTCCTCAGTGAGGTGCTTCTGCTGAGCCTCCTTCTCAGTCAGATCCAATTTGAACTGAGCTATTTTGTGAACTCTTTCTCATGGTGGCTGCTTAGTTCCAACAACTGCTTCCTGTTGGGACCCTATGGAGCCCAGGGGGGGAGGTGAGGAGTTGGCCATGCCCACCCAGTCACATGACCACCTAGCCACACCCACCCGTTAGGCAGATCATATTAGCGGTCCGCGGGATTTAAAATTAAGAATTTAGTGGTCCCTCAAGTCCAAAATGTTGGTGACCCCTGGTCTGGATGATCAGATCCAAAACCTTTCCAATCTTAGCTGGAATTGAAAAGATTTCTACAACTGATTTATGTCCCATGGATTTCTCCTCGTGAATTCTAAAAACTAGACCCAAGAATGAGCTTTGCCAAAAATGATCTCCAGCAGCAGTCCATTAACAAGTTGTACTGTCCCTGAAAATCTTTCATCTCGTGTGCCATGATTAACCCTGCACGGCAATGGTCCCCAAGCTTTTTGGCACCAGGGACCACAATCCTGGAAGACATGGAGGACGGGAAAGGGAAGGGATAGTTTTGGACACAATCTAGGTTCCTCACAGGCGCAGTTTATAGTAGGGTTTCACGAGGCTCAGTTCCTAACAGGCTACAGCCACGGAGGGATTGGGGGACCCTTGTTGTATGGTCCAAAGGAGTAAGACGCATTTGGTGTACCAAAAGCCACCTGTTGGTCTATCAAGGCAGTATCTTGACCTGTAGGAAGCCCTCAAGAAGAGGGAGCCCTTTCTCAGTAAGATGCTGCAAGACTATTAGTCTCTGAGTTCAGATCTCAATTCCTTCCCTTTTTAATAGGAGCATTAATACAGCACGGATTGATCTTGTAAATACGGGACTTCAAATCTCTGGTGTCAGTGCTGCAAACATCTGCCTTTCCCACCGGCTCCCGAGGGCAGGAGACAAAACCCGGATCCCATTGGCGGGCTTGGTTTTTTTTTTTTTTCCTTTCTTTCCAAACTGCTAATTATTTTTGCCAGTAAGGACAGAAACAATTTCCAGTAGTGAGCAATGACAGGTAACAAGCAAACACAGAGACAGCCACGGCTTTTGCGCCTGAAAATATGAGCAGCGTGAGTACGAATGCAGGCGGAAAAGGGGAAAAGAACCATCCACAAGCTAATGGTGTTCCAGAAAAAAAAATATTCAGGTTGTCCTTTGCCCCCCTCTCGCCCCCTCTCTTCCTCAAGGCAACTTACAAATTTGGCAAGAGCTGCTGGAACGGCAGTACACGCTGAAATCAGAGCATCCGAGGTGATTCCCACCATCCCTTTGCCTGTTTGAAGGCTCTTCTTGGTCATGGCTGGGTAGCTCAACTCCAACCAACTCTTCAAAGACATTGAGACATGGGTGGATTCATTTGGTTAGGAGACCGGCATTAGTCCCTTTTGAAATACTAGTTTCTGTAGTCCTCCTCAGATCAGGAGGACTACGGAAAAATAAGAAAGTGCGTAACGAGTTGGTCAACTTCATCTTCTGGGATGAAAAACCATCATGACCTCAGAGGTCTTTCTGCCCACCATGTGGCATCAACTGGCTTCTTGAGAATAGATGTGCACCCTGTCATTGTGATGCTTAGAGAGCCTTTCTCAGCCAAACCTTCTAAGTCTCTCTGAGCCCCACTCACTCTCTACCGCAGGGGTTGTCCAACCTTGGCAACTTTAACATCTGTGGACTTCATTCTGAGACTTGAAGTCCACAAGTCTTAAAGTTGCCAAGGTTGGACAACCCCTGCTCTAGATTATGCTAGACTACTACTCCCATTTCTCTAGACAGCCTCCCAGGAGAAGTCCTTCCTTCTGTGCTTTGACCTGTAGCTTGTCACTTCTATTATTATTATATACTATTCACTATTAGTCTTCTCACTGTTCCTATCACCCATCTCCTCCCACTTATGACTGCGTGACTGTAACTTTGTTGCTTATATCCTTATGATTTTTATTGAGTATGATATGATTGCTTATTGTACCCTATGACTATCACTAAGTGTTATACCTTATGATTCTTGATAAATGTATCTTGTCTTTTTGTGTACACTGAGAGCATATGCACCAAAGACAAATTCTTTGTTTGTCCAATCACACTTGGCCAATAAAGAATTCTATTCTATTCACAAACAAGGTAGAGATGATCTTCTCTGAGTTAGCAGTTTTCCTGACTTTCCTGATTTCCTGCATGAGGGACCTCTTTTGTAAGCTCCTCCTTAAAAAATGTTGGCCTTCCCAAAATGAACGCCTCTTCCTGATTGACAAATTTCCAATTGCTAAAAAAAAAAAAAACCCAACTCATTTTGCAATCACATCTGCAAGACATCAAGCTGATGAAGGTTTCATGGCTCTGAGTTTTGATTCGGCCAGGACCCCTGGCCAGATTTCCAGGCTGAGGAGTGGGCTTTCTTTGCTGGTCCAATTCCACGGCAACAGCAAGCTTCCTTCAACAGTGGAGAACTAGGTGTTTTGAGATGTCCATGAACAATTTTTGATATCGCCAGAATGCAAATTACAATTTGACCTACAAAGCTTTGGTTTCAGCGTGCACAGCTGCAGAGCTAGGAGAATCCAAAGCCTATCTCCCCATCTGTTTTCGGTTTCTATTACCTGGGGGTGTAAACAGGTGGGTCTTTGGAGAAAGCCATACCTTCTCTTCACTGCTGATGTTTCGGGAAGAGGTCCTCCAAGTGATGGAGGGGATGGGATCTCCAGAGGCCTCGCAGGTCAAAATGATCTGGTCTTCAAGCTCCATTGCAGTTTTGTTCTCCACAAAGGTGATCTGGGGTTTTGCTAAAGGAAGGGTTAAAAAAAAAGAAGAGACACACCCCTGTTGATTTGACAGTTGGAGATCACAGACCCCCTTCTTTTGGCAGCTCATTGTTAATAAGGAAGACCCTAATTGCTAAGGGGGCTACTATAAGGAGTGCCATATGATGTAAAAACACATGAGGCAATATTTTTTTTAATTTGATTTATATGCCGCCCTTCTCCGGAGACTCAGGGCGGCTTTCAGTGCGTTAAGCAATAGCCTTCATACTTTTGTATATTTATATTTATACAAAGTCAGCTTATTGCCCCCAACAAACTGGGTCCTCAATTTACCCACCTTATAAAGGATGGAAGGCTGAATCAACCTTGAGCCTGGCTAGGATTGAACTCGCAAGTAATTGCAGGCAGCTGGATCTTAAATGCTGCCTTTGTAGGAGGCATTACTCCCCTACGCTACTCAGGCTCCTGATGACACATATGATGACACATTCTGCATATTTGAATGGGTCAAAATTAATCGCGGGATAAAAACTAAACAAACTAACAAGGTTTTTGTCATCTTTCCCCCCCCCCCCCAAAAAAAACAGCATTAAAGTTATGCAGCCTGGAGAAATTCACTAGAAACACTCCTTAGCCTTTCAGGACTTGCTTTATAACACTAAGGACTAGAAACTTTTTAAAAAACAAAAACAAAGGGGACATGTGCAATGGAACCTACCCGAAAATAAGACCTCCCCAGATAATAAGCCCTCCTCTGAAAATAAACCCTCCCCCCAAAATAAGCCCTCCCCAAAAATATTTAACTGAATGTGCAGCCAGTCCCTGCCACTTCCTCTGGTTAGAGTTAGGGAGACAGCTGGAAATCAGGTAAGACGGCAAGAGAAGCCCCGTCTTGCTCTGTTGTGGCCCCGTCCTCTGAGCCTATCCCTTTGGAGGAAGGAAGCTCTGAGCAGGAGGAAGAGGAGCCAGCCAGATCTCCCAGCCCCCCCCTCTGGCACCGGCTCAGGTGCCAGCTGAAAGAGAGCCAAGTAGTGGGGAAACAGGTGTCTCAGATGAGAGTGAGGGAGAGACGTCATTCCTGGATGCACGCCAAAGAAGGCGAGACAAAAGAGTATTGCAGCTGCGGCGTATGAGGAAATAGTTCTGAGTCACTGATTGGAGTCATGGGATCAGTGAGTCACTGGACCACACCCAGAAGCCTGTCTATATAAGACAGGCCAGTGAGTCACGAAGTTCGTGATGAACAAAGCTAAACAAACGGAGCAACCTCGTAGTCTTGGAAGCTAGATGAACGGCAAAGCTACGTAGGTGATTTTCTTGTTTGTGTAAACCAATAAAGTCCTTGGCAGACGGTGTGCATATCGCTGCCAAGGTTGAGATAAGAACTGCGGAGTGTGCCAAGTGATTATTAACCCTCGGCTGGCTGTGGTTTTGTGGGTCTCTGAAGGGGGGGGACAGATCATGCTCCATACACCATAAAATAATAAGACCTCCCCAAAATTAAGGCGAAGCGTCTTATTTTCAGGGACACACAGTACTTGAAATATTCAGTTATTAATCCTATCCTTGACTTGCTAGTAGATAACCCAAGTCCCGTTCCCGAGACTCTGATTTTGAAGGAAACAAAAAGAAAGGCCGAAGAGCTGTGAGGAGAGCTTACCGAAGACTTTGAGGTGGACGGTAGCGTCATGCTCTCCAGCTTTGTTCTCGGCAATGCACACGTACTCGGCCTCATCGTTCTTCTCCACCCTGTGGATGGTCAGCTCAGAGCCATCATAACTGAAGCCGTACTTCTCCTCATCTTCTCCTCGTTCTATTAGTTCTCCATCCCTGCCGGAGAGAAAGCCCCCGGGAAAGAAATGGACGTTACCCGAGACACCGATTGGGTTTCTGGATGTAATTCACAGCCTGGCCGACTCGTTGTGACTCTGGAAGGCTTACGGTTACGACGGAGCTTCTGTGAGCAAAACAGCCAGTTCCTCACATATTTTTTTCATGCATTTTTCATGCAAGTCAGTTAGCTGGGCTGCTTTGCTATAGTGTTGTAAACTGACCGGAGTCACTTGATAGTGAGATGGGTGTCATATAAATTTAAGAAATAAATATGGTCTTCTGTAGGGCTAAGACCCACTAGGGCCAAGGGAAGAGGGAGCCAGTTTGGTCCAGTGGTGAAGGCACTAGTTTAGAAACCAGGAGACGGTAAGTTCTAGGCATGACACCTGCTGGGTTTGGGCCAATCACCAGGAAATGGTGAGTTCTAGTCCTGCCTTAGGCATGAAAACCAACCGGTTGACTTTGGGACAATCACCAGGAGACCATGAGTTCTAGTCCTGCCTTAAGCATGAAAACCAACTGGTTAACTTTGGGCCAATCACCAGGAGACCGTGAGTTCTAGTCCTGCCTTAGGCATGAAAGCCAGCTGGATGACTTTGGGCCAATCACCAGGAGACCCTGAGTTCTAGTCCTGCCTTAAGCATGAAAACCAACTGGTTAACTTTGGGCCAATCACCAGGAGACCGTGAGTTCTAGTCACGCCTTAAGCATGAAAGTCAGCTGGATGACTTTGGGCCAATCACCAGAAGATGGTGAGTTCTAGTCCAGCCTTATCCACAAAAGTTGGCTGGCTGACTTTGGGCCAATTACCAGGAGACGGTGAGTTCTAGTCCTGCCTTAGGCATGAAAGCCAGCTGGATGACTTTAGCCAGTTCCTCCCTCTCTCTCAGCCCAACTCACCTCACAGTCTTGTTGTGGTGGGGAAAATAGGAGGAGGAAGAAGATGTGTTGATATGTTTGCTATCTTGAGTTATTTATAAATAATAATAATGATGGGACACCAATGAATAAATGAGCAACCCTCCCCCCCACTTCTTCCCACCTCACAGACCCCTCTTACTTGGTCCAGCTGATGATGGGCTCGGGGAAGCCGTCTGCGTCGCACACCAGCTTGACTGACTGGCTGAGATTGGCAGTGGCGTTGACCGTTCCCTGCCGAGAGCGAACGGTGGGAGGCACTGGAAAGAAAGAGGAAAGTGGAGTCAGGCCTGCAGGCCCCTTCAGTGGCAAAAGAGGAACAGGCGAGACCCCTGTGAAGTGGACTCATTTGTGGGCCTCTCTTCTACGCCCGATTACTACAAGGCGAGCCCATTCCAACAGGCTGATTAGAATTTGAGGGCAACTGCTCTTCGTCCCTTTAAGCTCCCTCTCCTTTTTTTTAAATGTTGAACTTTTATTCATTAATCAAAATATAAAACACAAAGGAAAATGGAAATAATGGGAAAAAGAGAAGAGGAAAAAGTGTAGGTTAAAAAAAAAAAGCATTGCTGCCCGACTCATTTTAGCACAGTAGAATAGAATAAGAGAATAACATACTGTCAACTCTAAGTATGACATACTCACTTAGAACCTTAACACATACAGACTCAACTTTTTTACTTTTATATAGTAACTAGCCCTTTCTACAACATCATCAACAACAAAAAAAACCCCTATCTAATCATCAAAACCCGAAGTTTCGTTTTTCCCCCCACCTCAAGCATGAAGTCCAGAAGTGGTTCCCAGGTGGAAATGAAGCTAGCTGCATTGTTTTCTTTAATTAAAGCTAAAACTGTGCTCCATCTTCTGAATAGGCTGTCTTTCTACAGTGCTTGTCGAAAAAAAACACATGCCTGAATCCGGAAACATGTCCAAAGAGCCATCTGTTATTTTAAGGTTTGTTAGCAACCTACTGGTTATATGGCTGCATTTGACTGCTTAAAGACATAATTGATGCAGAGCATGACAGGAGGAAGTAAAAGGTATAGAGTTCAGCCTGAAAAGGAGGCCCACTTTAATTGCTCAGGTTTATGAGATTGGCTGTCAGAGTCCTAAAACTACCCATTCACACGTTTATGACTTCACTCGTGGCTATCCATGCATGCATTTGATGGAGGCAGCAGCAAAGAGATTGAGTAACTGAGATGTCTAAATGTTCAGGATGGTGTTTATCAACTCATAGAAGCAGATGGCACCAACACAACACTTGCGCTTTTCTATCAGGGTGGCCAGGGACTTAAGGAACATGACCTGCTTGAGATCCAATCAGTGCCACGGAGCAAGTATTTAGTATTTATTTATTTGTCAAGTACATATAAGAATACAGATATAGGTATAAACATGATTATGAATACATGAAATGGATACGGATAAATGGGGGACAGTAGGACAGGGACGGTAGGCACGCTGGTGCTCTTATGCATGCCCCTTACAGACCTCTTAGGAATGGGGTGAGGTCAACAGTAGACAGTCTAAGGTTAAAGTTTTGGGGGTTTTGGGATGAGACCAGAGTCAGGTAGTGCATTCCAGGCATTGACCACTCTGTTGCTGAAGTCGTATTTTCTGCAATCGAGTTTGGAGCGGTTTACCTTAAGTTTGTATCTATTGTGTGCTAGTTATTGTTGTGGTTGAAGCTGAAGTAGTCATTGGCAGGTAGGACGTTGTAGCAAATAATTTTATGTACTGCGCTAAAGGCGGCATAGTTCTAAGTTGTCTAAGCCCAACATTTCAAATCTGGTGGCATAAGGTATTCTGTTGTGAGCGGAGGAGTGGAGGACTCTTCTCGTGAAATACTCTCTCGATTGTATTTATGTCTGATATGCTGTGCGGGTTCCAGACAGATGAGCTGTATTCGAGAATTGGTCTAGCAAATGTTTTGTATGTTCTGGTTAGTAGTACAATATTACTGGAGAAGAAGCTATGCAAGATTAGGTTAACAACTCTTAATGCCTTTTTGGCAATGTTGTTACAGTGGGCTCGGGCACTTAGATCTTTAGATATGCATTCTCCAAGGTCCTTGACAGAGTGAGGGTCATCTACAAGGTCATGTCCATCTAATTTGTATTTTATGTTTTATTTTTTTTTGCCAGTGTGCAAGACAGAGCATTTGTTGGTTGAGATTTGAAGTTGCCACTTGTTTGACTACTCTGACACATAGTCAAAGTCTTTTTGAAGGGTAGTAGCATTGTCGGTGGTTCCATAACTCAGAAGGGTTAAAATAAAAATAAATGGCCTCTCTTTCTATTGTTTCATTTCAAGGCCGCCAAATAAGCTCTGCATTCAAATTCTAATCAGTGAAAAGAAAGAAACCACTTGTCAGCTAGGAATCCTCCTTCCTTCCCAAATGGATGTTCTCCAGATGGATCATCACAGGTGAACAGAGATGGGTCAACCTGGAACTGTGAGAGTGGTGGCCTCAGCTTTCTGGAGGACACAAGACCCTGGAGACCGGAAAGGGATGGACAATACCAGGTGCAGTTCCCAAAGCTCACATGCCTTCTAAACGCAAGATGCTCACCATTCACGATGATCCGGATATCCCTGAAGTCCACCTCTCCCCGGGCCAAGATCCTCCCCTCACAGCGATACATGCCCTCATCGCTTTTCTTTATCCCTCTGATCTGGAGATAGTTATTGCTCAACACCACAAATCTCACTGGAAAGAATGAAAGAGACAAGTTGGTAGATATAAATTTGGCCCTCCGGAGTTCCTAGCTCTTCATCTTGGGCAAACTTTGTAATGTGTCACGCATACTCCTTTCATTACAAATGGAAAGAGCTTCTTGGAAAGAGCCAAGACCAATCAAACCCAACCATAGTTACTGAACTGAGTGTATAGTTTGCATTCCCAGATGTTTAAGATTGACTTATCAGTAGTGACATCTGGCAGCTTCAGGCCAGCGGTCCAGGATTCACTCATTCTGATGCTTTGCTCTCCAGAAGTAAGGTGGAAAAATTAAAGTCATGTGGAGGACTTCCTGCACACCTTCAAACACATGCATGCACACACACACACACACACACACACACACAGAGATGCACACACTTACCATCTTTCTTCAGGACCACATCTCTGCCCATGTGCTTCCATATAATTGTGGGAGGCAGCGAGGAGACAATATCACAGATAATAACTGCATCTTCTCCTTCTTTGAACTCCTGTGGGCTGGGGGCATGTTGGAAGGTCAGCTTCTCTGGAAAGTAGATGTAGGGAAAGGGAAGAGTAAATCCCGAGCCGGTCAGAGTTCATGCAGCAGAAATGTTAAACGGATGAGGAGAAGGTGTCCTCTTTTCAGCTGAAGAAGAGGTCAAGGACCTTGCAAATCAGTTCCTGGAGTAAGTAGCTAATTACTAGGCTGCTAATGGATGCATGAGAGCTTTTCACTTCTCCTTTTCCTGGAAGTTCTGCCCCGTCAAATACTGACATGAAGCTACAAGAAATACACAAAACTCATTCACCTTAATCAAAACATGGATTAATTGAAAATGCACCTCTCGGGAGAGAAGGTTGGGCTTCCTTATCTCAATTAGATACCAATTTCGGAAAGGACTTCGCTGGGAGGGGAAGGAATTGACAGACCCATGACAAAAATTCCCTCTCTTCTTAGGTAATTCTATCAAAGACGTCGTTGTGGTCCACCAGCAGCCTGTGGAGCTGGCAGCAGAGTCGGACAATGAGGAGGCTGGGGAGGAAAATGAGCCAGTCCTGAAGTCTGGGGGAGGCCCAGATGAGGGCTCTGCGTTGGAGGCAGAGATGGGGCCAGGGTCATCTGGGAGTGATGCATGGACTCTGGAGCCTCCAGAGCCGGACAGCAGAGAGGCAGAGGAACAGGTGGAGCCTGTTCCTATGGTGCGCATGCACAAGCTGCCAGAAGGCAAGAGCAGCTAAACAAAAGAGACAACTCGGGAGTAAGGCCAGGAGATGATTGGCCCCTCCCATAAGGAGCAAAGGCGGGTGGGCCCTTTGCAGGAAAGCAACGTTGCTAAATCTGTTTCCAGTCGGGGTCTCTTGTTTCTGAACTTCATGGGGCTTTGCCAAGAAAGGTCTTTGGCAGGGTGCCAAAGAAGATAAAGGTTTGTGATAAGCCCAAAGGACTTCTTCTGAAGGACTTGTTTGGCAATTAATTTGGATTAAACTGGGAATGAAGTCATTCTCAGCTGTTACAATAAAATAGGTTTGTTGTTTGGGACTAATTATGTCTTGTAATGACTAAGTGAGTCTAAGTTACAACAGATGGCCGGGGAATTCTGAGAGTTGAAGTCTACAAGTCTTAAAAGTGGCCAGGTTTGGAGACCTCTATTCTACAGGGCAGGAATTCTTACAGAGGGGAAAGCAGGAGTTCTCTCATTTCCCGCCCTACTCTTCCTTCTCCAGCCCAACCACTTACGGAAGATCTTCACGTTGAGGGTGGCCTCTTCCTCCCCTTCCTCACTGGAGACCACACACTTATAGATGCCGGCATCATCGATGTTAGCGTTGTAGATGGTGAGAGTGGAAGAATCATCTGACCGTACCACGGAAATGTGCTGCTGGTTTGTCGTCAGCTTATCACCATTGGGGGCAAACCAGAAGATTTCTTTGGATTTGGCATCACCGGTCACTGAAACGAAGGAAGTAATCCAAGCAGAAGCTGGGTCAGGGTGTCTGCTGGCTACGTGGCATTGGCAGCCTTTCAAAGTCATCAACCAAAGTCATGTAGGCCAATACACATTTTGTCACAAAGATCTAGAAATGGATTCTTGCAAGTCTGAGTGCGCAATTATTTATTCAGCATTCAAAATGTATTTTTTTTCCAAAAAAGTTTTTAGTTTTATTTCTCATAAACATATTTACATGTACAGTCATTTATCCACTATTTTTCATTCATCTTATCTTTTATCTTTCATTTTTAATTTTTACTTATTCGGGGCTGCACTTTTACCATTCACCCTTCTTCATTTTGCCACAAGCTTTCTTCTTCTCCTCCCCTTCTCTTCCTTCCTCTATCTCTTCCTACTTTCTTCGTTCTTCCTCTCCTTCTCTTTCCTACTTTTTTTTAAAAAATTTGATTTATATGCCACCCTTCTCCGGAGACTCAGGGCAGCTTACAATGCGTTAAGCAATAACCTTCATACTTTTGTATATTTATATTTATACAAAGTCAGCTTATTGCCCCCAACAAACTGGGTCCTCAATTTACCCACCTTATAAAGGATGGAAGGCTGAGTCAACCTTGAGCCTGGCTGGGATTGAACTCGCAAGTAATTGCAGCAGCTGGATCTTAAATGCTGCCTTTGTAGGAGGCATTACTCCCCTACGCTATTCAGGCTCCGTTTCCCTTCCCCTTCCCTTCCCCCACTCCTCTCTTCTTCCCCCCTTCTAACCTTCTCTCCTATTCCTCTTTCCCCTCCCTTTTCTTCCTCTCCTTTTCCCTTTCTTTTTTCTTTCTCTCCCTCTCCCTTCCTCTCGTCTCCCTTCCTCTCTCTCTACTCCTTCCCCTCTCTCTTGTTGCTTCCCTTTTCAGTTCAATCTAGAATGGTATTCGAGCAGCCCCGATTTTTCTATTTATCTCTATTCTCATTTCAATTTCTTATTTGATTTAATATTTATATCTATTTCACCATTTGTGTGCATTATTATAATAATCTCACTTTTTCCCTTTTATGCTCCCTTCCTCTTTCTGCATTCAAAATTTATTGGCCACCTATCTCTTCAAGGAAGTCTTTGGTCTTCCTTCCACTTCTCTTTATCTTCATGAGAACCAGGAAGGGTCTTATCTGAGATGTTTACCTCTCAGGTTTAATTCATTTAATTTAGTGAATTAATTGGCCACCCATCTCATCGTGAATGACTCTGAGCAGCTACAGGTTATGTGGTTTCCTGCCTAAGCAAGGGATTGGACTAGAAGATCTCCCAACTCTGTTATTCTGTTATTTCTTTTATTATTTCTGCCCTGGACTCAACCCTCTTTTATCTGTCAATTAACTCGGCTACTGCATGAGGAGAAGGTATAGCTCCATTCAGTGGGTTTACTCCCATGTAAGACTGGATTTAACACCTGATTGTGCAGCTACTCACCTTGACATAAGAAAAATTTGGATTCTCCAACAGGCACCTCCACCTTATTTGGAACTATGTTCACCTGAAGAGAGACTGAAAGATAGAAAGAAAGAAAAAAAGAAGCACCATGAGGTTACGGTGTTCTTGCTCACCAAACAAGGAAGGATGTCATCTAATATTAATTGCAAACCTGAAAGTCCGCAGAAGGCTGTTAGGTCTAAGACTTTGAGCTGGGTTAAGACTACAGTCAACAGGAGTGATGATTTACCACCAGTTTATCCGGTACTTAGGAGGTGGCGGCACAAGGAAACAACCATCAACGATTTAACAACTGGGGCCATCAACACCCCAATCAATCAATAAGAAGCCACAGGAAAGAAAGAGGCACATACTACCACCAATGGTGGACATGCCCGAAAGCAAGGGAATTTTGGGGGATGATAAAAGGATGGCTAAATGAAATTCTAGACACTAAAATTGAGTGGCACCCAGAGACATGCCTCCTCGGATTTAGGCCAGAGAAAACGGGAAAGGATATATGGTATCTTGCTCTGCATGTGATTATAGCAGCGAGACTGGCATATGCACAATTCTGGAAAAAACAAAACAGCCCACCAGAAGAACTCATTATTCAGAAGATTTTAGAATGCACAGAGGCGGATAAATTAACTAAAAAATTGAAAGACAAAGATCAAACGCCAATATGTTTATCATGGGAAAAATTTGATAGATGGATAGAGAAAAAGAAAACAATGGTAAAATAGATGAGAAAATATATATATTATTAGAAATATAATATAGAATATGTAAAATAATATAATATATAGTATACGTATGTAATGAAGTAGAAAAGATTAGATTTATGTATGAAGCGATAGAAGATGTTCTGTCTCCTCTGGACTATAATACCATCCAAAATGTAGGATATCGGGATATGATGTTTGTTTGTCTGATTACTGTTTGTTTTTTTTAACTGAAAATGTAAATAAAGATTATTTAAAAAAAAAAAGAAGCCACACCCAACCAAGCACCGCATAAATACTATGCACAGAATAGCCTCAGTGGTGGATTGCTCCTGGTTCAGTCCGCTTCTACAGAACCGGTAGTAAAACCAGCGGGAAGCTCCGCCCATCCGCCACGACATCAGCATGGGTGATCTGCGCATGTGCAGAAGCTTCTGTGTATGTGCAGTAGCACATGCGTGAGCGAAGCAGTACCGGTAGTAAAGGTAACCGGTAGTAAAGGTAAGTGGAACCCACCCCTGAATAGCCTAAAGCAGGGGTCTTCAACCTTGGCAACTTTAAGACTTGTAGACGTCAACTCCCATCTGGCTGAGGAATTCTGGGAGTTGAAGTCCACAAGTCTTAAAGTTGCCAAGGTTGGAGACCCCTGGCGTAAAGCACTGATTCTCAATGTTTTCTTCACCATGGAACCCCTTTTAGATACCTTTTGTGGCCACAGACCCCACGCCTTAACTCAAGATTTAAATCATAACATAAATCATAACCCTCTGTGAGGATATAATGCCCTCCACCCCCACCAGGGGTCTGCAGAGCACAGATTGAGAACCACTGGCCTCAAGCACCCATTCCAGTAGAGAGAAGTTCCCTGAGGAGGGGCTCCAGCACACGCCCGTAAACTCAGAAGATTAAACCTCTGGTCCCAGTGACCGACCCAGATTGGATCCTGGGTTAAGACTGTTAGTGTACACGTTCTTTCCATAGTAAGGAAGATAAAGCAGGAATGGTTAAATTGATTATTTTATTCAAGGAGGAAAATACGTTTTCATTTGGATATCACTTCTGGAATTTGTGCTTGTGAAGGGGGAAAAAATGAAACTTTGACTTTAGTTTTGCTGATTAGAAAGATTTGGCGTTATAAGAATGGCTCGTTATATATTAATGCGTAAAATCAAAAAGTTGAGCTTGGAGTGTGTTCATCTTGTACTGTGCTAAGAAGAATTGGAAGTCAACGCCCTCTTTTCTTTCTTTTCCTCTTCCCCCTTGTATCTCACGCCCCCTTTTCCCCGCTCCCTTTCCTTCCCTTCATTTCCTATTTTTTCTTCTCTCCTTTGTATTTTAAATCATAAAAGAAAACCTTAACAATACTGCAAAAAGACTGTTAGTGTAGTGAAGATGCTGTATGGATTTCTAACAAGATTATTGGCATAGATCTGGCCACTCCTGCAACTTAAAGTTAGAATACCTCTGGTTACAAAAGTTAAGAAAAGCAATTTTGTTGACTTCTCTATCAGAATTAAGAGGTTTTCCACACTGTCCTTTTCTTTCTAATTCTTTCCGCTCACACAGCTTCACTGGAGGATAGAGACTTCCCTCCCCCCGCCCGCTCCCCCCAGTAATGTGCCGGCTACTCTTTTACTCGGTTTTATTTCTGGGTAATCCAATTTTGCCCGTCCATTCTCCTTTAGCATAATTCACTCCCAGGCAGAATGACAGGACTGGACATCATCATCATCCCACTGAAAGGCTGATTAGATTTAGTGCAGCGAAGACCTAAATAGCCTGAACTTCGGGCCATTCGTCTCTCCCCTGCCTCTCTCAGGCATGCTGTATAGGGTCAGCTCCTTTGGGCTACACAGTGCAAGATCCCAAGGGGGCCCTTTGTGTTGAAGGCCAGAAGTCGTAGTGACCCACTCTGGTCTTAGGTATAAGGTAAGGTAAAGATTCCCTCGCACATATGTACTAGTTATTCCCAACTCTAGAGGGTGGTGCTCATCTCTGTTTCAAAGCCAAAGAGCCAGTGTTGTCCAAAGATGTCTCCGTGGTCATGTGGTCGGCATGACTCAACACAAAAGGTGCACAAAACACTGTTACCTTCCCACCAAAGGTGGTCCCTATTTTTCTACTTGCATTGTTTACCTGCTTTCGAACTGCTAGGTTGGCAGAAGCTGGGACAAGGAACGGGAGCTCATCCCATTACGCGGCACTAGGGATTCGAACCGCTGAACTGCCGACCTTTCGATCAACAAGCTCAGTGTCTTAGCTACTGAGCCACTGCATCCCTTGGTCGTAGGTATGGTCTTAGGTATGGATGTCCCCGAAGAGCAGTTTCCAGACAATGACTTCTCTTTGCTTTTTGCTGGATGAAGAATAAATAACCTTAAGGCATCTATTTGGACAAAATCAGGCCAAAAATTCACCGGAGAAAGCAAGTGTGCTTGGAAGAGTTAGTGGTAAAAGGAAACCAGGCTGCCAAGAACACGGTGGCTGGACACTATCAAAGCTGACATCAGACAGAGCTTAGAACAATTCAAAGAAGTAGTTCGTGGAGAGACTTGGCCCATAGAGTCGCCAAGAATCAGACATAACTGAATGGCTACCTTCATCATGGCATCTAGACAAATTCGAGTGTAAGGTGGCCATGAAAAGCATGAGGAAGGCATGGCTCAGCTTTGTCCCATGTTCAGGTGGTGCTTGAAAAGCCTTCCCTCCATGGAGCATGCCTGCCTCTCTGGGCAGCTGGCTGAGATCCTTTCTAATGGCCTCCGCACCCACAACGGCATTCACAATCTCTCCCAAACCTTGGCATCGGAGAGCCTTGTGGTCTTTCATGAAAAGTAATGAGCCATTAGAGAGGACGTAATTGGATCCTGGCTCCCATCGGTGGATACATTTGCTGGAGCTTCCTGCCCTAACAAGTCCGGGTCAAAGAAAGATTTCAAGAAAGTCTGACCTTAATGTGAGCAATTTCTAAATTGCAGTCATTAGTTGGATGGAAAACAATCACCTTAATAAGAGAACTGCTTGGTCCAGCACAGTCAAAAGCAATTTTTTCCCTGTCTCTTACTGTTGCAAATACTTAATCTGTTCCACCCTTTAGTGGCCCAGTCCTACAGAACTGGCTCAATGGTGAAATCTGAACTGGTTTGCTGCTGATATGCTGGCTGCTGATGCGCACCAAGCGTGTGCTACAAGCACACATATGTGCAGCACATGCCAAAAGGAGGCTTGAGGAGGTAAGTAGAACAGCGAGGGTGGGAATCCGCTGCGCTGCGTGATTTAGCTTTGCTAGAAAAGCAGGATTTCCTGCTTTCTAGCAAAGTTAAACCGCGCGGCACAGCTGATTGTTGAAAATATCGGTTCAGAGGAACTGGTAGCTTTTTAAACTACCAATTCAGGTGAACTGGAGCGAACCAGTAGCATTTCAACCTTAGACTGGATGCTTGCTTTTTGAGATGGTTGGACCTCAGACCCATTGTATTCAAGTGCCTGCTTTCCTCTATGCAGGAACTTAAAAAATGGTTGGGATCATTTTCCTTGGCTCGTGCACTGACTGGGAAAGTGATAGCCAACAACCTCACTCCAAGGGGAGAGACTTTTTAAAAAACTTTTGCCTGGAAGCTGGTGGATGTTCCTCCGAAAATAAACAGAAAGTGCCAAGGTTAAAAACTTTTAGCGTTTCCTGATTGACTGGTAATCTCCTGATCTGAGGTAATCATTGTGATTGTCCATATTCCACAAAGATCTATGGAGGTGCCAATGCTGACAGCAGCGCTGGCCTGTTGCAAAAAAGCATCCGTGTTGGTTTTGATATAGGCTCTTCCCCAGGGAAAGGCCAAAGGAGTCAGATCAGCCACAGTTGGCAACCAAGGGAGGCCACTGTGGCCCAAGATGGCAACAGGGAGGACAGTGCAATGGCTCCTGGAGAGCAACCAGTCATCATCCTCTTCCTTTAATGACCCCATAATCCCTTGCGGTGTGAAATCTGGGCAACTGAATGCAACTGAATACTTACTGGCTGGATGCCCTTCCTGTCGCCAATGCGGAGTGTTATTTCAGCAGATATACGCTCATCGTGCCCAGAGAGAAAAATATCTGCCTCTACCTAGGATTGAACTCACAGCCTCCTGATTGTGAGGTGAGAGCTCCATCTCTAGGCCACCAGGGCAACAAGGAAATTAGATTCGTATCAACAAGTGTTTTGTCATTAAGAGTAATCAAGGTATTTTTTAAAAAAAGGGAAACCAGGATAAATGAACAGTTCCTGACACTCAATTGTGCATGACTATTTGGAAAATAATTCAGGCCCCGACACCATCATGGCCTGCTTTTCTCCTGTGACAACTGATCCTACTGCAAACGGAAATGTTGCAATGGAAAATTGCTAACCCTTTTCTGTGACTCTACATATCGCTTCCATAGAAGACCCAGTGAAAACACTCTCTCTTGCCCACGCCTGATAAAATGCCCCTGAGCTGTTTTTGGGGGGGTGGGGATTCCCACATGCTCTGTGTCTAAAGTAATCCCACGATTCAAGGGAGATGACTAAAGTATGCCTAAAACCAGTAATCCCATGGCTCAAGGGATTACGTGACCCTTTTCATCACACTGATATCTTTCAAACGCAACATGGCTTAAATTTAGACACCGTGATCTTGCAGAAGGATGCTGCTGAAGTAAATGACATGCTAGATAATAACATGACATCCAATATTATTGTTACTTGTTGGTTGCTCACAGGCCTCCTTTTAATATTCTCATGGCTTTCTTTGCACTGGGTCTCATAGCCAGGACAAAAGTTGTGTGTGTGTGTGATTAAGGTAGGACAACAGGAGTTCAAGGCTGGTGGCATTCACTGGAGGACATCTGGAGGAGGGGTGGCTAGATCAGAGGTGGGTTTCAGCAGGTTCTGACTAGTTCTGGAGAACCGGTAGCGGAAATTTTGAGTCGTTCAGAGAACCAGTAGTAAAAATTGTGTCTGTTCACTCCTGTCTGTTCTCTGCCTCCCAGGTTCCAGCTGATCAGGAGGAAATGGGGATTTTGCAGTACATGCCCACCAAGCCATGCCCACGGAACTGGTATTAAAAAAATTTGAAACCCACCACTGGGTTAGATAGTAGCTTGACCCTCCTCCCCTTATCCAAAGGTGCTTTTCTAGAGGGCAACTGGACTTTCTTGGGTTTTTTCCCCCTTGAACACAATTCGCTTCTCATCCAAAAAGCTTCTTCAGTTCTTCAGAACTAGCCATGGTTTTCAAGGGAAAACCCCAAGACAGTCTAGTTGCCAACCTTTGGGGCAACCACCATCTGGATGAATCAGAATCTCTGTAGACATTTCTCCTCCCCTCCCTTTGGGTACATTTAAGACTCTGAATCCGAGGGCGCATCTCTTTTGCTTTTCCTTCATGTCTTATCTCAAGAATGTCTCCACTTATCTGCTGAACAGCCCATCAGGTCTCTCCCCAGGGGAAAAAGATGGCGGAGGATACAACCAGATTGACTATTCCAATAAGACTTGTTCTAAAATAACCTTTCCAGATGAACTGTGCATGTCATTCAGCATGCATCAGTGGTGGGATTCAAGATTTTTTTACTACCAGTTCTGTGGGCGTGGCATGGCATGGCTTGGTGGGCGTGGCAGGGGAAGGATACTGTAAAATCCCCGTTCCCTCCCCACTCCAGGGAAAGGTTACTGCAAAATCCCCATTTCCTCCTGATCGGCTGGGACTCTGGAGGCAGAGAATAGCTGGGGGCGGGGCCAGTCAGAGGTGCTATTTACCGGTTCTCCGAACTACTCAAAATGTCCGCTATCAGTTCTCCAGAACTGGTCAGAACCTGCTGAATACCACCTCTGGCATGCATATTTCATATCTGGCACATACATGCGTGTGTATGTGTGTATGTGTGAGAGAGAGAACTCCAGATATGTTACTCCGATGCCAAAATTTGGAATCAGCAAATTGGCTCATACTTCTTAAGCCTTCATTGTCACAAAGCTCTCAGATTTCCTTACAAGGGACACATTATGATACAAAGTGTGGCTTTGTTGTCCAGATAAATTCCAGTTTCCGATTTTAGCAGCACCTGGTAGAGTAGATCAAAGGGCATTCTACCCAATTAAGAGCCCTCACAATGGAGGATGGAAGGATGGCTCCAGCTTCTCCAAAATGACATCAAATAATGAAAAGCACCCCCTGCATTTATGTCCATGTACCTGGATTGATGCTCTGGAGTGAGCATTCGCCATGAAATTGGAGAGCTCATGTTTTCCATGCCTAGTTCTTAACTTCAGCCCTTTGACAGGTGAAGGCTAAACAAGAGGACATCCTGTAGAATTAAGCATTTTGTCTATTCTCTAAAGAAAGTGCAGGGCGTCTATTTGCGTTTAATCACAAGATCCATCATCTGTGACAAATTTAATCATCAACTAAACAGACACACATACACACACACACACCCTGCAAACCAAATCCAACCGAAAGCAAGGACTGCGTAAACAAATAATCAAGGAAGCAAGGAAGCAAATGATACTGTAGAAATGCCAGTTCCATTCCCAATTGCAGGACTAAACCTCGCTTTAGCAGGGAATTCTGAATTCTAGAATCTCAGTCTTTCCTCAACCACCACGATTCCTGCCTGTTTAAACAGTCTTGACTCATTTCCTTCCTTGGTTGGTTTCAAGATAGAAAGAGGAAAAGTCGAGGTGATTCCTGCCTAACCTGACTGTTACAGTGGTGAGTTGCTCCCGGTTCGCCCCAGTTCAGGCAAACTGGTAGCGTCCGTCATCAAAAATGCTCTACGCATGCACAGAAACGCTGCACGCTACCAATAGCAAACAGGTAGCGCCAGGATTGGAAACCCACTACTGGATGGTTACGTGAAGGTATTCTATCTCGCTCATCCTTACATAGAAGAGCTGCACTGATAGGGAACAGTGTGCAAGAGTCCAAAACCAGAACTCGTCTAACTCATTAAAGCAACCGTGTCTTTTTTTCAGAATTTTGTCGCTTAAGGCAGGGATGTTTCCACTGCAGGCCATACTCTCCTGGAAACAGACACGGTTGCACTGATTCATTGAAAACAGAAGCTCGTTCACCCTCCCTTCCATCCCAAAAGCTCTTCTTTCAAATGGTATCTGGGACACCTCTCAGCCTTTAAAGGCACACAGAAAAAAAAGAGTATGCTTTTAGATTGACTCTTGTGTGGTCTACCTGGAAATTGTGGTTGAGTGGCAAGCTTAAAGTTTTGGAATAAAGATGCTATTAGTAGAATTTGCCCATTTTCCAACCCCTGAGATTTCACACCCCATTGTTAGGGATAAAAATGTGTCATCTTGCAAGCCTCTAGGAAAGTAGAGCCCTCTCCACATAATGCTCTATTTCGAGCCTAATAAAGCTACGCACAGCACAGAGTGTACAGCTAGAGACTGAATAATCTTCTCTCTTCTCCATGTTCTACAGCAGAGCTCCGTCAACAGAGGACTTGCAGAGTTTTGCTGGACCCCAACTCAAAGTCAACTATTCCCACCAAATGACATAAAATATGGATGGAATCTCATAAAATCGCACACAAGATCTCATGTAAAGAGGCCCAAGGTTTCAGCACCATGACAGATGGACAGTCTTGGGAGAGATCTAAAGATCTTGTCCCGTGTTGTGACCCTCCGATATTTTGTCAGGTGTCGTGAGATTGCAGAAGGATACCCAGGGCCAAGAAAAACTGGCTGCCCCCTGTTGTGTGCCTTCACCATGCCTTAGTGATGATTTTGAATTATGGAACTAGACAGTGGTGAAATCTGAACCAGTTTGCTACCAGTTTGCTGGCTGCACATGCGCACCAAACACACACTGAACGTTTAAAAAGCTACCGATTCAGTTGAACTGCTAGTTTAAAAAAGCTATGGTCCAATGATCAGCTGTGCCGCGCGGTTTAGCTTTGCTAGAAAGCAGGATTTCCTGCTTTCTAGCAAAACTAAACCGTGCGGCATAGCTGATCGTCTGATCGTAGCTTTTTTTTTCTATCGGTTCGCCCAAGCCAGTAGTTTTTATCACTACCAGTTCAGGCGAACCAGAGCGAACTGGTAGCATTTCACCCCTGGAACTAAAGCGAAATGAGAGAAAAACACAGAATCTGCATAATGGAAATCTGAATTTCCCACACGGCATTCAGAGATTCCTTATGGGGGTGGGAAAGAGGGACACAGTAGCCAGAATTACTTCCTTATAAATCTCCTCTGCATTCAAGCTGGGCCCACTGAATTGTCAGCCCATATTTAGTTCCTCAACTGGGAAGTTTCCACCCATATTCCTTGGATCTGATCATCTGCTCTCCAAACCTTTGAGGATCCAGCAGCTCTTCTCCTGGTTTTAACATGCTCTTGCTGTTCTCTCTCTCTCTCTCTCTCTCTCTCTCTCTCTCTCTCTCTCTCTCTCTCTCTCTCTCTCTCTCTCTCTCTCTCTCTGTGATGGCAGTGGTGGAAATCTGAAGAAGAACTGAAGAAGCTTCTTGGATGAGAAGTGAAACATCTTCAAGGAAAAGAAAACCCAAGAAAGTCCAGTGGCCTTTTGAAAAACCACCCGTGGGATAGGAGATTAATACTATATTTTCCTTGGACTGCTACTGCCTACCCCGCCCCAATGATTAGCAGGCTAGAGTTGGGTCCCAATTTAGTTGCAATCAAGGCCCCTAGAAATTATTGGTTTATATTAATTCCTATTAACAAGAACTACAGAATCTATGGATGCTTGATAGAAATGCATGTGCTTACTGGCTCTAAGTAGATTCAAGTTCCAACCCTTGAAAGCTTTACTTGAAAGGAAGCCCTTAAGAATTTAGCACTTCTGGGTAAATGCCCAGGACTGCCCTGTTAATAACCGTTTTATCATTATTTGGCAAGGCTAAAACCGAGGGCAGAGTTTTCACTATAGCTCTGCTGCAGTTCTGGGCTCACCCAGTTCATTCTTTCTCTTCCTCTTTCTACCAAATAACCAAAACTTAAGAAGCTCCCTCCAAATCAGGCTTCATTCATTTGTTCTAGGAGTTGTTGCGAGAACTGAGACTGAATAATCTCAAGTCAACAAAGTCCTTTCTCCAATTCATAGGAAGGAAGGAAGGAAGGAAGGAAGGAAGGAAGGAAGGAAGGAAGGAAGGAAGGAAGGAAGGAGAGGGAGGGAGGAAGGAGGGGAAGGGAGGGAGGAAAGAGGAAGGAGGAAGAGGAGGAGGAGGAAGAAGAAGAAAGAAGAAGAAGAAGAAGAAGAGAAGGAGGAGGAGGAGGAGGAGGAGGAGGAGGAGGAGGAGGAGGAGGAGGAGGAGGAGGAGGAGGAGGAGGAGGAGGGAGAAAGAGAGACATGAATGGATGATAAACTAATCAGGATGAAAATGTAGAGCATTGAGTTTCCTCAATATTAATCATACAATTATTCCATAATTAACCATTAATGGTAGAACTTCAGAAACAACATGCCAGTCCGTGGGTATGCATAAGTCTAGGTGAAAGGGGGGGAGGGGGAGGCTGTCATCTTTGATCACTTCCAGACAATGATTAGACCTGGCATTTGCTGTCTGCTCGCCTGTCCTGTCTTACCAGTATGGCCACTGGAACGCTTTCTGGGGCTGAAGGATGGAGCTGGGAGAGGATCTCTGTGCTCAGGAATGCAGCGGACCAGCTGAGACACAGGCTATTTCCCAGTGTCCCTTGTCGTTGTTTGGGGGACAAACGCTTGCTTTGTCAATCCAGATGGCTCTCTGTGGTAGCAGCTACCTTAGCTGACCCTCTTCGCGGTACAAGCTATATGTCTAGACAAATTTGGGGGTGGGGGGGAGTACGCTGGAGTTGTCCTCGTTTTGCCTGTATAGATCATAAAGTATAGCTTAAATCTTCCTCCCTTATCCTGGCCCTACGGAGTGATGTGCTGAACAGGAGCCCAGAATGACAGAAAAGGATAAACATCTGGATTTACACACACACACACACAAACATATTCACATCCTATTCCAACCTGCAGAAAGAGTTTTACATATTTAATGGTCTACGCTGCCCTATTTCCTTAATCCAACTAATCTTCTCCCCTCCTTGGAAGGAAAAAAGCGAGGAGGAATGTTTAATCATTTTCTACCCAAAGAAAACCAACAACCGTGGCTCACTCTCTGGATCACAAAGGTGATACGGACACAGTATCATCGCACAGACAACCGCACAAGCTGTATATACCTTTTTCTGAAGGCTCTTCCTTCAGGAAAAGGTAGCACACACTGGACAATGATGTAGCTGAAGGCAGCTTTGGGAACCTAAGATTCCATGGAACCTTAGGATAGAGCTGGGGAAAAATCATGCAGAACCATTTTTGTGTGTGTGTGTGTGTGTGTGGGGGAGAGAGAGAGAGAGAGAGAGAGAGAGAGAGAGAGAGAGAGAGAGAGAGAGAGAGATGGATGATGGATGGAAGATAGATGATAGATAGATAGATAGATAGATAGATAGATAGATAGATAGATAGATAGATAGATAGATAGATAGATAGATAGATAGATAGATAGATAGGTGGGGGGTAGGGGGGTGGAAGATAGATAGATAGATAGATAGATAGATAGATAGATAGATAGATAGATAGATAGATAGATAGAGATAGATAGATAG
Organism: Coluber constrictor foxii; assembly: GCA_038048745.1. NCBI lineage: Eukaryota > Metazoa > Chordata > Lepidosauria > Squamata > Colubridae > Coluber > Coluber constrictor. Next base: position 30,836,420 of record CM075967.1, read on the forward strand.
ATAGATAGATAGATAGATAGATAGATAGATAGATAGATAGATAGATAGATAGATAAATAGATAAATAGATGATAGATAGATAGATAGATAGAGATAATAAGTAGATGGGTGGATGGATGATAGATGATGGATGGATGGAAGATAGATAGATAGATAGATAGATAGATAGATAGATAGATAGATAGATAGATAGATAGATAGAAAGTAGATGGATGGATGATAGATAGATAGATAGATAGATAGATAGATAGATAGATAGATAGATAGATAGATAGATAATGGATGGATGGATGGATGGATGGATGGATGGAAGATAGATAGATAGATAGATAGATAGATAGATAGATAGATAGATAGATAGATAGATAATGGATGGATGGATGGATGGATGGATGGATGGAAGATAGATAGATAGATAGATAGATAGATAGATAGATAGATAGATAGATAGATAGATGGAAGATAGATAGATAGATAGATAGATAGATAGATAGATAGATAGATAGATAGATAGATAGATAGATAGATAGATATAGATAGATGGAAGATAGATAGATAGATAGATAGATAGATAGATAGATAGATAGATAGATAGATAGATAGATAGATAGATAGATAGATAGATAGATAATGGATGGATGGATGGATGGATGGATGGAAGATAGATAGATAGATAGATAGATAGATAGATAGATAGATAGATAGATAATGGATGGATGGATGGATGGATGGATGGATGGAAGATAGATAGATAGATAGATAGATAGATAGATAGATAGATAGATAGATAGATAGATAGATAGATGGATGGATGGATGTAGATAGGTAGGTAGATAGGTAGGTAGATGATAGATATATAGATATAGATACATAGATATAGATATAGATTTGTTTTCTTTCCTTTTCGTAGGCTTTATGTGTATTTCTCTTTAGCCAGGTTCTTAGTCTCCCAATGGGCAGCAGAGGGTTTGCTGGCTGCCAGAAAAAAACCCTAGAAACTAGTGGATTGTGATTTCACTGAACTAGGGCTGCATAAAAATCTTGGTTTACGTAGGAAGAACCTGGCTAAAGAGAAATACACAGATATAGATATAGATATATAGATTTAGATATATAGATATAGATATTATAGCAATAGCTCTTATATACCGCTTCACAGTGCCTTCCAGCCCTCTCTAAGCGGTTTACAGAGTCAGCCTCTGGCCCCCAACAATCTGGGTCCTCATTTTACTGACCTCTGAAGGATGGAAAACTGAGTCAACCTTGAGCCTGGTGAGATTCAAATATATAAATATATATAGATATTTATAGATATTTAAAAAATCAGATGATTCTGTTGCTAACTGATCGAAGCCAAACGATGGGTTTAAAATCTCGTACAAGATTTGTAGAAAATCAGTCATGCATTAGAACATCCGTCCATCAAACTGTCTTTTGGGAGGAGGCCACTAGCCATTTTGGATGGTTTGGATCGTTTACTCTGTTAATCTGTTAAATTTATTATCTTTTATTTATTTAGATCCAGCCTTTATTATTATTATTATTTATAAATCAGCCAAACTGGTGAACATACCCAATTCTCCTTCTTTCTCCTATTTTCTCCACAACAACAATCCCGTGAGGTGACTTGGGCTGAGAGAGATAGAGGGACTGACCTAAAGTCACTCAGTTGGCTTTCATGGCCAAGGTGGGACTTGAACTCATGGTCCTTTCCTTTCCAGCTCACTGCCTTAACCACTAGACCAGACTGGTTGCCTTCACTCACCTGGCTGCTTTTTGGTTGTACCAGAGAGTTCTCAGAATTGAGTATCTGAGATGGGGGAAGAAAGAGGTGTCATAGTCAGAAAGTTGGATTAAACAAGGAGGGAGAGGACTCAACCAAGCTCTGTGTGCTACTACGGTTCCTGTTTGGTGTCTCTGGACTGATCAATTTAAGCACTTCATCACATACGCTGCTAAGTCATCTAAGAGCAAATGGTGAAAGTAGTAACTACTGTTTAAGAGCTGTTGCTAATTTTCAGCCCACTTACTGTTTATTCTTGGTTCCCATTGTTGGGTAATTGATGGATCCGCTAAAAACCAATGATCTGTGAAGACATACAGTAGCTAATTCATAGCAACGAATTAAAGAGTAAAAGCCAAGAGCCCATAGCCATTTGAGTGTTGATATATGTATATATATAGAAAGAAGTGGATTCTTTGCTCAGAAAGGATCCCCCATAATTTCCAAGCACATCTAAGAAAACCTGTGGTACTGAAGAGTTTCTTTGTTCCTCCAGGGCCACAGTGGATGAGTTGGGGCAATGGTTGAATGACTGTCTATGGAGATTCTCATTCATCCAGTCTTGGTTGTCCCAAAGGTGCTTTTCTCAAGAGGCAACTGGACTTTCTGGTTTCTCTTTGAAGACATTTCACTTCTCCTCCAAGAAGCTTCTTCAGCTCTGACTGGATGGTGGAGGAATGGAAGGATTTATACTCCTTGTCTTCGAAGAAAAACCAGAAAGTTGCAGTTGCCTTTCGAAAAAGCACCTTTGGGACAACTGAATGATTGATTCTTCGGGGCGCAAAGACAGAAGGACACCCTCCCATCCCCACTCCCGATTTCTCAAGGTAATCTCCACACGTTCAGGAGAGAGCAGGAGATGCCTTTCAAATTACTTCAGAGGTTTTTGGGAGGGGAAAACAATAACACGCGGGAGTAGATTCGGATGCTGTAGATCAAGGTTCTGTAAGTAGTCCTCCGCTAACGTCCACCACCAAGCCCAATATTTCTGTTGCTAAGGGAGACCACTGTTAAATGCCCCATTTTACCAACTTTCTTTTGCCATGGCTGCTAAGTGAATCACTGCAGTGGATACATTAGTAATACGGTTGCTAAATGAATCTGGCTTCCCCATTGACTGCTTGTGAGAAGATGGGGTCACATCATACGGGGGACACGGCACTGTCATAAATATGAGTCAGTTGCCAAGCGTCCGAATTTTGATCACATGACCATGGGGATGTTGCAATGGTCGTAAGTATGAAAAACGGTCGTAAGTAACTTCAATCCCTAAACTAACTGGTGTAACTTGCATTTAAATTGGATGAGGGAGGCGATGGGTGATGCTGCGGTTAAGCCATTCTGCAGAAAACCACGCCTGATCTCCTGCTAATCTTTCAGGAATCCTATATGACCTTGTGCCAGTTCCATATAAAACATGAGAATCGAAGGTCGGGGGTTTGTGGCAGTATTATTTTTCTCCAGGAGTTAAGTATCAAAAACATACATACATATAGCCCTGGATGTTATCATCAGCAACCTGCGCATGCGAACCAGTAGTAAAATCTGAGTAGAACCTACTCCTGGGTGCGGGGGTGCAGCCCCCCCCCCCCGTGGCCCATTTTTGCTCCCAGGAGGTTGCAGGGATGCCGAGTGCTGCCTGTAACATCCCCTGGCCACGCCCACCATGGCCACGCCCACCCACCCGGTCATTAGGGCAGAGAACCAGTTGTTAAATTACTTGAATCCCACCACTGATTACATTATATCTATCTATCTATCTATCTATCTATCTATCTATCTATCTATCTATCTATCTATCTATCTATCTATCTATCTATTTTCTGAGGTTTTCGCGGGTGTTTGTATGTAGGTCCTTGGTTATTCGGGTCTTCTCCCGCGTAAAATTGGAAGTGTCTTGGCGACATTTCGACGAAGTCTTATTCGTCAGCTTCAGGCTGGTGTTCTCGGCTTTGTGCTTCCAGGAGCACGAAGCTGAGAACACCAGCCTGAAGATGACGAATGAGACTTCGTCAAAACGTCGCCAAGACACTTCCAATTTTACGCGGGAGAAGACCCGAATAACCAAGGACCTCTATCTATCTATCTATCTATCTATCTATCTATCTATCTATCTATCTATCTATCTATCTATCTATCTATCTATCTATCTATCTATCTATCTTCACATTCAAGCTACAGGAATAACAAATCCTGTGATCCCATGGGAACATCTCCGGATGGGGCAATGAAAACAGCCAGACCCTGCCTGACCTTCTCATGAAATCAACCTTCAGCGCACCTGATTACCATTCCTTTTAAAGTATTCATGTGATGCATGCTAAACTATAATCTTCTAGGTGCAACGAGACACTAATTTGCAGCCCCTTCCTCTCCTCTTTCCAGCAACGATCAGCTAAAGAGCCGATTCTGTAGAGGGAAAAAAAGCCTGATTGGAAAGGAAACCACTTTTACCTTGAATTATTAACGCAAACCTGCAGCTACAATCTTCCTCCAGGGAAAACTCGTTCTTAATTGTTCTACCAATAAAGGCATGTTGTAATGGTCAAGAAGCACAACATTGTGGATAAACAGACTTCCCTGCGCTGGCCCAGGAACAAACTTCCCCCAGTGCCTTGGTCCAGCTCAGTAAAATAATTCTCTTTACAACATGCTAGACTCTGAATTTCAATTGCAAGCTCATCGTTACTGATTTCTCCTTTCCGTTTCTTTGATTCCAAGGAGGGTTTCCTGATTTCCTCTCTCACCTTGACTGAGCCTCCAGGCCCAACTGAGAGGATTCCCAGCAGCAGCAAATGGGGAGAGTCACAAAAGGTCCTCTCTTTTTTTTAATCGTATACCGAAGAACGCTCTTCCAAAATCCAAGAGGGCAAAAGCAGCTCAGCAAAGGGGCCACAATATTCTATCTAGAACTGAAGAAGCTTCTTGGATGAGAAGTGAAATGTTTTCAAAGAAAAACAACAACAACAAGAAAGTCCAACTGGCTTTTGGAAAAAGCACCTTTGAGTCAACCATGACCTGGTGGGTTGAGTATCTCCATAGACACTGCATTCTATGTTCTTGTGTTGTTAGTTGCAAAGTTGCGACCCCATGGACAATGTTCCTCCAGGCCTTCCTGTCCTCCACCATCCTCTGGAGTCCATTGAAGCTCCCGCCAACTGCTTCGGTGACTCCATCCAGCCACCTCGTTCTCTGCCGTCCCCTTCTTCTTTTGCCCTCCATCGTTCCCAGCATTAGGCTCATCTCCAGGGAGTCCTTCCTTCTCCTTAGGTGACCAAAGTATTTGAGTTTCCTCTTCAGGATCTGGCCTTCTACAGAGCAGTCAGGGTTGAACTCTTCTAGGACTGACCGGTTGAATCACCTTGCAGTCCAAGGGACTAGCCGGAGTCTTCTCCAGCACCATTGTTCAAAAGCCTCAATTCTTTGGCCTTCTCAGCCTTCCTTATGGTCCAACTTTCACAACCATTTTATGTTCTATGGTAAATTGGATCCCCATTTCTCTATTTTGCAGAATTAAGCTTGGGGTAAATTCTTAGGGTGTGTTAGGGTGTTAGGGTGTGATAAAGGGTGTGTGGTTTTTCTTAAAGAAATAGTGTTGGAAGCCATTAGAGTCCACCAATGAGGCAGCCTCACCAGAGATTTAGGACAAACAGCTTCGTACAGAGCATAATTAATTGTTAGGGGTTTTTTTAGCAGGGGATCAGACTAAATTCCTCTCTGATTTGGAGAAGTTTGGTCTTCCCCTCCTGTTAAGTCAGAGGCAGACAGCACAGTGATGAAATCCAATTTTTTTTACTACCAGTTCTGTGGGCGTGGCTTGGTGGGAGTGGTGTGGTGTGGTGTGGCTTGGTGGGTGTGTCAGGGGAAGGATACTGCAAGATCTCCATTCCCACTCCACTCTGGGGCCAGCCAGAGATGGTATTTGCCGGTTCTCCAAACTACTCAAAATTTCCGCTACCGGTTCTCCAGAACCTGTCAGAACCTGCTGGATTTCACCTCTGAGACAGCACCAGAGTGCTCTGTTAATAACAACCCACAGCACAGGGAAAGGCAAAGGTGCTAGCAACAGGTTGAAGGAAAGAGATAGTGTTTTCTTCACGCAGGACAAAAATGCAAACAGGAGGGAGAGAATCTCTTTTGGCTTCATCCCGTCAAAAGAAGATTGCAAGCCCCCTCCTGTTCCCAAAGCAGGAGAACTCAAAAGCTAGGAGAGGGCCTTGGAGGGGTGGGGAAATTTCCTCCTCCACCCTGTTGAGCCATGCCAAGCTAAGGTCAGCCATTAGAGGGCGAGCAAAGACCAAGGCACAGTTGAATTCCTCGCGCCCAGCAGACTCTGGAAAGAGGGCGAAAACATTTTTTTTGCACCACCAAATCACTGCATCCATTCAGCAGCAGAACCAGCCAAGGGTCCAGGGAGTGTAAACAGAAATGAAGAGCTCTGGGGTGTCCCTCCTTGGCTTGAAGGAGCAACTACTGCTTGCGAAGGAGCTGTCCATCACTCGAGAGCCCAAGAATTAATTACTACTCCTCCAGCCTCGGAAAAACAGGCTCTCGTTTTCTTCAGCATTTATTTCCAAGTGGTTCACCCAAAAGGAGGTGCCTTGGACACTTGGCATTCTGTGGGTTTTTGTTTGTTTTTTTTTAAGCCGAAGGAGGGGGCAATCTGGAAGAGGAGATAGATGTTCTGGGCTCATCTTTCCCCTGGTAGAACAGGCTGTACGGAGAACATAGCAAGCATCCCTGGTCCCCACTGCATCCCGCCAGGCAAGCTGCAGCTGTTTAATATGAGGGCTGTGTGAGTTCTGAAGGCTCACTGTGGCACCTCCGGAAAAGATTCATAACTGCCTTTGCAAATAAACAAACCAGAGAGGGATCTGTTCACATTTGAATATGGAAGGAGAGGGAAAAGACTTGGCTCTGGACGGTTGTAACGGTTGTAACGTTTCCAGGGAGGCAAGGCATGCGCACAGCAGCCTCCTTATGAAGAAGAAATCCAGAACTTCAGCCTTCAGAGACGTACGTGTGTGGTGTGTATGCACCACACGTCTAACTGGAGGAACATTACAGAGAAGCTAATGTTTATCCAGGACTCCGTTTCCTTGAAAGGCAGTCATTGTGCAGATATTGCTAAGATCAGAGGTGGGTTTCAGCAGGTTCTGACTAGTTCTGGAGAACCGGTAGCAGAAATATTGAATAATTCGGAGTACCGGTAGTAAAAATTCTGACTAGCCCCGCCCCCATCTACTTTCTACCTCCCAAGTCCCAGCTGATTGGGAAGAAATGGGGATTTTGCAGTAACTTCCCCCTGGATTGGGGAGGGAATGGATATTTTACAGTATCCTTCCCCCGCCACGCCCACCAAGCCACACCCACAGAACCGGTAGTAAAAAAAATTTGAAACCCACCACTGGCTAAGATGATCCAAACAATCTTTCTGTCAAGGTAGGTTCACTTATGGGGAAGGGGATTTTCAGACCATTAACATCTCAGCAAATCCCTCTTCCCAAAAGGTTTCTGGGCTAAGCCGAACCTCTAAGAGGGTTTCCTTTATGTCTGGTTTTCAGATAGTTCTAGGAAAGGGGTATCCAACTTTGGCAACTTTAAGCCTGGAAGACTTCAACTCCCAGAATTCCTCAGCCAGCCATGCTTGGACCTTTCAATCAAATGCCAAAGTTGGCGACTCTTGCCCTAGGAAAGATTAAACCGAACGAAAGGATGACTCATCTTTTTACTCATCCTCTCAGCTGAACTTTTGCTACGTTTAGGGAATAAGTGTTGCGACAGCCTTTGAAGCAGGAATTCTGCCACAGAATGCGCCCAGAAGTTGTGGGGCAGGAAGAAATCCAGAGGTCATTTTGGCCTACCTCGGCCTAACTATCATCATCATCATCATCATCATCATCATCATCATCATCATCATCATCTCTGCGACTGTCCAAAGGACTAAGAACAGTTTTTTGTGGATTCAGCCTTTGGAACCAGTGAGTCCAAGAGTCTCTAAAATCCCAAGCACTGAAATGTTCAAGGAAGCTGCCCAAACTTGGGCATTTCAAGGTGGAAGATCAGAAGTTCTTGGGGAAGGCTGCCAAACGGGAACATGAATTCAAACAGGCAAATGTACCTTGTCACTTACAAGCAACGTTTTCATTGACATCCAAGGCTCTGACGACGTTACTTCGTTGGATCATGAAACTTCAAGAAAACAACCAAGTTCAGAGAAAGCCCCAAGGACCCCTTCACATTCAAGACTTTCCCTTTCCTTAGAAAGAAAGGCACACTGCAATCCTGCACCCCATATGACCTTTAAAGCACGTGAAGGAAAGAGTAACAAGGAAAGGAGGAGAGGAACTATGGAGATACTCCAAGGAACCAGCTTGGCTAAAAAGGAATCCCTAATACCTCTCGGAGAAACAAATCAGTGCAATCTGCTAAAATGAGCTTCATCAAAGCATCACACAAGCAAGAATAAACACAGTCTTGTGGGATCCACTATTCTCCGCTCAAACACACACGCACCTATTTTTTTTCCCCCTCAACAGAATTTTCTTTTTTTTTTTAACAAAGTTTATTTTCATTTTTAAAAATACAATACTTTACATATATACATACAAGGTTATTGCAACTAACATACACAAATCTGGATAACCCAGCAGACTAATGCATTGTGATTAGCACCAGCTGTCTGCAATTACTGTAAGTTCGAATCTCCCTAGGCTCAAGGTTGACTCAGCCTTCCATCCTTTCTAAGGTAGGTAAATTGAGGACCCAGTTTGTGAGGGTAATAAGCTGATTTTGTATAAATATACAAAAGTATGAAGGCTACTGCTTAACACATTGTAAGCCGCCCTGAGTCTCCGGAGAAGGGCGGCATATAAATCAAATTTTAAAAAAATAAAAATCTGCGCCTGTACCACTAATACAATACATTTCATTTCCCTCTCTTTTCTTTCACCCAATTATACCATAAATTCCAACATTTGTAATAATCAGAAGCTTTTTGGTTCCTAAGTAATTTCGTTAACCGGTCTGCCTCTGCGCATTCTGTAATTTTCCAAATCGATTTATTTTCTGTGGGTATTAATTCCCCAAAGCAGGCAAATATTGGTCCAAGGTTCGGAACTGGATAGTGGAAATTATAGGATATAATATAGAGCTAAAACCAGAGATTTTTTTTATTAGGAATGAAGCCAGACAAAATAACTAAGGAAAAATGGTACTTGATCCTCCACCTCACTGCTGCAGCTAGGATACTATATGCGCAAGAATGGAAAAACGAATTAATACCCCTCAACAGAATTTTCAGAAAAGAGAGAATCTGTACAAATCCATAATGTTATTTATTGCAAGCCGCTTTTCCATCATGATCCTGGATTCCAGATATTCAGCATCTCTTTCCCCTTCTTGTCCAGAGAAAATGCTTTGCGCTATTGGTCAGGCCACGAAGAGGTGAAAAATGAGACAATAACCTTGAAGGTCGTGAAGTACGGCAAAGGCGAGTGGGTTGCATGTGTGGAGGGGGAGGAGAAGGAGAAGGCATGGATTGTTTTGACACAATGGACGCCTGTAGAAGAATACTGGATTATCCAAGATGAGACCCAGACTAAAATCCCTGCTCAGCCGTGAAGCTCACCAGGTGTCTGATGGGCAGCCATAATCTCTACAGCTGCCTCCTTCCACAAGGTTCTTACGCAGAGAGGATTACATGCAGGGCCATGAACTCTTCGCGGGAAAGTGCAAATACACAGGCGGTTAAGGGGGGGGTCCCATTTATGGACAGCTCGTACTCCCTGGTGGTCTGCCTATGATACTGAAAATGGCGGATGGCGCCCTCCTTTCTCAAGCCCACGAATCGCTGAAGCGGCACAGTGTGTTTCCTGAACTGCTGAAGCCACACGTTTTTAACACAAAGGTTGTTTTAGGTGATTCATGAAAACACGACATGACTTCATCGGTTCATTGGCTCAAGGAAGGAGGACACCATCCGCCATTTTTAATAACAGGCCGTCCGTTCATAAGTAGGGGCTCTGAGTTACATACAAATTCGAGTGAGACGCAGGCTTAGGAACGGATCTCATTCTTAACTTGAGGATTTTAGTCAAGAGAAAAAAGAGGTGTAGAGTTAAATTGTCAGGACCACCGGTGATAGATATTGTAGGGAATAATACACCCATAGTAGCCCCATATCAAAGAGTCTACTAGTATTGTTTCACACTAATCAATTTTATTAAAAGGCAAATGCTTTTCGGAGTGAAATTTTGTGTGTTTTAATAAGATGTGTTAGCCAAAAAGAAGCTATCAAACTTCTACCAGTGATAGGAAAGATTCTTCTCTGAAATCTACAGATACCTGTTATGAACCACCAAGGATGGTACTGATGGAGGATGAGTAAATCAGAGATCCAAGGGTCAACCTCTTTTTCACCCAAACACAAAACCCCAGAACAAATACCAAGGACTAACAAGTCAGTTATTTCATCTCTAACCACTCGGCAAAGGCATCTAGTCAAGGAGCCATACATATTCCACCACCATATTGATCCTGGGTCCCCAGACAAAAAAAATATTTTCATTTATTTTCAGTTCTCAAGGAAAAAGGCCGAGAGCCACTCACCTTGTGGAAACATAGCTGCTTCTATTTGGGATGCGTAATTTATCCCATAGCGACATCCTGCTGAACGGCCCAATTACTCCAGGCGCGCTGCCCTCTAACAACCGATTCCTTAATAAGAAAGCTAATTTAGTCTCGTCTCAAGAGATTGTGGCATCCACTTTTCTTTCTGAGGTTTGCTGACTCCAGAAATATGGGTTTTTTCTGGGGATGGGGGTGGGGAACAGACGGAGAATGAGAGACAGCCAGCATCCTGCTGGGTCACTTCAGACCATTAAAATTCCAGGGATCCACCACAAGCAGAATCGGCTGATCACATGCAGTTATATCAGCAAAACGCGTGTAACAAACGTGTGGCTTGTTCTTTCTTGCACACGGCCTCTTAAAAGTGTAAGATTTAAACTGTGTCACTCTCCCAGGTGGATTTGCTGTAGGCTACACAAAAGAGGGCACTGGAGATCCTACCAAAATTGTTTAAATAGGTCGAAATTAGCTGCTGCCATTTAGTTGTCTCCAGTGTTTCTCAACTTTGGCAAATGGATGGACTTCAACTCCCAGAATTCCCCAGTCACCATAGGGAATTCTGGGAGTTGAATTTCACCCAATTCCTCAGAGGAAGGGTGGTAAAAAAGTTATTAAAGACCACTAGAGACTCTACACAAACATTTGAAACTGAGAAGGCAACGTGGTTCAACCGAGATCTTTACCGTTATCCAGAGACGGGTTTCAAATTTTTTTACTACCGGTTCTGTGGATCTGGCTTGGTGGGTGGGGCATGGCTTGGTGGGCGTGGCAGGGGAAGGATACTGTAAAATCTCCATTCCCACCCCACTCCAGGGGAAGGTTACTGCGAAATCCCCATTTCCTCCCGATCAGCTGGGACTTTAGAGGCAGAGAATAGATGAGGGTGGGGCCAGTCAGAATTTTTACTATCGGTTCTCTGAACTACTCAAAATTTCTACTATCAGTTCTCCAGAACTGGCCAGAACCTGCTGAAACCCACCTCTGCCATTGCCCTCTAAATATCGGATCTAGGCACCACACATATTAGTTTCTATGGATCATGTTAATGATCTTTATTTCATCAGAGTAGCGACCGATAATCAACAAAGTTTGCTGCTTTTGTTCGCGGGGTAGATAATATTAAGTGAAGTTTCTCACCCAGGAGAGTTGGAATTTATTTGACAAAGGTTCAGAAGGAAGGGACAAAACCCAACCTGACTCCTAGAGAGATTATCCTGCTCTTGACTCAGTGGTGGGATTCAGTTGGTTCTGTCCGGTTTGGGCAAAGCGGTAGTGACGACTGCGGGAGGCTCCGCCCACTCACTCGGATGTAATGCGCGAGCATTACACCTCTGACTTGACTCCTTAAGGAACGTTGTGCACATTGCCATATGTGAAGTCCAGGGAACCAAGCCAGAGATGAAATCCAGCAGGTTCTGACAGGTTCTGGAGAACCAGTAGTGGATATTTTTGAGTAGTTCGGAAAACCGGCAAATACCACCTCTGGCTGGCCCCAGAGTGGGGAGGGAATGGAGATTTTGCAATATCCTTCCCCCAGGAGTGGGGAAGGGAATGGAGATTTTGCAGTATCCATCCCCTGCCATGCCCACCAAGCCACACCCACAGAACCGGTAGTAAAAAAGTTTGAATTTCATCACTGGAACCAACCTTTCCTCCCCATAGAATTTTGGTGAAGACATCAGGCTAGAAAACAATGAGATGGTGGCACAAATCTGGGTGACTTTAGGCCAGTTCCTTTCTCTCGGCCCTAGGAATGAGGCAATGGCAAATCATTTCTGCAGAAAACGGAGTCTGGGCAGTCCCTGCGAGTTGGACATGGCAGAACGGAAGGGGAAAAAAAAAACCCCAAAGAAGAAGGAGATAAACTTGGAGAACCACCATTCTCCAGGGGAAAGAGACAGCACATTTTGTAACAAAAACGGCATTAGAGGAAGCCGCTGCCACACCACCAACGACAAACAAGAGCAGGCCAACAAGTTGTTTTGGGCTGGGAGTGGTTTCTTTTATTTTGGGAGCATGAAGAATGGAGTTAGATGTTCTTCTTTGTGGACAGAAACCATTTTTGGTGAGGCTGTTTCGCTGGGTGGACTTGCAGCTGTTCCGTTTGGGCTTCAATTTAAGGGGAGGAGAAAGAAATTATGCAGAAATCACCCTCTATTTTCTACGGCTAAAAAAGGGAATGGAGCCCGAGCCACCTTCTGTTTCTTTCCTGAACATGAGAGGAGCCAGACTTGCTCACCTTGGGAACTACATGCGTCTAGAGAAGGATCCCTCTTGCTGCATCACCCTTGCAAGGTGCCATTCAGAAGCCTGCAGCAAAACAGCTTCTTCAGAAAAACAACAACAACAAAAAAAAAAAACAGAGATTGCAGCTCCTTCCTCTTTGCCGTCCTTTTGGGGAAAGACAAAGGATTGCTCAAAGGGGAAGGCCTGTGAATATTCATGAGCTGCCTTGCGCCTTCCCTTCCAACAGAATCACTGCTTGCCAGAGGATAATTTTTGTATGGAGCTGTTGCATCCCAATAATGAGATACGTTCTGCTTAGCCCTTCACACTGTGGACAGGAAAGGCTGTTGGTTATTTTTTTGGGGGGGGGGATATTTGGAGAGAGAGGTGCATCATTATCTAAAGCTGGGGTGTCCAACCTTGGCAACTTTAAGACCTGTAGATTTCAACTCCCAGAATTCCCCATCCATCCATTTATTTATTATTTTTATTTATTTATTTATTTATTTGTCAAGCATATATAAAATAACAGGTAAAAGTATAAACATAGGAGCCTTGGTGGAGCAGCGGACTAAAGCGCTGTTAAATAGCATTTAGCTGCCAGCTGCCTGCTGCCTGCAATTACTGCAAGTTCAAATCTCACCAGGCTCAAGGTTGATTCAGCCTTCCATCCTTTCAAAGTAGGTGAAATGAGGACCCGGATTGTGGGGGCAATAAGCTGACATTTGTATAAAACAAAGAACAACACTTGGGAGGGGGGGGAGAGGGCAAAAGCCCTACTAAGCAAGTATATACAAAAGTAGGAAGGCTATTGCTTAACACATTGTAAGCCACCCTGAGTCTCCGGAGAAGGGTGGCATATAAATCGAACCAATAAATAAATACTGTAGAGAAACATGAAAAGAGTAAGTAAAAAGGAATATTAGGACAGGGACGGTAGGCACGCTGGTGCAACTATGCACGCCCCTTGCAGACCTCTTAGGAATGGGGTAAGGTCAACATTAGACAGTCTAAGGTTAAAGTTTTGGGGGTTTGGGGAAGAAACTCTAGAGTCAGGTAGTGCATTCCAGGCATTGACCACTCTGTTACTGAAGTCATAATTTCTACAATCGAGTTTGGAATGGTTTACCTTGAGTTTGTATCTATTATTTGCTCGTGTATTGTTGTGGTTGAAGCTGAAGTAGTCATTGGCAGGAAGGACATTGTGGCAGATAATTTTATGTACTATGCTTAAGTCAGACTGAAGTCGGGGTATTTCTAAATTGTCTAAGCTCAAAATTTGGAGTCTGGTGGCATAGGGTATTGCTTGGACCTTTCAATCAAAGGTCTGGGGAATTCTGGGAGTTGAAATCCATAGGTCTTAATGTCGCCAAACACCCCCAAACTAAAGGATACCCACGTTGAAAGAAGCCGTTTTCAGAAATAGCCATTTTCCCCTTTGTTGAGGACAGATTCCAAAGACGATGGCGCCTTCCCAGGCATCAACTGAAATTTCCATTGCATCTTCAGTTATTGATTTTGGGCTAGTGAAATCTCTGACAGTAATTGATTTGTGCTGCTGATGCTATGGAACGGAATGGCCGTAAACATTTCAGCTTTTCAGGGGTCAGGCACAAAATGTCTGCCATCCAGATGGTGAGGAAAGGGATAATTGTCAATCAGGCTGAGTTAATGCTTCACAAGAGTCCTATGGATGGGGGCAGGGGGGGATACTATGGGTGGAAGACTAGGCAAGAGATGACTAGTGAATCTCATAATTTTTTAAAAAAATTGATTTATACGCCACCCTTCTCCGGAGACTCAGGGCAGCTTACTATGCGTTAAGCAATAGCCTTCATACTTTTGTATATTTATACAAAGTCAGCTTATTGCCCCCACAAACTGGGTCCTCAATTTATCTACTTAGAAAGGGTGGTGAGAGCCTGGTGACAGCCTGGTGAGATTCGAACTTACTGTAATTGCAGATATCTGGTGTTAATCATAATGCTTTTAGTCTGCTAAGCTATCCAGGCTCCAAATTTTTACTTGAACGGAAGATCTAAACATCCAAGTCCACACTGGCCAAGCTCAGATGCAGTCATTTAAAGCAGGGGTCACCAACCTTTCAGACCTCAGGGACCACTAAATTCATAATTTTAAATCCCATGGACCACTAATATGATCTGCCTAATGACCAGTTAGGTGGTCATGTGACTGGGACGGTGTAGCCAACTCAATGTTACTTGTGTGAGGGGCACCTCCCAGGCTTCTCCTCTTCTCGCCCCTCCCCTCCCAGCCCCTCCTCGCCTGCCCGCCCGGGCTCCTTAGGGCCCCAACAGTAAGCAGTTGTTGGAGCTAAGCAGCCACCATGAGAAAGAGTTGGCAAAACAAATTGGATCTGACTGAGAAGAAGGCTCAGCAGAAGCACTTCACTGAGGACTAGGAGCATAGGCTTTCCAAGCAGAGGGAAGACCTGCGGGAGTGCAAGGCCAGGTACCAGCGCCTGGAGGCTCAGCGGGCTGAGATGGTCAGCCAGTTCCAGGCCATGATGCAGTCCCACTGGAACGAGGCCCTTTGGCTCTTTGCCACCAGCGGCTCTTCCCTCCAGCCTTCGCCCAAAGCCCCACACCAGGAGGCTGAAGCAGATCCCAAGTCAGAATTTCTTCTCTGCCCTGCACAAAAAGACCCCGAAGAGGAAAACTCTCTGCAGCAACACAAACATTCATTGCACATATCCAGCCCCGGGTCCGTAGTTTGAGGACCCCTGATTGAGTGCAATATAAAAAATGCAAATAATTTTCCTGCGGACCAGCAAAAGTTTCTTACGGACCACCAGTGGGCGACCGCTGATTTAAAGCATCTTTAGATGTTGCACTCCAGAAGAGGCCTTCACAAAAGGCCTCTTGAACAGCATCAAGTATCTGGCCAACATTTAAGCTTGGTGTATCGGAGTGGCCTACACCGCTTTCTTTCATTCCAATCTCTGTTGCAAGTCAAAATGTTTTCACACACTCAATCAAAGCTGAACTTGTCAAGTTATATTAGGAAGTGACCTCTTAGCCTCGGCGGCTGCTTGTTCCAATCAGATTAGACACCACGTCTTCAGGACCCGTTTCTGAAACTCAACCCTCAGCCTTCAGAAGATTGAAAATGAAGGAGACGCAGAAAGGATATTGCAAAGAGGCATTTATCCAGGCTGCCATCCAGGGGTGAAATCCAGCAGGTTCTGACAGGTTCTGGAGAACTGGTAGCGGAAATTTTGAGCAGTTCGGAGAACTGGCAAATACCACCTCTAGCTGGCCCCAGAGTGGAGAAAGAATGGAGATTTTGCAGTATCTTTCCCCCAGGAGTTAGGTGGGAATGGGGATTTTGCAGTATCCTTCCCCCAGGAGTGGAGAGGGAATGGGGATTTTGCAGTATCCTTCCTCTGCCAGGCCCACCACGCCATGCCCACAGAACCAGTAGTAAAAAACTTTGGATTTCAACACTGCTGTCATCCCTTAGGCACATGCACATCATCATATTTCATAGGTACACAACATCCATGCGTACAAAAATACATATCATGCCTGCAACTATGAAAATATTCACACACAAAAAAAATCAGTCCACAGCGGAAAATGATGGCAGTCTTCAATGTGTCTGAATGTCAAATTCATCTCTTCCCAAAGTTCCACCAATGGTCTTACTTAACCAAAATATAATTGAAGGCTGATAAGAAATCTGCTCGTCCAGTGATGAAGCACCCCTCCATCAGTGACACGCCACCCCTCATTCAACTCTGGAAGATGGGACTCGAGCTTCCACAATAAGTTAGTTTGCAGAATCCTCCCCCTATTTTAAAATCACTGGAAACTGGATTACGAGTGATTATCTACTGTCTCCAGGGTGTTAAATCTTACGCTTAAGGACATGGAGTTTATCACTATGAAATTCTCTCAAGGGTGCAGAAGAAAAACATAAAAGAAAGTTGGAACATAATACATAGAAGCAACAAGGAAGGATTTACTTCTGTTTTCACAGAGTTCTTTGGGATTACGTCATTGGCATGCACATGTGCTACATGCATTTGAAATAGGCATTCCCCCACCCCACCCCAAAAAACCCACCCTTTAAATATCATGGCAGGGAGACATTACCTATAAAGAAAATTGCAGAATTATTGCTATGCTAAACTGAATATTCAGTTTGGTTCAGAGTGAAATTTATATTAATATTTCTTACAGAAAATACTGGCCAAAAAGCAAGGGTTCACTGTTTATCTTTTTCTTTCTTTCTTTCTTTCTTTCTTTCTTTCTTTCTTTCTTTCTTTCTTTCTTTCTTTCTTTCTTTCTTTCTTTCTTTCTTTCTTTCCTCCTTCCTTCCATTTCTTCTTTCTTTCTTCCTTCCTTCCTCCTTTCCTTCCTTCCTCTCCCTCTCTCCCTCTCTCTCTCTCTGACACACACAAACACAGATGCATTAGGCAGAAAGCTTTAATTGCAACGTGATGTATATACTCCTTTAGAATTAGGCTGTTTTTCACCGTGCACAGAGCAAGTTAATGTGGCAGCATTAGATGGCCATTTTGTCAAGGAAAACAACTCCCTCTCACAGCCTGTGTGAGATTCAAATAGGCCCAACAGGCTGATTACAGCTTTGGACTTGCAACTTAAACACTCTTAAAGGGATAAATCCTCCACCCCACGGACTCGCTCTACATTTAAATGGGTGCAAATGAGGAGAAGCTGCACGCAGAAGCCAACCTCGTGATCCCTCTTCTCCCTGTGGCATTCGATGAAAATTACTGTACCTGGTTAAAGAGGGGGCTGGAGTCCACCAACCCCCCCCCCTCCCACCATAAGGGATGGCGGTGGGTTGGGAAAGGCGAATTGATCTTGCTAGTCTGCAGAGCCAGTTGCCATGGCAACAACCCAGTGGTTGATGGGTTGGAAAGCAGTTCTGTGGTTGCAGGGGGCTGGGGGAGACAGCCGAGGGGAGAGAGAAAGTGGTTCGGAAGAAGGATGAGGAACAGCAGGAAGGCAGGAAGCCAAAGGAGGGGAACCGCCAGACTCAGACCAGGGCATCAAAGAGATCACGATTAAGAAGTGGGAAGAGAAGCTCGGAGAGCGTTCCCCAAGCAGCACCGTCACGCGGATGGGGAAGAAATGGATGCCCACTGGGCAAAAGCGATAACGAGGGCATCTGGGAGCCGAGCTTCAAATCTGCAGTCAACCACAAAGCTGAGTCCAGTTATGTAAGGAGCACATCGTTGGGATGATGACAAGGGAGAGAGAGCCCTATTCTGCAAGCAACATAATCATCATCGTCGTCATACGAAGACCAGCAAATAGAAGTGGGAGAGCCGTGGCAAAAGACAGCAGTCCCAATAGGGACTTGAGTTCAATCCCCAAACATCTGGAGCACCATTTGAATACCGTTGCCATTGACATCAAAGGCAAAAGGCAACTTGACTTGGAACAGTTGATATCCTGCGATGATATCTCTAACACCATCAAATAACAATATCTGTCTATCCCAGGAACGACGCGATAGCTGGATAAAAATGCCAAATCCGGTCTCAACATCTGTCTGTGTGACCGACTGTTAATAGTAAGCAAAAGAAACCAAAGATAGAATCAATCACAAAAGGGTTGCCTTGGGTGCAACCCCAAAATATCTGGAGAGTCACTTGAACATCGTTGGCATTGACAAAATCATCACTGGTCAATTGCAAAAGACAGCTTGACTTGGAACAGGTTATAGCCAACAACAGCACCATCAAGCGACAACATCCTTGGGAAGACTCGACAGGTGAATAAAAAGGACAAATCCTGTCTAAACATCTGGCAGGCCATGGCAGCATGATAATAATGGGGGTTGGGGGGGTGGGCAATATAATTGCAAAGCTTGGCTGAAATGAGAACATTGTATCTTCTTCTTCTTCTTCTTTTAACAACCCCATAATCCCTTGCAGGGGTGGAGTCTGGGCAACTGAATGGAGCTGAGTGTTTACTGGCCGGATGCCGTTCCTGTTGCCAATGCTGAGTTATATTCAGCAGATATATTCTCAACGTGCCCAGAAAGAGAAATATCTGCCTCTACCTAGGATCGAACTCACAGCCTCCTGATTGTGAGGCGAGAACACCTCCTCTAGGCCACCGCGCCACTCAAAACATTCCTCTCGATGTGCGACCATTTATTTATTTAGATCCAGTTGATTTAGAATCTACCCTTCTGCCTAAAAAAACCACCACATTAAAAAAAAAAGAAAGCAAGCATGAGATCGCCACATCTTCCAGCCTGCAGAACAATCTGGTCACGCCTAAAAATGGGAACTCATTGACCCATGGGAGAGTCTTCCTTCAATCATTGTTTTGCACTATCCTTTAATTCAGGGGTCTCCAAATTTAGCAGCTTTCAGACTTGTGGACTTCGACTCCCAGAATTCCTCAGCCAGCATGGAATTCTGGAAGTTGGTGTCCACAAGTCTTAAAAGTTGCTGTTGTGACCCAAGTAAGTAGTAGGAAAATCAGTCAGTGAAAAAAACAAACTTTATTTGAACAGCTGGGAATGACTTCATTCCCAGCGTTGTTCAACTAAATTAAAGCAAATTCCTCCCAACACAAATTCCTCAGTCCTATCGCAGACCTTGGTCCAATTAGGCAAACTGCCCAAGGCCTTTCTTGGCAAACGTTCAGAAGTCACAGATGCAAAAATAAATACAAGACGTAGATGAAGAAGATGAAACTACCAACGTTGTTTTCCAGCAAAGCCCAAACACCGTTGCTGGTCTGTTTTAAGCCTTATGGGAGGGGCCAATCATCTCTTGGCCTTACTTCCAAGTTGTCCTCTTTGCTCAAGCTGCTCTTGCCTTCTGGCAGTTCTTCTCATGCGTGCATTAGGAACAGGCTCCTCCTGTTCCTCTGCCTCACTCCTATCAGTCTCTGGAGGCTCTGGAGTCTGCAACCTCATTTCCCGATGGCTCTGGCCCCATCTCTGCCTCTGACGCAAAGCCCTCATTTGGGCCTTCCCCAGCCTCCAGGACTGGCCCAAGTTCTTCCTCAGCCTCATTGCTGTCCGACTCCAGCTCCCCAGGCTGCTGGCAGACCACAACAGTTGCCAAATTTGGAGACTCCCTGCTTTAATTAGAAAACAATATTTTCCTTTTGCACCACTCTGTCCATAAGGCACCCAAACCAAGTCCTATCAGAATCGTTTCCCTGGAAGCTTTGACTGCCCTTTCTAGATTTGGGGAGGGGGGAGAAATATTATTCAAATATATTTACTCCTGAATCATAGTCAGACAGGTTTGTTTTTCTTTTCCTGTGTCAATAAAGCACTTCGCATTTATACTTAGTCCAGTGCAATTTTTTAGCATCCAGGCCTTGCGAGTAAGTTATTAGTAGATGTCGTTAAACTCAAGGAGACGCCAACTAAACGTCTGATCAGACTGTGCTCCCCTGAAAAACACCAGAAGAATCTTTCCTTACAAGAAGCAGCACCTGTAGTTAAATCACCACGGAAGGCTATCAAGACGTTTGCAAGGGACAGGATTTTATGTTTGTCCTGATGCTAGTCATGATCGAAGCCATTTAAGGCTCAGAGGCAGAAAGGGTCGTAAAACCAACAGCCTTGTTATTTTCCAGAGCAAATGTTTCCGTTCACCTGCAGCGGAGTAAGCTGAGAAACTTTGAATTCCAAGTCTTAATTAAAAACGTGACAAAGAAACCTGTATTTCCTCAAAAAAAAGGAGAAGAAACTTGGGTTAAAACTTCTGATTGCCGTTGGAAGCTGGTGGAAAGAAAGCTATTAGAATAGAAATGTGATTACGGACAAATGATACCTCAATTTTTTTTCCTCTAGGCAATTGTCTACCGAGTTTCTGGTTGCTCGTGGTTTCTAGAGGAGCAAGGAAGTCTCAACAGGTCACGCAAGCAGCAACTGAGCCTTATTGGCCACTGGGGTGACCTTATTTCAGACTAACAAGGCTGCAAGAACCAAATGGAAAATAATACAACCATTTGGAAGGTAATAAACTGAGTGAGCATACATCGCTCCAAAATACAACCCACTAGATCAGGGGTGTGCAACCTTGGACTTTAAAGACTTTTGGACTTCAAGTCCCAGAAGACTTTGAGACTTGAGGGCTCCAACTTTTAAGACTTGTGGACTTCAAGTCCCAGAAGACTTTGAGATTTGTGGGCTTCAACTTTTAAGACTTGTGGACTTCAACTCCCAGAAGACTTTGAGACTTGTGGGCTTCAACTTTTAAGACTTATGGACTTCAAAGACTTGTGGACTTCAACTCCCAGAATTTCGCAGCCAACCATGGAGTTGAAGTCCACAGATCTTCAAGTGGACAAAGTTGGCCATCCTTGTGCTAGATGAAATAAGCTCCTTCTAGAGGCCACGGTCAAGGCCAACTGCATGAAAACACATCTTTGGATTCCAAGGAAGAACAGTGTGGTTCATTCTAGCCAAGAAATGAGCTGCATTGAACATCACCGGTTACTAAAAAAGCCACCTTCAACCCCTGTTATTAACGTACAGTAGGAAAATCCTGATCAAGCCAAGGGAAAGAAGTGAAGCTGCCTGCCTAAGGGAAGAACAGATTTGCCACTTCCTGGATCCAGGAAAGGGAAGCAGTGGTGTGTTTTTTCAGGAACCACATTAGAATCTCTTTAATAGCATTTGGCATTGCTTTGTTTCCTGCATTCTCCCGAAGCACTTTGAGCAAAATTGAACCCGGAGAGCATTTCTCACACCTCTGGTGTCAAAAAGATTTGAAATGCTTGGTCGATGTTTCAACGCTTCCTCCCACATGCCAGAGAGCTTCAGCCCACTTGTTTGGCAAACAGGTTTACGACTTTTAATAGACTCGCATCATAACTTGGCCCGTTTCCTGCCAAGCACAGGCAGGCCCCAGCAGCAATCAATATTCCATTTAAGTTGCAAATTAATTTTTCATATGTAGTGGCATTCCAGCCTTCAGATCACAGCAACAGCAAGAAAAACCCTCTGTGCATTAACAAGAGGCGGAGGGGGGAAAATGTAAAAATTTCAAAAGGAAATTAATGAGATTTAAAAGCTTCCTGGATCCCTCGCTTTGCATTTGAACTGCTGAAGGTGAAGGAAGCCCCTGCATGTGTGCATGCAGGCACACACTCCATGTGAGACGGTGTGTGATTTGTGTGTTGTGCTACGCTCTGCGGGGGCCCATGTTTTCTAGAGTGTTGCCTCGGATGAGAGGTATAGGAGGTATAGGAGGTATAGGGTATAGGAGGTATAGGAGCCTCGGATGAGAGGTATAGGAGCACTGCCCTTCCCAGTAGCCCCAAACTGGGAAATGGTTTATTTTGATCCAACCTTGAGCTGAGCCAACCAGAAAAAAAAACACACCCACTGTTATAATACAGCAGCAATATATCATGTTTATCTGCCCAAAAAAGTTATTGTTGCACCAGGGCCAAGAATAGAATAGAGGAGAGGAGAGGAGAGGAGAGGAGAGGAGAGGAGAGGAGAGGAGAGAAGAAAATATTGGAATGAAGAATAGAGTAGAGTATACAGCATGAAATAGAATGGAATGGAATGGAATGGAATGGAATGGAATGGAATAGAATAGAATAGAATAGAATAGAATAGAATAGAATAGAATAGAATAGAATAGAATAGAATAGAATAGAATAGAATAGAATAGAATAGAATAGAATAGAATAGAATAGAATAGAATATTGGAATGAAGAATAGAGTAGAGTATAGAGTAGAGTAGAATAGAATTCTTTATTGGCCAAGTGTGGTTGGACACACAAGGAATTTGTCTTGGTGCATACACTCTCGGTGTACATAAAAGAAAAAGTACCTTAATCATAAGGTACAACACTTAATGATAGTCATAGGGTACAAATAAGCAATCAGGAAAAAATCAATATCAATATAAATCGTAAGGATACAAGCAACAAAATCAGTCATACAGTCATAAGTGGAAGGAGATGGGTGGTGGGAACGATGAGAAGATTAATAGCAATGCAGACTTAGTGAATAGTTTGACAGTATTGAGGGAATTATTTGTTTAGCAGAGTGATGGCGTTTGGGGAAAAACTGTGCTTGTGTCTAATTGTTCTGGAGAAGGAGGAGGAGGAGGAGGAGGAGGAGGAGGAGAAGAAGAAGAAGAAGAAGAAGAAGAAGAAGAAGAAGAAGAAGAAGAAGAAGAAGAAGAAGAAGAAGAAGAAGAAGAAGAAGAAGAAGAAGAGGAGGAGGAGGAGGAGGAGGAGGAGGAGGAGGAGGAGGAGGAGGAGGAGGAGGAGGAGGAGGAGGAGGAGGAGGAGGAGGAGGAGGAGAAACTGTAGACAAAAATGAGAGGGGGGCCAAGCAATGATCCTCAAAGAGAACAGCATATAACAAATTGCCCCACCCTGTCTCCTCCTTTGAAGGTCTAAGCAAGGGTCTCCAACCTTGGCAACTTTATGACTTGTGGACTTCAACTCTCAGAATTCCTCAGCCAGCCATGAAGTCCACAAGTCATAAAGTTACCAAATTTGCAGACCCCCCCCCTCCCCCGGGCCAATTCCTGAGACATAAGGTTTGCAGGACTCTCCCATTTTCTGAACAGATAAACCACATCTGGGCCTCTAAAAACATCTTTCTGTTGGCATTTAAATCCGGCTGATCCAACTTCTTGGCGAGGCTAAAACTACAATGCTTCACTCAGCTGCACAAGATATGATGATACTTCTTCATTCCCCAGATCTGCCGGATCTTGAACTGTGGATCTATAGACTTTCACTGGAGGGCTGTTCTGATCATTCCCAGATTACAAATGGTTTATTGCAGAGTCTCAAAACAGAGTAATATGCTCAGCTAGAGTTAATATTTAAGGCACTACGTTTCACATTAAATGAAGCTTCCAGGCCACCTTGAAAGGCGTGAGATATTTTGCAGAAATGTATACTAGCAGATAAGGAAGCTTAGGCTTCAACTAGGATTAAAAAATACCGCAGATCATCTACCTAAAGTGCTATTAAAAAAAAAAAAGCTGAAAGATATGGGTCAACCAGTGTTTGCCTTAAAGGAAGACAACTTTCTTACTCTCCTATAGAATTAAAATTATCCCTGCAAAATGCTTGCCTTACTTCATAGTCGGCTGAAATAAACAGGAAGAAAATCTCGAAACTGACCTATCGCCATCATTTCTGATAACGGCTCTGTGGTTCTCCTGAATTTTGTGCAGGAGAAAGATGAAACCGTCAGGCTGAACTCTCAAAACCCTGAACAGGCTTCTATCCTATATCTTCTTCTGTTTATTGCTTCAATAGACATTTCTATTTTTAATTATGCAAGAAGTGATTAATTAATCAGAGGAGGATCATCTTTCTTCCAAATAATTAGTAAAACATGGAGATCGTTCAATTCTTGTTTTCCTATGCTTCAACCATAAGTGGTGGGTTCCACATAATTTTACCACCGGTTCATCGCGCACTGAAAATGTGAGTGCGCCTGACATGCATGGGCTTTGCTCATGCGCCAGCTTGCACGCATGCACACGGCTTAGAAAATGTGGCTAAATAGGACGGCATATCCCCGGGGCAGGGGTGGGAGACCCACCTGCAGATCATCACTACCAGTTCACCTGGTTTCAACCAAGCAACACAATTTACTTGCATCACTGTTCCAATGTTTTTAATTACCGTATTTTTCAGAGTAAAAGATGCACCTTTTCTCCTAAAAGCGGGTGAAAATTTAGGTGCGTCTTATACACTGAATGTAGCCCCCACTGGCCCCCGCCCTTTGGCTCTGCCTCCCAGCAGTTTACCTCCTTGCAGCAAGCAGCAAGAAGAAACAGCTCCTTTCAGCTTCAGCACAGCCTCATTAGCACAAGTTGATTGGATCGGCCTCCCGACTCTCAGCTGATTTGCTGCCAGCTGTTTTACAGGGCCTCTGCTGCTTGCTGCAAGGAGGTAAATTGCTGGGAGCAGACTTTTTTTTCTTGTGCTAATCAAGCTATGCTGAAAACGAAAATGTGAAGTAAAGCAGGCTGTTTGCTATTTGCTGCAGTGAGGCAAAATTGCTGGGAGGCAGAGGCAGATTTCTTTTTCTTCTTTTCCTCACCAAAAAAGGTAGGTGCATCTTATACTCTGAAAAATATGGTATTTGTTTTCTGGTGTAAGTGATAATTGAGTTTCCCAGTTTAGAGAACTGCTTAATTGTTTTACCTGGAGAGGTTAATTTGAGTTGGGGTGATCTCCTCCAACATTCTCATTACTTGGAATGAAAGATATAAACTGGAATGTTTGATTAATAGCTAAGGCCGGGCGGTGTGCGGCATGAACAAGGACCTTCTTGATGGACCAATTAATCATTAGTTCTACAGATTGGCATTTCTGTTTTTCACTTTTTCTTTCGAAACGTTCAATCAAAATTTCCCACATGCGCGAATTACAACAAAGCGTCAGGGCTACTCTCAACTCGGTGTCACAAAGCCATTCATGAGAAAACAGATCTCATGGGGAAACCATCTGGGGTTTTTTTTTAATGAAAAAAATTAAATAACATCCAGCCCACCCCACCCCCCAAAAAAACTGGCAGTTTTGTGCATGAGGATCTCCCATAATTGTTGCAGATGACCGGAAAGTCCGTGCAAAAGTATGGTTTGGGAACAGGTTTCTGAGGAAAGAAAGAATCATATGTTCTCTCTTTTGGCAGCTTTCTTTCGGGCAGTGGAAGGCCAGCCCTTTCCTCCTGGCCCAGCCTCTTCCTCTGTGGTTATCTTTCTCACAATGGGAGCCAAAGAACATCCAGACGGTATGAAGTTAGCCAAAGGTCTAGAACTAGTTATAAATGACCGGGAAAGGGCCTCAGCTAACTATGAAGAGTAGCCTTTGCATGGGTGGACAGCCTGATGTTGTGGCCCCGTCCTCTGAGCCTATCCCATTGGAGGAAGGAAGCTCTGAGCAGGAGGAAGAGGAGCCAGCCAGATCTCCCAGCCCCCCCCCCCCTCTGGCACCGTCTCAAGTGCCAGCTGAAAGAGAGCCAAGTAGTGGGGAAACAGGTGTCTCAGATGAGAGTGAGGGAGAGACGTCATTCCTGGACGCACGCCAAAGAAGGCGAGACAAAAGAGTACTGCAGCTGCGGCGTATGAGGAAATAGTCCTGAGTCACTGATTGGAGTCACAGGATCAGTGAGTCACTGGACCACACCCAGAAGCCTATCTATATAAGACAGGCCAGTGGGTCAAGAAGTTTGTGACGAACAAAGCTAAACAAACATAGCAACCTCGTAGTCTTGGAAGCTAGATGAACGGCAAAGCTACGTAGGTGATTTTCTTGTTTGTGTAAACTAATAAAGTCCTTGGCAGACGGTGTGCATATCGCTGCCAAGGTTGAGATAAGAACTGTGGAGTGTGCCAAGTGATTCTTAACCCTCGGCTGGCTGTGTTTTTGTGGGTCTCTGAAGGGGGGGGACAGATCACCTGATTCCATGGATAGCATCCCCGTCTATATTTTTTAAGACTATTATTCTTTAACGGGACAGGAGAAACTTCCTTCTATTCAAAATATGGAAAGTCAAAGACCATCATAAACTGTTGACCTTGGGTTGTCCGAAGACATCTCCGTGGTCATGTAGCCAGCAATGCTATACACCGAGGTGCATGGAACACTCACTTTCCCACCGAAGTGGTACCTATTAATCTACTCACATTTGCCTGATTTCCAACTGCTAGGTGGGCAGGAGCAAGGACGGGAGCTCATCCCATCCCGCGGGGCTCAGATCTCGAACTCCCAGCTTTCATCTGACAAGCTCAGCATCTTTAATTTGCTGAGCCGTTGTGGTTGAAAAACTACTTTCTATCCAAAACATGGAAAGTCAGAGACCATCATAAACTGTTGACCCTGGGCTAGAAGATAGACAAACAATAAATGGAGCCAAACTAATCTAGAAAACCACTGAAAATTCAGACAGCCAAATTTCCAGAGCTCTCTTTCAGCCCCCTCTCCCTTAATAATTTATGATCACTTGAATAACATTCATTCCCCCAAATGGAAGCTATATTATATAGCAGCAGTAAATCTACTGAAGCTCCAAAGTCTATATGCTCTTTCAACCAAGACCTGTTTTCCCTAAAGTCTATGTAAACATTGCCACCAATCTGAAATTAACTTTAACCCACTAAACATAGAGAATAGTCATGTTAGCTGTATTTAATAATTTAATCAAGTATAATTTTGTTTTGGCGCTGTCTAGCTTTTGCTTGCTTGTTTTTTTCAACCTCAGCTCCTTTTTTGGAAACTGGATAATTTTGAACCTTCTCCTCCATCCCCAAGTTTTCAGTCCTATCATTCAACAGATTATGACTCTTAAGGATATATCAAAGTAGGAACTTGGGTTATGAATCTCTCTTATCAGGGTCTCCAAACTTGACACTGTTTAAGACCTGTGGACTTCAACTCCCAGAATTCCTCCGCCAACACGGAGACCCCCGTCTTATATCAATCACCTTGAATCTGGCATTATGGGGACCTCATTTTAGTAGCACCCCAGTGGCAAAAAACTTGTCTCAAAGAAGAATTTTTCTCTATATATACTTGTCAAAAAGAAGAATTGAGAATCTGACAAGTCAGGAAGTTCTGTCCTGCTGTAATTTTATGTAGCTGATATCAGTCAACCCAGCTGGAAAGGGTCAGATGAAATGTCCCGATTGGAGACCAGCCACTAATCAACAGACCAAGATAATCCTGCAGTGAATCAATGCTAAAGGAATTTAACCAGCATTAGAAAGATGGAGCAAGCTAGGCTAATTGGGTTCTGACAAGTGGGATGAGCCAAGAGCCAGACACAGACAGAAAATAGAAAATGAGCACAGGGAGAAAGTATTTGTGATAATGCCTGACCCACATCCAGACAGAGAGCTATTGTTAACAGCTAGAAAGCCAGGAGGTGACTGGCCAGCTCTAATAAACACAGGATATCTTACATGTAACTATTTCTTCCCTCTCAAGGTCCATGCTTAGTCCACGCAACAAGAATACTTGTAAACAGCATCCTCCCAAATCCAGATGTAGGAGCGATTTTACTGCTGAACTATAAAACTCAACATGGTTGCACAAAGATGGACTGAAGAAAACATAAACAGCACAAAAGTTCTCCATTAGCTTGATTTTGGGGTGTGTGTGTATGTGTGTTACAATTCTCATTCCACACAACTTATCATACAAAGTATTCAGACCTATATACATACGTAACATATGTTCATATATACATACATAACATACGTTCATACCAGGGGTGAAATCCAGCAGGTTCTGACAGGTTCTGGAGAACCGGTAGTGGAAATTTTGAGTAGTTCGGAGAACCGGCAAATATCACCTCTGGCTGGCCCCAGAGTGGGGTGGGAATGGAGATTTTGCAAAATCCTTCCCCCAGGAGTGCGGAAGGAATGGGGATTTTGCAGTATCCTTTCCCTTCCATGCCCACCAAGCCACACCCACCAAGCCACGCCCACAGAACCGTTAGTTAAAAAAAATTGGATTTCACCATTGGTTCATACATACATGCAAACTTGCATAACTGTATCCTAGTTGAGATAACTGTATTATTCAATTATTTCATCCTGGTAATTCTTCAGACTTTAGCTCTAAAAGAACACATCCCTCTATATAAACAGGTGCAGACACTGTCTCTATCCTTATTGTCCCTCCCCAACACCCAGGAAGCAAAAAAACTACACAATTTTTAATAAGGTGCTGTAGGAATAGAGCTATTTTGGTTTGTTTTTTTTAAAAAAAAAGCTGTTTAGCTAAAAAACAAAGGAGTCTAATAGTTCCTTCGCAGTCAGAATTTGTGACTAATAAAAGCTGGCCAGAATGATGATCGTGAAGATGGCTGATTTAATAACTCTTTAAAATAAATAGAAAAATAGGTAGAAAGAATTTGTTAGTTTGAAAGGTGTTGCCTTTGGATTTCAGTAAATATCTTTAATACTAGAGATTCCCACTGTCAACTAATTAAGGCCCTTGTCTAAATCGTTTCAAAAGTTTCTTCCTGGATTTGTTTTCCATCTAAATTCTGTTTATAAGAATTAACTGACTTCCTGCTGTCCCTTGATGGTTTATGTCCTCCTCTCTCTCTCTCTCTCTCTCTCTCTCTCTCTCTCTCTCTCTCTCTCTCTCTCTCTCTCTCTCTCCCTTTCTCTCTTCCTTTCCTTTCCCTGCCTCCTCCAAACCTCTCCCACTTAATTCATTGGACAAAGATCCAAGCTCAATGTAAATCTCCATCAGAATCTTCCAGTAAACTGCATGTCTTAACCAAAGACTGTGCAATTACTGACCTGCCAGGCCAAATACAAATCATGTATATTAGATGATACGATAAACAGTCAGTTGTTTTTTTTTAAAACCATCTGCCTGGTATTACAAAACCGTAGAGTTGCCAAGCAGCTGTTTGAACACAATGAAAAACAGGCAGATGATGGGGCTACACTCAGCTTAATGAGTCACAATTTGAGGATATCTGCCATGCAATGTTGAGAGTCAGTGAGACTGACTAGCTTTTCTTCTTGTATCTTGATGGATCCATTATTTCAATGGCCTGGTGGACAATGACCAAGGATTTGGGCACAGGAGAGATTCAAGTAATATTTGGACATCTCTAAATAAGTAAGTAAGTAAGTAAGTAGCATGGATGAATGGATGGACGGACGGACGGACAGACAGACAGACAGACAGATAAGAAAGAAAGATTTCCTTCAACATCGGAAAGCAACATTAGAATAGTGTAGGTAGGGTAGGGTAGGGTAGGGTAGGGTAGAGTAGAGTAGAGTAGAGTAGAGTAGAGTAGAGTAGAGTAGAGTAGAGTAGAGTAGAGTAGAGTAGAGTAGAATAGAATAGAATAGAATAGAATAGAATAGAATAGAATAGAATAGAATAGAATAGAATAGAATAGAAAGAATAGGATTTTTATCGGCCAAGTCTGATTGGACACACAAGGAATTTGTCTTTGTGTATGCGCTGTCAGTGTACATAAAAGAAAAGATACATTCTTCAAGAATCATAAGGTACAACACTTAATGATAGTCATAGCATTATGTGTAGGGGGAAGATACTGGATTTTCAAGTGATTAATACTCCCTCTGTCTTGAATTTATAGCAAGTTTCAACTTTTATAGTCTTATATATCGGATTAATTTGCAGAAAAACCTACAGAAACCAAGCATAAGTAGGCCAGAATAATTATCTCAAAGTAATTCAGGGGCATTCAAAACCAACCAACCAAAAAAGCAAATGCTTGGGGGAAATTTTGTTGTTGTTGAACCATCCCAAGTGAAGCCTTCTTGGCAAATGGGAAACCAACTAGGTAGACCATCAAAGGACCACTTTGAATTGAAGGACTGAAGATGCTTCTTGGATGAGAAGAGAAACATTTCTGCGGTGGGGGAAGCCCCCAAGAAACTCCAGTTGCCTTCTGGAAAAAGCACCTTTGGGAGAACCATGACCTGGATGATTCGGGAGAATTTGGGAGAACAAAAATTATTTGGCAAAACCTTGGGAGAACTGTGACATGGATGATTCAGAATCTCCATAGACATCAAAGGGTAACCAAAGAGAAGCTGTGAAAGAAGGATGGTTCAAAATGATGGGGCCTAGTTTGAATAATCATGTCGTAGAACTATCAAACTGCCACTTCTATCCAGGGCTGGGCTGCTGGGGGTTCGCAGGGGTTCGGGAGAACCTCTAGCTAAGATTCTGGGCAGTTCGGAGAACCCCCAAATCCCACTCCTGGCTGGCCCCTTCCACCCCACCCCGCCCCTCTCAGGAGCCCTCACGCGGCCCATTTTGGATGCAGGTAAATGCAGGGCGTGCACAGATGCTTGAGGAGGGTGAAAAACGGGCCTACTGGGCTAGAAACAAGCCCATTTCTGGCCTCTAGAGGGCCTCCGGAGCCTGGGGAGGCCATTTTCATCCTCCTGATGGCTCGAGAAGAGCCTCCGGAGCCTGGGGAGGGCAAAAACGTTCGCCCCGCCATGGTGCAGGAGGCCAACTAGGCCACGCCCACCCAGCAACCGGGCAGAGAACCCCTTGCTAAAATTTTTGAAGCCCACCCTTGCTTCTATCCTCAAGTACACCAGTATTTGGGTACAAAGGAAGTGCAGAGTTCAAAGCAGAGCCTCAGATAGCTCAACAGGCTAATAGCCTGTTATTAAGATTCAGCTGTCTGCAATTATTGCAAGGTTCGAGGCTCAAGGTTGACTCAGCCTTCCATCCTTTCTAAGGTAGGTCATTTGAGGACCCAGTTTGTGGGGGCAATAAGCTGACTTTGTATAAAATATACAAAAGTATGAAGGCTATTGCTTAACACATTGTAAGCCGCCCTGAGTCTCTGGAGAAGGGCGGCATATAAATCAATTTTTTTTAAAAAAAAGCACCTTCTCAATGCCAGTTATAAATAGTGTGTATTTTTAATATTTGAGTACCTTGCTTAAAAATAACTTAGGGCTAGGGTTAGGGACATCTCTTAGGCAAAAGGTATCTCTTTAGTTGTACATGGCATGCTTTGCAAGCATAATCCCACAATTTGTCCCTCAGATGATGGTGTGCGGACCAGGTAGCCTCGATAGCTTCGGACTTCTACTAGGGACCTCTTATTACGAAGAGCAAAGCCAGTGAGATAGGCCAGTGAGATTGCCACAGGTGACACACAGCGCCCGCTCTGTGGGCACGCAAGCCGTTGCCCCAGTTCGGCTCCACCACACATTTGTGCACACCTTGATCTAGGTTCCCCAGGATTTCTTAGGCATTTCTCACCTGAAATAATCTGCCCAGATTCTAAGCATTTCAGACGAACTGAATTACTCATTCAGATCAGGTCAGTGAAATTGGGGCGGGGGGAGTGGGGAGGAGTGTCAGAAGGCAAGTCCTGCAAGGTGCAATTAAGAAACAGTATTTGTTTAGCCTCTAGGAGGAAAGACAAAGGGGAGATATGATAACGTTCCTCAAACAGAGCTCTGCTCTCCGTTAGCTCATAGGCTATAATTTCAATTTTTGAAAGTCCACATTTCAACCCAAAGCTGAACCGTCTGATGATGGAACCAATTATTGAGAAGGTTAAATGAACCTCAAGAGATCCTCTTTAAGAGCCTGGGTGGCGCAGCAGCTTAAGTAGTGCTAAAGTGACACCAGCTGCCTGCAATGACTGCAAGTTCGAATCTCACCAGGCTCAAGGTTGACTCAGCCTTCCATCCTTCCGAGGTAGGTAAAATGAGGACCTGGATTGTGGGGGCAATAAGCTGACTTTGTATAAAAAAAAACACCGCTGGGGGGGGGGGCTGAAAGCCCTACTAAGCGGGTATATACCTTCATACTTTTATATATATATAAAAGTATGAAGGCTATTGCTTAATGCATTATAAGCCACCCTGAGTTTCCAGAGAAGGGTGGCATATAAATTAAATTTTTTTAAAAAACCTGGCCAACCGTCTGTCGGGGATACTTCAATATTGAATAACTCACACTGGGTTCTGTTTAAAACAGGGCTCTGTTTAAAACAGGCCCCTTCCAGCCTCTCCCACTGCATCTTAGAGAGAAGATCTTTCTATAAATATGTGGCTCCAGTTCTTTCTTTGCCATCTCCTCTCACTTCATTTTGTTGCCTTAATTATTTGTTGCATTTCCATGCTTCCGTAATCAAAAGGATCTCAGCAGGCCTATCTACCACGTAAACAATAAAGAAAAAAAATTGTCCATGGTACGCAAAAGTAATTAAAAATGCTAAAATAAGTATTGCTAATAAAACCACAGCAACCGCAAAGTCAGTTCATCTACAGAATGGTGTCCACCCACGAAAGCATAAATATCTCTGAAAGAGCGCCAATTTATGAAGCCCCCTCCCACAACCCCTGCATCTTCCTGCCCATTTCTTCCTTGCCTGGAACTAGGCACTAAAACGGGAAAAGTATAAAAACTCTGTGAGAGCCAGTTTGGCTTGTGATGAGGGCACCAGGCTAGAAACCGGGAGACTGGGAGTTCTAGTGCCTCTTTAGGCCCAAAGCCAACTAAGTGACCTTGGGACGGCCGCTCTCTCTCAGAGGTAGAAAGGAGGCAATGGCCAACCTGCCTCTGAGAAACCTTATCAAGAAAATTGCAGGGACTTGTCCAGGAACTCCAAGACCTGGACAAAATTAAAAACAAAAGAAAGAAGGAGGAAAATATTATACCGTTGCCCAAAGGCCATACTGTAGTGATGGCTAACTTTTTTGCCATTGTGTGCCAAAAGCGGGGGGAGTGTGTGGGGGGGTCATGCATGCATGTGCCCACATCCATAATTCAATGTGCCCCTGCCCCCATGCATACGCGCGTGACCCCCGGCTTTTGGCACGCGATGGCACGGTGGGCCTGGTAGGCCCGTTTTTCGGCCTCCCCAGGCTCCAGAGGCTTTCTAGGAATCTGGGGAGGTTGAAAACAGCTTCTCCCCCACTCCGGAGGCCCTCCAGAGGCCAGAAACAGCTCGTTTCCCAACTTCCGGTGGCCCGGAAGGCCCGAAAATCAGCTGGACGGCGTGCGTGTGTGCGTTGGAGCTGAGCTAGGGCAACACTTGTGCGCCCACAGATATGGCTCTGTGTGCCATTTGCCATCATTTGCCACCAAGGAGACGTGATTGAGGGAGCCCTACCTCTTGACAAATGACCTTTATCGAATTCTCTTTCTACCTAACTCATGAGATGGAGTCCTTAAGTGGCACGAAGTGCGGAAGATGTTATGATGAACCCACTGACATTTTGCCAGCGAGAAGTTTTATGGAATGGAAACTTGGCTTACGAAGGATAAAATAAAGACTATGCCAGGTTGGATGGGCCTCCCGTGATGGATGTACTTCGAATTTCTGCGGAATTAAATAGTTTAGAAAACTATTCTGCGGAATTAAAGTTTAGATTAATACTGGTATTTGTCCTAATGCAAATGTTTTTCTCTTGGCTTCATTATCTACTTAGGACTCGGCCTAGATCCACCTTTCTTCACACATTGTTTGACAGTGTATATCAGGTGGAGCCAAAAACACAGACACCCAAAATAGATTTGATCCTTTGAAGAGTTTGAAGCTGTAACACAAATCAACTCAGTTCCCTATAACAGGGAGCTCCCTTGGCTATAATCGCACATCTCCTTAATATACACACCTTTATATGCACCCCTTTCGTTGAAATGCAAAGTAACAAAAATGTGAGGAAGTGTAAACATCGAAGGAAATCGGTATTTCTGTCCATTAAGGACGCAAAATGAGGACGGGTGTGTTAAATGAAAATCAAATAAATTTCTTCCTAGCGGCTATTTTTGAAGGGATCCCTTTACCTACACAGTATATAGCCATGATGGCGAACCTATGAAGTTGCACCCCTGGGTTTGGGAGAGGTGGTGCTGTGGTGGGTGTTGTGAGCTGCTTAAAATTATTTGTAGAAGATAGGATGCCGTATGCGTTTCTAAAGAAATATTCAAATATCTGTTGATTTTTTTTTTCTTTTCCCTGTTATGGGATGTACACGACAAAGGAACAGTCCCCCAATCCCTTTGCCCAAATCCCGCTGGGACCCCCACCGACACTTACAAAGAAACAAATTCTGCTCATAAACATGTAAACAAACCAACCGCTATATCCCATTATGTTCTGTGAAAGTTTTCTCTAATTTTTAAAAACTTAAATATGCAAGACTCAAAAAGCGACAGAATGCCAAATGCTACAAGTTCAATCAGAAGCATTACTGGAGCATGAAAGGAACAACGATATGAAATTAAGCTGTAAAACACATAGATATTTATGGTCCAATAATCAATGCATACTATTATTGCTGTATTATTTTACCACAGTGATTGAAAACTGCAGCACATAAGTACTACTAAAAAGCTTTTTGGATTGCCCGCTATTGTTATTAATCGCTCTGTACTATAAGTGTTCCCCATGGAACGCCGAGATGCATACAGGCAATCTTCTCCAATTTCTCTACCACAATACCCAGCTTTTCATTTTGATAATCAAGGAACCAATACTTGTTCCTTTCGTTTTCATTTTTATTTTTATTTTTGGTGGGATAGCTATTACTTCCCTCGCTCTCCAACATCCGAGGCAGCTTGGCTTCACAGCAATGCAAGTAATACATCTAGCAATTAATCTCAAGATGACAATGGTTGCTCTTAACAAAATCCAATTTTTGCATTCTCTTCAGAGAGAGGGATGCCAAGGGAAGCTGCAGGCTTTCCTAGGGAACAGTGGGGAAAGGCTGCACTGCGTCGGCCATACGATGAGAAGATGGATGGATGGGAGACTTGCTTGGTGAGCCAATATTGCTCCTCAACAAGAAGAGAGAGAGTAGCCTTTAGGGCAGGGATGAGGAACTATGGCCCTTTTGTGACTTGTGGACTTCAAGTCCCAGAATTCCTGAGCCAGCCATGCTTGAGAGCATCCTTCCTTTAATCCATTACATCATTTCTTTTTCAGTTCCTTCCACGGATGGTGGTAATGGTTAAGGACTACACGTGTGGCCAATTGCAGCTGTTTTTAATAGATTGGTAGGCTGAGAGAGGCAAAAGTTTGGCTCCAGGCCAACAGCTGATGGTGGAGACAGATGAAGATGCAAGACAGCGCTCAGGAAAGGAAGCAAGTATTTAGGCTGTTCCCACTTCGAACGAGAAGGAAGCTTTAGAGCAAGGATCTCCATCCTTGGCAACATTAAGACTTGTGGACTTCAACTCTTAGCTTGCTGGCTGGGGAATTCTGGGAGTTGAAGTCCACAGGTCTTACAGGTGTCAAGGATGGAGACCCCTGCTTTATAGGACATAGTGCAGCCTGACTAATGCTTGGAAACAGAGTAAAACAGGGGTGTCAAACTCAAGGTCAGAAGGCCGGATCCGGCCCATGGGATCTAGCCCATGGGGCTGCCCTGGAAACAGGGAAAGATGGGCCCGCGGTGCCTCTACCAGCAAAAATGGAGCTCAGGAGACCTCCCGAGCTCTGTTTATGGCTGTGATGGCCTCCTGCAGCGAAAACGGAGCCCAGGAGGGCCAGGCACAGGCAGCAGGATGTCGACCCACCCCAGCCACGCCCACTCGCCCCCACCCCTCAAGGTCAAACACAACCCTGATGTGGCCCTCAATGAAATCAAGTTTGACACCCCCGCAGGAAAGCCTGTGACACCCGACCCACTCCGACACCCACAATTCTGTCTCCTTGATTCGCTACTTCAGGCACTGAGGAATGGCAACAGCATAACTACTACGATCGCTGTGACAATAACCGCTTTTTGGAAAGACCATGCTGTCACAATGTCTATTGTCGATGCCTGAGGTGAAATTACCACCGAAAAGAGATGAAACCATCCACATAGTCGTATATCCAGGCCATGAGCAATGGAAGAGAGAAACTGCGTATATAGTATTATAAGTGGAAAAATCTAGTATTACAAATAATCTGGTGAGGAGATTTTGCAGGTCTATCAATCTACGTTAGCATCCACACCTTCACCAACATTCCCAAAAGCAAATCTAAACCTTGGAACGTCGTCTTCTTCTTGTGCCATGTCCGTCATCGGACGTTGACAATCATGTTGGCAATCCTACTTTTATTAACAGCCGCACGAAAAAGTCCAAACCAGATTCCCTTAGATTTTGAAGCCATGATGTTCTTCTTCTGCCTGGACCTCATTTGCCTTCCATCTTTCCCTGGAGGATTAAGTGAAGGATGCTGTATTTTTCTGGGTGTCGCATCACATGCCCAAAATATTCTAACTTTCGCTTTTTAAAGGTTTTGATGATTTCCCTTGGGTTTCCCAGACGGCTGACTGCCTCCTCGTTTCTGATTTTGTCAACCCAGCTTCTACTTAACAGCCACCTGTAAATCCACATTTCAAATGTTTCTAGTCTTTTCAAGTGACTTTCTGTCAAAGACTGACTCTCTACTCCGTAGAGCAGGGTAGCTCAGTTTGGAACAGAAACCCCTTTTAAGAAACTGAATCAAAAGATAAGTGGAAGAAGAAAACTTTGATAAGTGGAAGAAGAAAAGTGGAAGGTAGAAACACCTCGGAAGGATGGAAGGCTGAGTCAACCTTGAGCTAGTGAGGATCAAACTGCTGGCACTGGGTAGAATTTGCTTGCAAAACTCCATTCTAAACACTGCACCACCATGGCAAAATGGAAGGAAGGAAGGAAGGAAGGAAGGAAGGAAAGAAGGAAGGAAGGAAGGAAGGAAGGAAGGAAGGAAGGAAGGAAGGAAGGAAGGAAGGAAGGAAGGAAGGAAGGAAGACAGGAATAGCACTTAGACTTATATACCACTTCACAGTGCTTTACAACCCTCTCTAAGCAGTTTTTACACAGTCAATCTCTTGTCCCCAACAGTTTTGAGTCCACATTTTACCAACCTCGGAAGGATGGAAGGCTGAGTCAACCTTGAGCTAGTGAGGATCAAACTGCTGGCACTGGGTAGAATTAGCTTGCAATACTCCATTCTAAACACTGCACCACCATGGCAAGATGGAAGGAAGGAAGGAAGGAAGGAAGGAAGGAAGGAAGGAAGGAAGG
Source organism: Coluber constrictor foxii (assembly GCA_038048745.1). Lineage (NCBI taxonomy): Eukaryota > Metazoa > Chordata > Lepidosauria > Squamata > Colubridae > Coluber > Coluber constrictor. The sequence continues at coordinate 30,873,569 of CM075967.1, forward strand.
AAGGAAGGAAGGAAGGAAGGAAGGAAGGAAGGAAGGAAGGAAGGAAGGAAGGAAGGAAGGAAGGAAGGAATAGCACTTAGACTTATATACCACTTCACAGTGCTTTACAGTCCTCTCTAAGCAGTTTTTACACAGTCAACCTCTTGCCCCCAACAGTTTGAGTCCACATTTTATCAACCTCGGAAGGATGGAAGGCTGAATCAACCTTGAGCCTGGTGAGATTTGAACTGCAGAACTGCAGGCAGCCGGCAGTCAGCAGAAGTAGCCTGCAGTACTGCGCTCTAACCACTGCGCCACCACGGCTCAATCACCGATGCCTTCTCTCCCATGTAAGCAGATAAATCAATAAAGACAAGCTCCTGCATAAAGAGATGACAACTATCGAAGTTGTGGCTGCTCCTATCACTGGAGGTTTTCAAGAAGAGATTCAACAAACCGTTGATCTGAAATGGTATAGAGGTTCTCTTGCTTGAGCAAGAGGTCAGACTACAAGACCTCCAGGGTCCCTTCCAACCCTGTTATTCCGCCTCCATCCTAGGAATGAAACTTCTTTCTCACCTTTTTTTTTTTTTGAACGGATCAAAACGCCTTTCCAAAAAGACCTCCAGTTCTTAATCAAGTTGCGATAAGAGCGTTGAGTAGCATAGGATTAGTTTTCCTATTTGTTTTTTTTATTATTATTAGATTTATATGCCGCCCTTCTCCGGAGACTCAGGTTGGCTTACAATGCGTGAAGCAATAGCCTTGCTATTGCATATTTTATACAAAATCAGCTTACTACCCCCACAAACTGGGTCCTCAATTGACCTACCTTAGAAAGGATGGAAGGCTGAGTCAACCTTGAGCCTGATGAGATTCAAACTTACAGTAATTGCAGACAGCTGGTATTAATCACAATGCTTTTAGTCTGCTGAGCTATGCAGGCTCTTCGTTTAACAGCATGGCAAGCAGCATCAAGAACGAAGCTTAAACTGGACTCAAAGACATCTTCCAGTGGTTCATATTTCTTACCAGAAAGCCAATGCATGACAAGCAAGATCTCCACTACCTGCTTCTCTTCCTACTTGGCACCATCTCTTCCCTCCAGCGCATCTCATTATTGCACAAATAGAGACCATCACTCTCGATTAGATCATTAGCCTAGCTAGGCCACACTCTTTTTCCCCCCAAAGCAGTTAACTGGGTGCCAGCAGGAGGCCCTCAAACAGAAGACGATCAGCACAACAGGTGCCCGGGGCCCCACTGCCTTTGATACTGGAAGTAAGATTAGTCATTGTGACCATTGAGCTCTTCAAATCATTTTCGTCCACAAATTGGTCTAATTTGCCTTTAGAAGCTGCTTACATTGGCAGCCATCAGCCTTCTCCATAATTGCATGCTGGATGAAGAAGGGGCTATTTTTGGTCCCTCTCTTGCCATTCAGCTCACAGGGGGATGACCTCAGCTTCTGGAAATTATGAGCAGGGGGACCCAAAAAATAATCTTTTACTATCTTCACACCATCCAAGCTTTTATGTTCCCGCCGTATCAACTCCTAAACAGAGCTGATTTCTTGAAACCTCTATTCCTCACACAGATTGCAGGTGGTCCTCGCTTAAGGACCTCTCGTTCAGTGACTGTTAAAACTTACAAAGGAGGTTCATGAGTGTTACCGTGTTTCCCCGAAAATAAGACCCTATCTTATATTTTTTTGAACCCTGAAATAAATGCTTGGCCTTGTTGCCATGCGCTCAAAAGCCCAACTGGGCTTATTATCAGGGGATGTCTTATTTTGGGGAGAACATGCAGTTACAAATAGTCCTTGAAGTTCCAGCCATGGCATTGCCGTATGATCACAGGTTCATGATCCAGATACTCAGCAACCAGAATTGAGAGGGCAAGTATCCTCAGTAGAAATGAATGAATGAAATCAATACATCAATAAATAAATGGATGATCCACCAGATAATTCAAAAGTTGCCTCCAGAAGTTGTGGGAGCTCCACCACTGGAGGCTTTTAAGAAGAGACTGGACAATTATCTGCCTGCAATGTTGTAGGGTTTCCTGCCTGGGCAGGGGGTTAGTCTAGAAGACTTCGAGCTCCCTTCCAACTCTGTTATTCTGTTATTCTCCTTCCGCCCCTTCCTTTCCATTAAAAATCTTCTGGATGGCTAATTCCCTTCCACCGCTCGGCTGAGTGAATGGACGAAGGAGGGGAAGCGAAGAGAAGGGTACCCATCCAGAGCCCTTAAGGCAACTATTCATGTACTCAGACAAAGATCTGAAAGAGCTCCGACATACAAATGAAAGTCAGCAGAAAAATATTATTGAAAGGAAATCGGGTAACATTCTCAAAATTTCTCAACCCTGTATTCAGTCTCATATATGCTCAGAATGTAGCCCAAAATGAAAGAAAACAATGCTAAATGCATGTAGCAATTCGTCATAATCAAATATCTTTGTGTTTGTTTTGATTTTTTTCTGCAATAAGCAAAAAACTCAGACAATATATTTCTCCCAATGATTAAATGAAACCTTTAAGTGTCCTACACCTACGTGGCTCTCTGGCCAACAAGCACCATTCAATAAAACAAGAGAACAAGCACAATGCAATACAGTTCTAGCACGTTCCCCTTGTCATCGAGAAAAGAACAGTAGAAACCACCATGAAAACCACACAAAATACCACGAAAAAGTGTCCATTCTAATGGAGAAGGATATGGCTCGTGTCTTGTAGAGTAACTGCAACACCACCAAAATTTTGGGAAACCAAAATCCTTGACCGGTTAGTCACAGGTGATTGTACATTGTTAAATCCTAAGCTAAGGATGAGTAAATTTATTTGGTAACTAGAGCTCCTTGCATCGGTGTATCACATATCTGGGTGATAACATCTATGCAGAATACACATTGTAGAGCAGGGCAGGGGTGTCAAACTCACATGCTGGCCACGCCCACTCTCAGTTTAGCAAAGGGGGGGAAGTTCCGATATATCATGTGACAACGTGTCGTCGTGAGTTTGATGCCCTTGGAATAGGGGTTTCCAAATCTGGCAATTTTAAGACCTATGGACTTCAACTCCCAGAATTCCTCAGCCCTCCGCATATTTCAGGAGTGGGCAATTATGGCAACTTTAGGACCTATGGGCTTCATCCTTCAGCCATGTTGGCTGGGGAATTCTGGGAGTTGAAGTCTACAAGTCTCGCAGTTGCCAGGTTTGGAGGCCCAATCTGTTTTAGAACACCAGACAGTTTGGGGGACAACAAAGAAAGAGGCTACGAGAGTGTGTGTGCATATCTCCGCCACCTCCTGTGTCAAATAGCTGCACAGCTGGATGTTATTTGAATAGCGCAGCTCCAAAGCATGAGTTCAAAAGCTTTGACGAGTTGAGCTCACATAAAATTGTGGACCTAAGGCCATTTTTCAAGTCTATAAATGTTACCTTGAGCCTCCTAGCTAAAGTTTAGGCCATTCGTTCAGATTACAACAGTTTCAAAATCTGCCCATGGAGAGTAATGTCAGGTAGATCTTTAATCAATGGATTGATTAGCACAATCGAGAAAAGTTGGCGCCATTTTGCTTGGAAACTTCAATTATGGTGTACTGTGTTTACAGGAGTTCTTACCTTTTTAAGATGAAGACCCAAGGCATCCAGAGTTAAGGCCAGAGGGAGGTCATTCCACGCAGCCACGTTTGAAAAATGGAGCAGCCAGATGAAATCGAGCAAGAAGCAGGAAGGCAGGGGGGAGAGAGAGAGAGAGAAATACAATTTTCATTAGTCCCTAATGACTCAAGGATGCTGACTGGTATAGCATCATTAGCACTAAATGGACTATTGTGAATTAAACAGAGGAAATTGGCAGAATTTAAGCAAAACCACGGGGCTTTAAACTTCCGTGATCTTTTTCACTTCGTAGATGTTATGCTGCAGATTTTGGCTCTGGTCTGTTATCAAATCACTGTAATCTAAGGACGACGGTTTCCTCAAATAATTCACCTGAATGTCTTTAGTTTGCTGAGAATACTATAAAGGAAGACAATGAATTTCCCTCCCGCCCCCTCCCCCAACCAATCTCCTGTGCAGAGCGGCCTGAGCTAGCTTCCTTTTCAGAGAAATTGGCATCTCTTCTTCACCCATTGCTCCATTCAAATTCAGGCTTTGCAACTGCAGCCCCATGGATTTCCTCACCAACACTGGCATCATCAGAAGGACCATGGTTATCATGTCTTCTGCTTCTCCCGATGGAAAAAAAATGGCTGCCTGTCCTCCCAGCACTGCTGTTGTGTGAATTGACAGCTTGAAAGCATTTGGTACCAAGGATCAGAGCTTGGCAGCAAATTGGGTGCAATTCGAACATGCAGGGATACCAATGGAGCAGCCAAGTGCAACTTTTTTGAGCAACTAAGAGAAGGGTGGACAACTATGGTGACTCAACACAGTCAAACTATTTACTAAGTCTGCACTACTGTTAATCTTCTCATTGTTCCCACCACCCATCTGCTCCCACTTATGATTGTAACTTTGTGGCTTGTATTCTTACAATTTATATTGATATTGTTTCCTGATTGCTTATTTGTACCCTATGACTATCATTAAGTGTTGTACCTTATGATTCTTGATGAGTGTATCTTGTCTTTTTATGTACACGGAGAGCGTATGCACCAAGACAAATTCCTTGTGTGTCCAATCAATCTTGGCCAACAAAGAATTCTATTCTATTCTGTTCTATTTATGACCTGACTGTGGACTTCAACTCCCAGAATTCTTGAGCCAGCCATGCTTCTTTCAAGCACCATCCAGACAGCAGGTGTGTCACGCTGGCTGATAATTCTCTGGCAGTCCCACCACACCTGGAGGGTGCCAGGCTGCAAAAGGCTATTGTTGCCCTCTGCCATTTCCTCCTTTATCCTTGTATCTCTTGCTCCCCAGGGGCAGAAAATATCCCAGGGCCCGCGAGGAATCCCGGCAAATATTGCAACACATCAAAGATGCATGGCTGGGTCTTCGCAACACCTGCAAAGGCGCATGTCTCATAGCAGCCACCCAGGCGTGACAGCGAGATCTCCGTGTGCCACGCACACTGTGCTACTATTGTTCTGCCACAGCTGTGTTTCGAGGATCATGCTGTGCTTTTCCTGAATAAATGTTAACACAGAAACAACGACAGCCTCGGCAGCACAATGGCAAGATAACGCAACTGTGCGCCGCAGCCAAGAGCAGCCATATGCCCAGCATGGCTTCTGCTGGCATTGTTTTAAAAGCAAGGAACAGGCATCCCGGCAATTCAGTCTGCCTTGTAATTTATTTGTCTCCCTCCCTCTTTCTCTCTCTCTCTCTCCCTCTCTCTCTCTCCATTCAATTCTTGTGCAATAGGGACAAGGGGAAGGCACTTCTACATGCACAAATAAAAGCAGTATAGAAAAAACTGTGTTTTAGCTTCACCCATCTCTAAATCGAAGGCACTTCCTCTCTTCCCAGTGGGTTCCTTATCCACCACATCACACACACCACAATATTTTAATGCCAAGCAAAAGGGTTCCCAAGACAGTCCCAGAAACTGTGCAGTCCTTCTCTTGCAGCCGAAAGAGATTTACTCTTCTGTGCCATCACAACCTCTTCGGAAAATCTGCAAATGTTTTCTACCCACCCATTCCTGTCCCAGAAGCTCTTCCCTGCCTTGTTCCTCCCAGGACTGGAAAGGGCCATCGTCAGGACCTCCTCCCGCTGTCCCGCTGACATGGTGGCCTGTTAGCATATGGGAAAGCACTGAGCGAAGGCAAAGGGTGGGGGGAAAGGGGAGATGATCAGAGCCCCAGCAGTAAATCACAGGTCTCTATTCTCTGAAAGCAGAGAAGACCAAAACCACACAGCCCTCAAAGACCCCTTTGTTGTGCCAAGGGAGGGAGGGGGGCAGAGGGAGGGAGGGAGTCCAGAACATAAATAAATTGGAAAGAAACTGTGAAAAGAAACGGAGCCTTGTAAAAATGCCTGTGTGCATTCCAGCCTTATATTCATGCTGTTTGGGTAGCAAGGAAGCTGCAAATGTCACGGGAGTCGCCAGTCATCGTGAAGGATTACTCGCCAAAGGAGAACAGCGTTGTAAAATTATCCGGTGGGATCCACCACCCTGAATGTGTGGATGAGTTAGAGAGCAAGTTGGTGCACTCTTTGGGCAAATCCGTGTGAGGAATCCATCCACCAATGAAAGTAAATATATACGTGTCCCAGGATAAGGTTGCACGATCCAAATCTAAGTCGGTCACTGGGACCAAAAGCATTATTCTTCCAAGCTTTTGGTCTCGTTCTGGAACCCTTCATCAGGGAAACTTCTATATCTCCGGAATATGGGCATGTATAACATATAACTGTCTGGTTTGGTTCTGCAACCCAACAAGACAGACAAAGACTTCAGAGGATCATTAGAACTGCAGAAAAAACAATTCCATCAACCTGCCTTCCACTGATGGCCTGTATACTGCACGAGTCAAAAAAGAGGGCTGTGAAAATATTTACAGACTCCTCGCATCCTGGACTTAAACTGTTTCAACTCCTATCCTCAAAACGACGCTATAGAGCACTGCACACCAGAACAATTAGACACAAGGACAGTTTTTCCCCAAACGCCAACACTCTGCTAAACGGATTATTCTCTCAACACTGCCAAATTATTCACTAGGTCTGCATTACTATTAATCTTCTCATCGTTCTTATCACCCATCTCCTCCCACTTATGACTGTATGACTGTAACTTGTTGCTTGTATCCTTACAATTTATATTGATTGTTTCCTAGTATGATTTGATTGCTTATTTGTACCCTATGACTATCATTAAGTGTTGTACCTTGTGATTCTTGATGAATGTTTCTTGTCTTTTTATGTACACTGAGAGCGTATGCACCAAAGACAAATTCCTTGCGTGTCCAATCACACTTGGACAATAAAGAATTCTACTCTACTCTACTCTACTCTACTCTACTCTACTCTACTCTACTCTACTCTACTCTACTCTACTCTTTCTTTCTCTTTCTCTTTCTCTTTCTCTTTCTCTTTCTCTTTCTCTTTCTCTTTCTCTTTCTCTCTTTCTCTTTCTCTTTCTCTTTCTCTTTCTATTTCTATTTCTATTTCTAATTTAATTTAATTTATCAAATTTCTATGCCGCCCAACTCCCAAGAGACTCTGGGTGGCCTACAGCAAAAAAATAATACAACAAACAACACAGGAAAATTATTTTAAAAAAAACATTTTAAAAACATCTTAAAAATATTGAAAGTGCATGCACACCATTCATGGCCGGATCTCACAAGATTGTAACAACGAGATCAACAGCCCCAGGTCTGCTGGAAAAGTCAGGTCTTCACCGCTTTCCAGAAGGCCAGTAGGTAGGGTGGGGGTAGTCTATTTCTATTTCTATTTCTATTCTAGAGGGAAAAAAGTTTCCTAATGATGGGCTTTAGCACAAGACCCAAAGCATGGAAAAATAAACCTTTCATCCCAGTGAACCGACTCAAATAGGATCCTGTAAATCCATCCACATTCAAGGCTACTAGAGTAGCCTCTCCTTGGTCTTAGCTACTTAGCAAGTGATTGTTTTCCATGTGGCCAAAGAGAGTAGAATTCCAGAAAATTACCATCCTTTTGGTCAATTTTATTCATCCCAACTGGATCTGTGTATCCCCTTCTGAGTCTATGCACCATATACATATATTTTCTGCATCCAAGGAAGAAAATGCTCCTCCTGCCAACCCATATTATTGGCCTTGAATGCACAACTGCTCCTCAGAAGAAGATCTACAGTTCCCCATCCCATTATTATGGGTCAGTAATAGCATGTAAGTAATCATCTATGCACTGGAGAGTCACCATGCATGTTAACTCAAACTTACTGCCAACAACCAAGATCGTAGACCTTCAATTTCCAGACACGGAGATTCATGCAGTGACACTCCATGTGCAATTCATAATGCGAATGGCTCAGAGGAGGAACCTGAATGTTATTTTGATCCGATAATCATGAACTGAAGAGAGAGAGAGATGAAACACGAGCAAGAACCGTCTTACAAAAAAAAGCAGGGTATAAAATGCAGGCATTGTTTCTCACTAGCAATGCTGGTGTTATGCAAAAGGAAAAGAAGAAAAGAGAGGAAGGGAGAAGAGGAGGCAAATGTTTGAGCTTCGAGCAATCCGCATATGGCTTGTTACAAAAAGCGAAGTGATCTTTGAGCAGAGATGTTGAAAATGATAAATATTTCTGGAAAGGCAGTTGGCACGGAATTTTACACAGGCACTGAGAAGGGCCTGGCATTAAAAGGTCACGCTGTAGCAAGGAACGTGAAGAGAGAAAGGGCACATTTTTATTAAAGGATCCTCAGTAGATCAAGTTATGAACTGTTTTGCAACTGATTCTATCCCTTAATCCAGGGGGAAAAAAGCTTTCAGGAAGAAATCAAAGCACCCTGCTTGAGTACACTTTTTACGAGTTGACATTTCAAATGTCTGTGGAGTTTTTCTCAATCAACCCAGGTTAGGAGTGTCCGACCAAGGCAACTTTAGGACTTGTGGACTTCAACTCCCCAAATTCCTCAGCCAGCCAGCATGCTGGAAGTTGAAGTCCACAAGTTTTAAAGTTGCCTTGGTTGGACACTCCTGATCCAGGTTATGGTTGTCCCAAAAGTTTATTTTTTTTCCAAAAGGCAACTGGATTTTCTTGGTTTTTTCCCTTTGAAAATGTTTCACTCCTCATCCAAGAAGCTGGATAGTGAAGAAGCTTCTTGGATGACAAGTAAAACATTTTCAAAGGGGGTAAAAACCTAATGAAATCTAGTTACCCTTTGGAAAAGTCACTGACATTTCCAAGTTCATTTCTTGTGTCTTCCAAGCAGAAGGGATCTGTGGTGAAAGTTCTTCCCGTAGTGCAAGGGCCTCCAATGTTGGCAACTTTAAGGCTTGTGGACTTCAACTCCCAGAATTCCTCAGCCAACTGGCTGTTGGAAGTCCACAAATCTTAAAGTTGCCAACATTGGAGACGCCTGCAGTAGTGGTTCAGGTAGATCAGAAAAGGGATGTTGGGAGATGTAGTTTGAAACACTGGAAAGAGTACTTTGGAGCTCCTTGTGTTTGCTCTTTAAGCCTCTACAACTCACACAAGGCTGAAAATCTCTTACTAAAAGAACAGATGATTCACTGATCTGAACATTTGTTTTAAAAACAAGTCTTTCTTCCATTTCCTCCCTTCGTCTCTTTGGAAAGCAATGAATTACAGCTTCCATCTGGTTCAAAATACACGTATGTTGGAAGAGAAGAATTTATCTGTAATCCCAACAGGGCAAAAGATATAATGCACATGGCTTGTTAAATAGTTCAGAAGAAGTATGTCAGATCTTTGGGGCATAGTTTTCCTTAGTCTAGTATATAAAAGAAATGCCTTTGGGAGAATTTAAGAGACTTACATAAATTCCAGTTTGGTCTTCCTGCCCCTTTGGTCTTTTCATCATTCTTGGCCTTGATCATCCTTTTCCACTGTAATGTCTTCCATACCATAAACCAGGTATGTTGGCTTATGAGCTCCATAAATCCCAACCATCAATAACTATTATATCGGATATGACCCAGATAGGCATAGATTCTGCTGCATGAGTTCAACTGAGGGCCAGAAGGGTCCACTGTAGAGCTTTAATTTGGATTTCTGCAGTGAGCACAGCATTGGACACCATGGTCTGCAACTTAGAGGTCCCTCCAACTCTGGTATTCTAAGGCAGGGGCAGGGGTGAAATCCAGCAGGTTCTGACAGGTTCTGGAGAACCGGTAGCGGAAATTTTGAGTAATTCAGAGAATCGGCAAATACCACCTCTGGCTGGCCCCAGAGTGGGTTTGGAATGGAGATTTTGCAATATCCTTCCCCCAGGAGTGGGGAGGGAATGGGGATTTTGCAGTATCCTTCCCCTGGAGTAGGGAGAGAATGGAGATTTTGCAGTATCCTTCCACTGCCGAGCCCGCCAAGCCATGCCCACCAAGCCACACCACGCCCACCAACCCACGCCCACAGAACTGCAGAGCCAACCCAACAAGACAGACACAGACTCCAGACTCCCAACATTTCTGTGGTTAAGTGAGACCTTTGCTAAGTGATTTTAGCCCCCTCTTATGACCTTTCTTGAAGCAGTTGTTAACTGAATCACTGTAGCTGATCAGTTTGCAACCCGGTTGTTAAGTGAAACTGGCATCCCTGTGGACTTTGCTGGTCAGGAGGTCGCAAAAGGGGGATCACCTGATCACTTGGTCATAAATGTGAACCACTGGCCAAGCGTCTGAATTTTCAACCACACGATTATGGGAAAGCTGCAAAGGTTGCAATTGTGAAAAATTGTTATAAGTCAGTTTTTTCGCGCCGTTGTAACTTTCAACAGTCACTAAATGAATTGTTGTAAGTCTGGGACTGCCTGTAATGCATGCATGTTAGGATTCATGGTTTATTGTCAGGGATGAATTAATTTGAAATCGCTCCTTTGGACTTAAACCTCTTCAGAGAAAGCCCCCTTCCCTCTCCCCCCCCCCCCCCGAGCCTTTTAACAGGCAAGCCTTATAGAAAAGCTTTTTAAAAAATACAACTATTAACAATCTGTCATGTAAATTGTCTTCTCCTCTTCCCAGGATTACAAAGCCTGACTGTCAGGGAATGATCAGACTTTAACAATATTTATATGAGTGCCAATTCTGTATTTTTTTTCCTATCAGCCGTGACTCCTCTCTACTCTGAAAATAGTTAGCTACCACTGGAAGGTAAAGTGATGAGCTCTGTGGAAACCCACAGTCGTCTCCTCCTCCCTCCTCCATCATCGTCATCATCACTATCACCATCTTCTTCTTCTTCTTCTTCTTCTCTTTCTCCTCCTCCTCCTCCATCATCTTCTTCTCATCCTCCTTTTCCATCATCATCATCCCCATAACCATCTTCTTCTTCCTCCTCTTCCTCCTTCTTCTCCTTCTCTTCGCCTCCTCCTTCTTCCATATCAGCTCTCATCAGCTAAATATAAAACCAACTGATCACAGAAACCCTGAATGAGCTCAACAACGCCAGACAAAAGGCTTATTCCCTCAGAAGCACAAGGCTCCTATTGACCCAGAAGCAACATTGTTTTTGTCTTGTTCGGAGGGACAGCCCCAAGAGGTGCTGCAGGGCATGGACTGGTGTTCTCAAAATACCCTCTGCTCGGGTAGACCTTCTCAACAGTGTCTCCAGCCCACCTCATGTACTGCCCGAAGAAGGTCTTCTCTTTGTGACTATCATTTTGGAAAGTTCACCACTTACCAGTGAGGACCTTCTCAAATTTAGATACATTTCTGGAATGCTGTCCAAGACCCTTCCTCTCTCATTCTGTGTGTCCTTTTTCCAGGCATGACAACAACTTCTGTATTGATGGCAGTTCTTGCTGATGGCCTTTATCAATTATTCTTAGGATTGAATCTGCAACTATTTCTTCCCTGAACTGATCTGAGCACCCAGTGCTACCAAGCAATGCTTCTCCTTCTCCTTCTCCTTCTCCTTCTCCTTCTCCTTCTCCTTCTCCTTCTCCCTCTCCCTCTCCCTCTCCCTCTCCCTCTCCCTCTCCTTCTCCTTCTCCTTCTCCTCCTCCTCCTTCCATATCCATCATCAGACATTGGCGATCATTTTGGTGATTCTATTTTGATCAACAGCCGCACGAAAAAGAGCTGCTGAGTTTTGACCAAATGGGTCCCTTAAAATTCGAAGCCACGATGTTCTTCTTCTGCCTGGACCTCATTTGCCTTCAAACCCACAGTGGAAAAACTAAAAAATTTAATGGCACGTCTATCGCTCTCTCCTGACATTCTGTGTAGTCACACGATGTGTGCGTGTGGTAGAAATTTTTAAGGAGAAGACGGTTCCTCTCAACTTCCCTGAAGGACATCCAGCATGGAGAACACAATTGTGACCTGACTCACTAGGATTTGGAGACACACCCACCCACAAAAAATGACCTACTTTCTTCAGTAAGAATCCTTTCTGTTTCTGTTACTGTTATGAAGTGAGTCTCGCCCCATTTTGCAGCCTTTCTTCCTACAGTTGTTAAATGAACCACTGCAGTTGTTCATCGTTGTTAAGTGAATCTGGCTTCCCCATGGATTTTGATTGTAAGTTGAGGACTGCTACAATCCTCCATTTCTTGTCTTCACATGAAGAATCAAGCATATTTTAAATGCATTTAGAGCCTCCTTTGAGCTTCGTGTCCTCATACGGAGGCAAAAATTTCCGCAGTGAATATCCGACAACTTTGAACTCCTCAAACACCACTTCAGAACGGCAAAGAGAAGGGACTTTCTCCCTGCCACCATCACAACTTTGTGGCTTTGATGGAAGAAATAAGTTTTGCTTTTTAGCTTTCAGATCATTTTTCAAAACACAGCTTTATTGTGGTTAACAACTGATTAAATTGCTTTCTCGGTTCGGCTGAAGAAGGCATAAAATATTAAAAGCTAAAAATAAACGGCCTTTCATTTAGGAGATTTATGAAACTGTCCTGTGTTTTCCACCTTCAGATGCTTTGGCGCCTTGTTCTGTTTCACCAAAAATGTTCCCATGTGGTTAATTGCTCTTTCCTAAAAAAAGGAGATTGTCATGTTGTCCTTTCAAAAGAAACATTTGTCCTGAAACCATCATGTTTTGCTACACACTTTGTTCTAGCACTGAAATGAAATTTCTCTCTTTGGCCTGCTTTGTTTTATTATTTTTTTAAAAAAAAGAAAAGAAAAAACCCCAACCCTGTAAAATATGAAAGCAATTGATGGACAGAGCTGTGAAGCCATATAAAGGGACAATAAGTATGGAATTTGTCCAAGCAAATTTCCCTTCCCTCATGCCATCAAATCTACAGTTGGTCTCTGCATCCATCCCACCCATGCCCCCAATAAACAGAACTCCAGGGACCCCAAATTTCTCTCTAACTCAGGGATGAAATCCAGCAGGTTCTGACAGGTTCTGGAGAACTGGTAGTGGAAATTTTGAATAGTTCAGAGAACCAGCAAATGCCACCTCTGGCTGGCCCCAGAGTGGGGAGGGAATGGAGATTTTGCAATGTCATCGAACTGATGGCAGTCGGCAGAGTTCATCTGCAATACTGCTTTCTCACCACTACGCCACCAGATCCTACAAAAAACCCTCACAATGCTGCAAACTCATCTTGACTGAAGCGCTCCCTCGTTTACCTGAAAGAACTACACTGTGAGGTCAACCGCATTGCTCTCAGCTTCTTCTGAGCATCTACAATACGAAAGGAACATGTCCTGAAACCCGATCAGATGCCTCCAAGAAGCCCACAAGCCAGTCTCCTCCAGCTATTTATCCCTCTAAAGCAGAGGTGGGGAACCATAGGCCCTTTACAACTTGTGGACTTCAACTCCCAAAATGCCCGAGCCAGCATGGAATTCTGGGAGTTGAAGCTCACAAGTTGAAAAATGAGCTATGCTTTAGAGCCACCCCTGCTCTAAAGGGAGATGAAGTTTAAAAAAAAAACATGTTTTCTTCTGTCTTGATAAACCCAGCATCCCCGTAAGTAAAAACGCGTCCCAAAAGAGCATGGCAATTTTCATCAGTCAAATGCTGCTATTTGGCAGAGGCAGAACTGCTTGATGAGATGAAGGAAGCAAAGTTTCAAGCAAAGGTTACACCCCTCGGCTTGTTTATGCACAAAAGGACTGGTGTAGAGCAATGAATCAGAATGAGTATGCTAATTCTATTAGCATGATGGAACGGGCCTGATAAATTAATTAATTACAGCCTCTTCCAATCTGTCTCGGGCCTCCCCTTTCTTCATAAAAACTGGGGACTTAAAGCAAGATAGACCAATTGCCCCAATCATCAAAAAAAAAAAAAATCCTGCATATCCTCAGTGCTCTTATCTGCATAATGAGACAGTTGTCCTCTGTTTCGGGGGGAAAAGGACACCATACATAGACCAACCCCCTCCCTTCTTAATTTATCTTTGTTATAAAGAAACATACAAGCTCGATAATTTCCTTTCTTTCTTTTTTTGCTGCCCCAATTTCGGACGCGTTGAGTGCATTTGGACCGATGAAAGCTCAGGGTCTACTGTGATGTTCCCCTTTTCATCTCTGAGTAATGATCGCCATTTCATTTCTCGGCTCTCTTATGATAAGCTAAGTACCAAATTAATCAAAGCAAGGGAATATGGAGTGCAATAAATGGTATGGATCAGGAAACGGATGCAGAATTAATAAGAGATCATTTGATTAGCCATGGAGAACAGAATGGAGAACTCATCATTATAGGTGGATACAGTGGTGAAATTCATTTTTTTTTACTACCGGTTCTGTGGGCGTGGCTTGGTGGGTGTGGTTGGCTTGGTGGGCGTGGCTTGGTGGGTGTGGCAGGGGAAGGATACTGCAAAATCTCCCTTCCCTCCCTAATCTGGGGCCAGCCAGAGATGGTATTTGCCGGTTCTCCGAACTACTTAAAATTTCCGCTACCAATTCGCCAGAACCTGTCAGAACCTGCTGGATTTCACCCCTGGGTGGGTATCAATGTTGCATCTCCACTTGGAAGTTCTCTGCTGTTTGGCAAACAAAAGGTTCACATTGGGGGAATGGGACAACTCGTCACAGCCAACTTGCTGCAGCCAACTCATCAAAGCCAACTCACTGTGGGACAACTTAATGATTCTATTTAATTATTTACAATATATAAAAATTATTTTAACTTTTGCCATTCACATTTCACTCTGTCCCTCCTTTTGCATCCTTTCTTTCATGATTCTATTCCATTGTTTCTTTGATATTAGTGAAGCTCTTGTCCCATGGCGAGTTGTCCCCATGAGTTGACCATGACAAGTTGCCCTGCAGTGACTTGGCCATGGCAAGTTGGCTGTGGCGAGTTGGCCATGGCAAATTGTCATAGACTGCCATGTTAGATAGCCCAGCAAAAAACACCACTCCAGAGCACTTCCACTGGTCAAGCGGACCTCCCTTGAAGACTCCAGGACCAGCCACAGGTCTTATTAATTTCCATATATCTATCTATAAAATTATTGCATGTAGCATGGATTGCTAGAGCTATCAACAGAAAGGCGCTGAATAAAACCAGACACATCACTAGAAGCCAAAATAATCTGATTTATTTGGCCGTGTTGCACGTGCAAATTCATTGGAGAAGTCAATGATGCTAGGAATGGTTAGTGGGCCAAAAAGAAGGGGCAAGCAAAACTGCTACGAAGATGAACATCCAACAACTGAAAGAAGCTGTGCTTGGCAGCCTGGAGAGCTCTTGCCTATAAAGTCTCCAAGAGTCGGACATAACAGAATTGTTGAAAATACTGCTACCTACCTATCAGTAGCACCATCAAAACTGATACCCACCAGAGCATAGAAAAACTTGAAGTAGTGCCAGATCAGAAGATGTGGAGAGACCTGACCGGAGAGTCAGATACAACTGAATGGATATCATCATCTTCATCATCATCATCATCATCTACAAGTAGACACTATTTGAGAAGAATGGCATGATCCACAACTTGGGCCTTTTCACTTCCCACATTTTCTCAAAGCCGAACTAAAAGTTGTAGGGCAAAGAGACTCAATTTAACAGATAATTAACGGGAGTAGGTGGGATTGCTCAACTCTCTTTCCCCCAGCACCAAACAAAATCTCTCTCTATCCACTCCTAGTGTAGGAAAAAAAAATAATTACAGGTAGTTCTTGATTTACGACGGTTGCTAAAGTGATTAGCTTAATGGTCATGTGATTCATTTACCCATTTGACTTGCTTTATGACTGTGGTAAAAATGGTTATAAAATTGAATCCGGTCCTGTGGTACCTTGATTTACAACTGCAATGATTTATAAGCAAAATTCCAGGCTCCACTGTGGTCTTCATTTGAGGACTATCTGTGTTAGATTCCCAGAGAAGACATTGACCAAGAAGGACAATGTGTCACTATGACTCTCTGGATACTTTGTGGACTGAAGTATTTCAAAATTAGAAGCTCCTGAATGAGGTGAGCAGATCTTCTTGGTTTGCCCATTAATTTCTTAGGAAAGTAGCTAGACCATTTGATGAAGAAATGCTGAGCTGAACAACAGAAATTGACTGGCAAAGAGCTCCTGGCAAGTCTAATCAATACGTTAATACAGTAATTTACCTTTCCCTCCTTAACACATTCTTTATGATAAAACAAAGGAAGAGGATATGGAAGAGCTTGAAAGGAGGAAGTTTCTCTCAATACAGCAAGATTCCTTGACCTCAGTTTGCTGAATACGGCACCTCAGAATAAGGAGGAAGTCCACAGGTCTTCAAGTTGTTAAAGTTGGACAACCCCAATCTACAGAATAAAAAGCTCCATCTGGAAGCATTTTCTGGGTCATCCAGCCTGCTTCTTGAAGCTCTACTTAAAAACAGATAAAGTAAGGCCCGCAACACATCAGAATAATAGAATAACAGACCAGCACACTTTTCTAGTCCAACCTCTGCCCAAACAGGAGAACCTATACCAGTGATGGCTAACCTTTTTGCCATCGTGTGCCAGGAGTGTGGCACAATTCTATGCGCCCTGCGCATGCAACCCCACACACTCCCTCCGCTCCTGGCACGCGATGGCCTGGTAGGCCTGTTTTTCTCTCTCACCAGGCTCCAGAGCCTTTCTAGGAATCTGGGGAGAGCGAGACTTCCATGCCATAGGTTCGCCATCACGGTCCTAAACCATTTCAGTCAAACTGTTGTCCAGTCTTTTCTTAAAAATCTCCAGTGTTGGACCACCCACAACTTTTGGAGGCAAGTTTTTCCACTGACTAATGGTTCTCGCTGTCAGGAAATTTCTCCTTCGTTCTAGGTTCAAACTCAAGTTTTCAATACTGAACCCAGTTCGGTTGAAAATATTGAACTGGGTCCTTCAAACCCGGTTTACAATAGAACCAACACCTGACGCAAAATATGCCTTCAGCGTTTCAACAACTCCAAGTATGGGCATATCTCATTTTTATTATGCTTCAGTTTATTGCTCTTCGCAGATATTCCAGGGTTGTTTTTTTTTTTTCTTTACAAGACCCTCCACCAGCAAGACAATACGACTGGCTCAGATGAGGACCAGTGTTTTTTTAAACAATAAAGTGTTTTGTAATTAAGGTACCGTACCTTGTTGTTTAGACATAATGCTGTCGCATGCTTAATAGACTGCAGTACTACGGGATGGACATAACTTTTATTTGCGTTGGGAAGCCAAAATATTTTGTGGGACTTGCTTTATTTTGTGATAATTCATTTTATGGCAGTGGTCTGGAACCGAAGCCACCGAGATCTCGGAGGTATGCTTGTAATTCTTTCCAGGCAATAAATGAAATTCTTACGTAACTCTCCCTCCTCAAATACTTCTGTGGTTGTGGGCCAGAAGAAATGGTAATGAATAACAGCCAGGCTGATATTTCAAGGAAGATTCTCTCTCATGTAGAGATCCAGAAATGGAAGAACTGGGTTTCCAGGTACAGGTAATCCTCAAATTACAACAATTCATTCAGTGACTATTTGAAGTTACAACAGCACTGAAAAAAGCGAGTTACGACCATTTTTTTCACACTTACGACAGTTGTACCAGGGTCTGTGATCAAAATGGATCTCCGTCGGACACTTGGCAACTGACCCATATTTATGATGGTTGCAGTGTCCTCGGGGTCACATGGTCCTCCTTTTGAGACCTACTGACCAACAATGGCAAGGGGGAAGCCAGGTGTTGTGACCCAGGCCCACGTAGTTGATATTAAATGCAAAACAGTTCCAAAACACAAACAGATTTTTATTAAAAGAGCTGAGAATTAACTCATTCTCAGCGTATTCTAAATGAAATGAAAGCAAAGTCCTCAAAACACCAGTCTTTAGTTTATCTCTGACCTTGGGATAATTAGGCAAACTGCCAAAGGCTTTTCTTGGCAACAGTTCAGGAACAGAAGAAATAACTACAGCCAAACAAGAAGCAATTCTCTCAACGGCTGTTTTCCGACAAAGAGGCCAAGAGCCATTGCTGGCCTTTTAAGCCTTATGGAAAGGGCAATAAGTCCTCTCTGCTTTAGCTGCTCCTGCCTCCTGGCAACTCTTCTCATGCGTGCATTAGGAACAGGCTCCTCCTGTTCCTCTGCCTCTGTGCTATCAGCCTCTGGAGGCTCCGGAATCCACACATCACTCCCCAATGGCCCTGGCCCTTCTCTGCCTCTGGTGCAGAACCCTCATCCGGGCCTTCTCCAGCCTCGAGGACTGGCCCATGTTCTTCCTCAGCCTCATTGCTGTCCGACTCCGCTGCCAGCTCCACAGGCTGCTGGTGGACCACAACACCAGGTTCACATCACAGCCATGCTTTCTACTTAACCATGGCAGTGATTCATTTAGGAGCCATGGCAAGAGATTTCGTAAAACGGGACAAAATTTGCTTAACGACCATCTCACGTAGCAACAGAAATTGCAGGCTCAATTGGGGTCCTGAGTTGAGGATTACCTAGTATTACCAAGTATTCAAAACCATCAAAAGTTCAAAAGTTGCCGTTTGAACTGCGTTCAGAATTTCAACCTGAGTTCTGGAAACGCTGACATCAAGAACACTTCCTTGACTTTTGAGGCCGTACATCTGTTCTCCACAAATTACAACCAAACACACTTCTCTCTCTGTTTCTCTAGCCTACAGATAAGTGATACTGACAATATTTCTGGACAGATGGCCTGCTTCAGCCCACACTCTCGATAAATGAACAACAAGAGTATTGCCTCTTCAGTTGGTGTGAAACCCAACCCAGACAACCGGCTGGCTCCATGCAGTTGAGAGACGCGGCTCTTAAAATAACCCCCGAACTAGTCAAAACCCAGGCGAACGTGGCTTCTCTGGCACCGAGATCATCTTGCTGAAGTCCTGCCAAATACCTTGATGTCAGAAAGTTATAGCATTGGACTGCTGCTTGGACCTGTGAGACGCTCACTTCTCTGCAAATAAAAACCGAGGAGACAGCCTAATCTTCAAATCTGTCTAACAGCCTTTCTTCCAAAGAGGATGGAAATGCAATCATCTTCTGCATTTTCTCATTATTACAGTGACCTTCTTCAGTCTGAGGCTGGGGCACATCCCACTGTTATTAAGCAGATGTCGTAATCCTCTTTTTCCTTCAAGGAATCCTATGCCATGCCTCTCTTTTGTGTTATTCTTAGGAAGTGAGTTGGGATGAGGCAGAAGGAATCAGGGTCAACATAGCCAGAGGGACCTTCCGGGAAATATTTGGTCAAGGGCTCATAACATGATTTTTTTACTACTTCTGGCCCAACACTCAACTATTCCCATCAATATCCATGGTTTCCTGTAAACGGAAAAATGTCCACAACCAGCCAACGTAGCAAAGAGAAAAATTGAGGTCCTCCGGACATGGTTGGAGTCTGTAGGCTGGGGAAAAATATATGATGCCAAATGGTCAAGGATATGACCATTTATGTAAAAGCTGCAAGTCTTTTCAGAATTTGCATGTCCTTTAACAGATTTTAACAGATTAACAGAGTTGGAAAGGACCTTGTAGATCATCTAATCCAACCCCCCACCAAGAGGAGATCCTACACCATTTCTGACAAATGGCGGTCCAATTCTCCTGGATAGCTTTGCACCTCTCAGTCTTATCCTTTAATTCTAATTTCCATCAATGGCAGGAAGATCAAACATCATGTCATTATCAGTTTAGCATCTAGATTATCAGAGATCAATCCAAGGGTTCCAGAAAAAGACAGGCAGGCAGGCAGGAAGACAGACAGACAGACACCAATTGTTTGGAATACGGTCAGTTTGGTATAAGGACTTCTTATCAAATGGGAAATGCACAGCCCGAATTTCAGTGTAAACAACTTGTTTTTTAACACACAGAGAACTGCATTGTGTTTGACAACCTGCAAAACTTTACAAACCCATTTATTTGCTGACCGATGGTATTTTACGTTTGGGCCTTCATAGCAAGCAAGTGAACCTTCCAAATGAAGAAAAATAAGGCAACCAAAGGAATAAGGTGTGGGAATCAGTTGTTTACTGAAACAAGTGTCAATGTGCTTGGGGAACTTTTCAACCACGTCCACAGCTTGTTTTTCTTCATAATTAATCATTAGTCAGTTTCCAAGGCAACCAGGGGTCAAAAATAATCTATGCAAGCCACTCCGAAGGACCGGAGACAAAGATGACATCATCAGCATAAAATAAAGAAGAACTTTTCCTTTTGTGTGTTTTAGCTGGAAAGAAACACTTTCTCTCCATCCCAAACGAGGTCATTTACAACTGAATTAAATAACAAGGACATAGCCATATTGGCCACTTTTTGAGGGGATAAGAAGCAGATAGATTTAGGCAAGGTAAAACATGAATTTCTCTGGCTTAGAGACTGATGATACAGACAAGAGATCCCAACTTCAGTAGAGAAAGAACTAGATGTGACTGATTGTTTGTAGTGTTACACATTGGTGGAAGAAGCTATGGAGAGGAGGAAAAGCAGCTATTTTAGCCCAGTTCTTTACAGCAGGGGTCTCCAATCTTGGCAACTTTAAGACTTGTGGACTTCAACTCCCAGAACTCCTCAGTCAGCGAAGCTTTACTAACTGAGGAATTCTGGGAGTTGAAGCCCACAAGTCTTAAAGTTGCCAAGGTTGGAGACCCCTGGTTGACAGAGTTTCTTTCATCTGGTGTTGGTTTAAGAGGACACACTTTGGGTCAATGATGGTGAAGAAGAAAGCAAGTGTCCTCCAAAGTCACAGACCCTATCCGGGCATTTGTGTTGCATTCGGCACCCAGCCTGCCTCCCTGAAGCCCCCAGGGCTGGCCGCTTTTTCCTCATGTCTGTCAATGCAAAACACTTGCTTGCACGAACGTCGCACTATTTTTATGAGCAGGTAGAATCTGATCCTTAGTTAAAAGATAATATTTGATTAACCAGAAAAACCACCGGAAGAGGAAGAGGTCTTGCCATACAAGACCTGTAGATGATAACGTAATGTACAAAGTGGGGCTCTCCCATGAAAAGCAGGGTGGGGAGGGAGACTGGGGAGGGATAATGATACCATCTTAAGTAGCTTCTTTATTGCTTCTCATTAAACCAAAGCGGTAACTCCATGGTGTCAAAAAGAAAAGGAAAGACTACAGGCAACATTCCTTAAGGACCAAGGGATGATTGCTCTCCTGCTGCTGATTAAGACCACCCTGTGAAAGTGTCTTATGCTAAGCCCCTCCTAAATCTGGGGAATGGGACAACTTACCACAGCCAACTTACTGTGGCCAACTCAACATGGCCAACTCAACATGACCAATTCAAAATGACCAACTCACTATGGCCATCTCACCATGATCAATTCACCATGGCCAACTCAACATAACCAACTCAACATGACCAACTCAACATGGCCATCTCACCATGGCTAACTCAACATGACCAATTCAACATGACCAACTCACTATGGCCATCTCACCATGATCAATTCACCATGGCCAACTCAACATAACCAACTCAACATGACCAACTCAACATGGCCATCTCACCATGGCTAACTCAACATGACCAACTCAATATGACCGTCTCACCATAGCCAATTCACCATGGCCAAGTTGCTGCAGGACAACTTGCTGCGGGACAATTTAATGATTCTATTTAATTATTTATAATAAATATAAATTATTTTAAGTTTTGCCGTTTATTTCTTTCTGTCCCTCCTTTTGCATCCTTTCTTTAATGACTCTATTCCATTATTTCTTCGATATTAGTGTAACTCTTGCCCCGTAGCAAGTTGTCTGTCCTGCAGTGAGTTGGCCATGGCAAGTTGGCTGTGGCCAATGATCAGTGATCCTAAATCTGCACTGCCTACCCCAGCTGTTTTCAATCCCATCAGCATGGCCAACTCCATCGCTTCCCCTTTCCCCGGTGACTCTTGTTCATGTTCACAACGCATTCCCAAATTCGCCAACACTCAAAAGCGAGCAACAGGAAAACTCCTGCAAACACATCTCTACACAATCTAGTTGCAATTTATTAGTTCAATGAAGGAGCATCAGGACCAAACCGTCAGGATCCAGCCCCGGATTTAAGCTGGATTTCCAAAGTGTTTCTGGATTCCCCTGATTGGAATAGCTCTGATTCAGAGTGTCTTTTGGAGTTAGCCTTGTTTATTTCTATTTCGGAGAAGTGACATTAGGAGCCATTCAACACCACTAGGTGGTAGTTTTCCTTAAAAAGATAAAACTCCCTTTGCTGGGAGAAAAGCCAATATTCTAACTTTAGAAGAGGATGCTGACCGCAATCTCTCGATGGAAGATAAAAGCTCCCACCCGAGTGAGGTAGGGAAGCTGTCATGTTGCTGTCCTGTTTTTTGTTTCCCTCATCAAAGTCATGGGCAGCTTTTATTTTTAGATCCTGGTTGTCCGGATTAAAAGCACAGTCATTCACAATCGATGTTTAATGGAAAAGCAGCGTTTGAAATATTTACGCGCTGGGCTTCTACGCTGCAAAGGGGACTGTTGGATGGGAGAACAAGAGCAGGAGATAGAAGTTTTCACTCTTCTGAATTCGGTCAAAAAATTCACATTGACAACGAGGAAGCGCCCAGGAGAGCTAAGGCAGCAAGAGGTCCTACAGGAAGCAATCAGATGCACAAGAAAATGGAAGCCAGATGTGGGCCCGGATACAGGAATGCTTAGGAACACCTAGACTTCACTTTCTCTTTCTCACCAAGGAAAGGAGTATTGGGTTTTTTTTACAAAGCTTTTACTTTGATTCTGTGAACAGATCTTTATTATTGCTGACTGGATCAGGGCAGCCCACCTCAACCTATGCCTGTGATGGTGAACCTATGGCACATGTGCCACAGGTGGCACATAGAGCCATATCTGTGGGCACGCAAGCGTTGCCCTAGCTCAGCTCCAGCATACACATGCGTGCTGGCCAACTGATTTTCGGGCCTTTCAAGCCCACCAGAAGTCGGGAAACAGGCCGCTTGCCAACTAGAAAGGCTCTGGAGCCTGGGGAGGGAAAAATGGGCCTTCTGGTCCCACTGGAAGTTGGCAAATGGGCTGTTTCTGGCCTCTAGAGGGCCTCTGGGGAAGTGGGGAAGGCCGTTTTCGCCCTCTCCAGGCTCCAAGAAAGGCTCTGGGGCCTGGGGAGGGCGAAAAACAGCCTAACAGGCCCACCAGTAACCTTTTTGCCATTGCATGCCAAAAGCGGGGGAAGTGCGGAAGGGTCACGCATGCATGCACAGAGGGTGGCATTGAATTATGGGTGTGGGCACACTGGCATGCAACCCCCCGTGCTCCCCCTGCTTTTGGCACGCGATGGCAAAAAGATTAGCCATCACTGACCTATAGACATGTTTGACTTCAAGTCCCATTCTTCAATCTGTTGCAACCTTTCTTCTCACCTTCTCTGACTCGTGAAGAACAATCTCAACATATCACAAAAAAAGCCAAGTTCAGTCTTCGGTCTGACAAAGAGGGCCACCCTGGTTTCAACTACCGGTTATTTAACTAGGGCAGGGGTCTCCAAACTTGGCAACTTTAAGATTTGTAGACTTCAAGTCCCAAAGGTGCTTTTCTTCCAAGAAGAAACTGAACTTTCTGGTTGTTCTTTGAAGACGTTTTGCTTCTCACCCAAAAAGCTGCTTCAGCCTCTTCAAAACAGCACTTTTGGGACAACCAAACCATGACCTGGATGACCAAGAATCTCCATAGACATTTGTGGACTTCAACTCCCAGAGTTCCTCAGCCAGCCTTTAATTCTGGGGGTTGAAGTCCACAAGTCTTAAAATTGCCAAGTTTGGAGA
Organism: Coluber constrictor foxii; assembly: GCA_038048745.1. Classification (NCBI taxonomy): domain Eukaryota; kingdom Metazoa; phylum Chordata; class Lepidosauria; order Squamata; family Colubridae; genus Coluber; species Coluber constrictor. The sequence goes on from CM075967.1 coordinate 30,897,373, forward strand.
TCCCTGAGTTAGGGGGCTGGAAACCTGAAAATTGTAGCCTGATGTGCCTAACCAGCATGAGGAAGGGAAAGAATATGGTGAGACACAGAATTCATGCTTTCTTTCAACACAGACTTGCTCTATGTTTGCTTGAGTGTCATTGTGGGGCCTCCTGGTTCAAGGGTTAAGGCCAGATCAAAGTGAACGTGGGACGGCGGGAGTTCAAACACTCCTGCTTTTATCGTATTAATAATAATAAATGTCAGGGACAAATAACCTTTCAACTGGCGACTTATCCTGCAAAGAGATTAAGGAATTCAATGTCCTGCATTACCACCTACATAACACAAAGAAATCAATAGTATATCAAATTCAGGTCAAAATAAGACTTGATTTTTCCATTAGTCTGACAAGTGCAGCTCTACAGCATGGAAAAAAGACACCACGCTGACAACATCACTTCATCCCATCGCGCAAAACCAGCTCGGATTTCAATGATACAAGAAAATTTTTGAGGAACGAGGAGTACCCAAAGAAAAAGAAGAAAAGGCCTTGAACAGAATAATAGCTTGGTGCAAAATCTCACCCCGAAGGTTTTCAAATTTTGTTCCCCAAATATTTTCTGAGGTTAAGTAAGAACAATTTCCCACAGGTATTTTTTTTTCCCCATAAAGGATGAGTAGAGGAATGAATAAGTTACTTGAGCTTATGTGTAAATAATTAACTGTACCAGAAAAGGCTTTGAATTTAACTTCCAGAAAAAGATTTCAAAACGTAAGAGATTGCAGATTTAAGATCAGATGACATCTCATTGAAGAGCCATGAAAAGCTTGGAAAGACATGAAGCTGCTTTAATGAGCTACCAACATTTACTCTCCTGTCTACTCTAAATCACCTTTCAAATCTGAAGCGCTGCATATTTTTTTGATGCATTGAAGCCATGTTCTGAATTACATGAGAAAGGAAACAAAACTTACAACATTTTCTCTTCTTCTGCACTATTAGCCAGCGAAAACCAGCAATTGTCAGTGAGACAAATCCCGCCAGTATCAAAATTCCAAATTAAGGCTTTGAAGTTTGCTGCCGATTTATTATTTTTTATTTCTAAGAGACCCGTTTGAGCAAAACTAGGTAGCCCAAATATTGTTTCTTACCCAGCAGGTGGAGACAAATAGTAAACCCAAATCTTCACCAAAGAATTCATTCTTTGGACAGAGAATCAGGGTCTGGAAACACAAGCTTAAATGAGCAATGTTTTTCCTCATGAAAGCCAATTACAAATTCCTCGGGGAACTCAAAATCCAGTCGTTGGCTCAGAATTTCTTTCTATAAACACACTCAGGATTACTTTGTTCTGGATGTTAGTAAATTAGCAGAACTCAGGAGGATGATATTTATCGGCCAATTCCACATGCTTGTTTCTACAACAACCACAACTTCATTGCTTTTCTAACTCCTAATGTATTTAATCTTCAGTGGGGGCGGGGAATGCCCAAAAGCAAATACCCAATCCATCTATATCAGGGATCTCCAACCCTGGCAACTTTAAGACTTTTGGACTTCAACTCCCAGAATTCCCCAGCCTGCCATCATGTTCTGAGAGTTGAAGTCCACAAGTCTTAAAAGCATTTGTGTACAGGAAAATTCATGTATTTTAAGTTTATTGTAAAATCCATTTCTTCAAGTACAGGACAGTTTTCTGAGCTGACATTTTCCAGAAAACCCACACACCTCAATGCCAGCTATCTCTCCCTTACCAGATGGGGACAGAAGTCAAATGGACATTCAAACATGCAGTCACAGCCTTTCAAGCATCAGAGAATTCTTCTTTTTCTTTTTCTTTCTTTCTTTTTTCTTTTTACGGTCCTTTGAAAACATTTTTAGAGGCTGATTAATAGGAGCTACAGCAGAGATGAATGGAAAGAAACCTCAGCCACAAAGCACAGTGGGAGAAGGAATGGCTTTTATCCGGAAGAAGGAACAGTTCGCTAGCGAGAGGGGGAAGAAGAAAAGATGGAGGAATTGCACGGGGGAAAATACACTGGGGCACAAAAGGCAAATGTTTCAAAACATTTCAACCACAACACAATAAGCTCAGCAACAAAATGTGCGTTAATAGCATTTCAAATGTCATTTTGCTTTCATCTTGCCTCTTTGGCCAAACAGTCTCTGTGGATTTATATTCCATTTTATGACACACCATTAATGACACTTTTTCCCCCCCCCCCCCGCAAGAGCACACAAAAGCCTGAAATTTGTGAGGCACAAACATTGGCTGCAAGATTAATAACTGACTAGCAAGACTTCCTGGGAGAAATGACAGCATTCACTTGAGGAGCTGCTCTAAAACGGAACCCCAAAATATACTCCAGTCCACAGGGCATGGCTAGGCTGGAGAAAAGAGGATGAGGGGGTGACATGATAGCAATATTCCAATATTTGAAGGGCTGCCACAAAGAGGAGGGGTCCACTTATTTTCCAAAACAGCAGAAGGCAAGACAAGAAACAATAGATGAAAACTAATCAAGAGAAGGAAGCAACCTGAATTAAGGAGAAATTTCCTAACAGTGAGGACAATTAACCAGTGGAACAGAAGTTGCCTTCAGACATTGTGGAGGTTTTTAAGAAGAGGTTTTTAAGAAGAGATTGGACAGCCACTTGTCAATGGTATAGGATCTCCTGCTTGATCAGGGGTTTGGAGTAGAAGACCCCCAAGATCCCTTCCAGTTCTATGCGGGTTGCTTGAATTGGGTCTCCATTCCAAATCAAGTGGAAGTCCACACTACTCCAATTCAATTTGTTACACCTCTTCCCATCTCCTCCTTCGCTTATTGTTGTATTGTTTTTAACATTTAACCACCCAGGCAAGTTGAGAGTCAGGCAGTATATAAATTGAATTATTACTACTGATAATGTGAGACCCTGTTTGATGCAGTGGTTAAGGCATCTGTTCTGATCTAGGCTTCTTGAGACAGTAAGAAGCACACAATTAGTCCCAAAAACTCTCTTTTTTATTTCAACTGCTGTGAGTTCTGTTCCTTCCCAGCCCGTGATGAGTCACAAACAGTTGGTAAAGAGTCTGACAGAAGTCTGCCACAGTCCTTCGGGATAAGGCTGATAAGCACCCACCTCTATCTCCCTTGACATGCTGCCAAGACCTAATTGGCAATTAGCTTTGCAAGGACAGACAGAACACAGAGTCAAAACGGAGCTGCAGAATTTAAACCCACCAGCTCAAACTAAGTTGCTTCCTGCAAAAGCTCATGTGCCTTTGCTCCTCCTTTATGCCTTATGGGAGGGACCAATCATTTCCACGCCCTACTCTACGCCCTACTCCTGAGTCATCCTTTTTGTCTGGGAACATCAGACTCTGGAGGTTCTGCAGTCAGCACATAATTCCCAGATGGCCCTGGCCCCATCTCTGCCTCTGATGCAGAGCCCTCATCCGAGCCTTCCCCTGACTCCAGGACTGGCCCATGTTCCTCCCCAGGAGACCGGGAATTTCAAATTTCCTGGGAAATACACAAGCGACCACCCCCCTCCCAATATTGAAGCCCCAGAGAAATCATAAACATAACCCTAAGAATATTTTCAACCACAGCAAGGCTACTGATTCAGAAAAGAGCCTGGCAGCTCCTACAGCTTTCCTATAAAGGAATCTGCAAAATAAAATTACAATTGGGCTTTCAATTCACAATTGTCATTTGCTAAGTGAAGTTACATGATGCTAACTCGTCTGCAATCACCAGCATCTACCACCGTGGGTTTTCAGACAGTCCTAGATTTCTTCCCAGGAAGAAGATTACAGAGTTTGATATGATTATGCTTCCTGTATTTAATAATTTTCTCACTGTCACACATGAAAATAGTACTTCGGTGGCTACTTTGAAAGCGGTTGTGGGCCATTCTTCTTTTACAAGACAGATACAACTTCAGGTTATTTGCTTAGCATACGCTGCCCAAGATTAGCTTCTGTAGAAACTTCATAGTGAGATCCTTCCTTCCTTCCTTCCTTCCTTCCTTCCTTCCTTCCTTCCTTCCTTCCTTCCTTCCTTCCTTCCTTCCTTCTTTCTTTCTTTCTTTTGAAATAATTTTTATTACAATTTTCCTTTACACAACTCTAGTACATAACCAACAGACTGTCATTTTTGTATACTTCGGATCAACATGCCATACAATATATACATTATATACATTCAATATCTAATCCTCAAAAGCCTTATGTATATTTCCAATTTTTATTTCTATTGAACTATCCAAGTATACCATTTTTCCCAAACAGAATAAAATTCCGAATCATCTTTTTTCATTTTGGCACATACATATATCTTCTGAATGATCAATCCCTTTGGTGGTGTATTCCATTCCTTCCAGTATTGCGCGAACGCAATTCTTGCCACTGTTAATATGTGCAGAATCAAATATCTTATCTTTCTATCAAATTTTGTTTTAAGTATTCCCAGGAGAAATGTTTCCAGGTTTAGTTCTATTTGACATTTTATTATCCCTTGTAGCCATCCTTGTATCTTAGTCCAGTACTTTTCCGCTTCAGGACATAGCCACCAAGCGTGTAAGAAGGTACCTTGACGTTGGTTACATTTCCAACATAGTGAGGTCTTTAAATCACCTGAAGTGCTAGTCCACCTCACCTTTTGTTCTGGATAAAAATTTCCCATACAGAGTTCTAAAAACCTGGCAAGCTTTTTCAAAACCGGCCCAGGGAAATGCTAAAACTACTTTGAAATAACACACTCGCGATCTTGACTCCTAACGTTTCTGACCATTAAGAGACACCATGGCAGAAGCTCAAATTGCTTATTTTTAATTTCGCTGCCCACTATTGCACACTAGGGCTGCACTAAGCCTAATTTGGAAATAAGGTTCTCCGGTACGCACAGAAGCATTAATTCACATGGCCACCTCTTTTTCTCAGGTTTCTTTTGGCTGCGCCCTGAAATTCTGAAATGGTTCCAGGGAAATAGAGTTATGTCTCTGCAAAACCCTATTGGCCATAAGAATCCCTTCAAATCCTTCTTGCTCTCTTTTTTTAAAAAATCCCCAAATCCTTCAAAAGGATGGCATTACTATCGCATGAGTCAAGTTCACCAAAAAAGGTCCTTCTCCTGCCTTAATCATGAAAGCCAGTTGGGTGATTTTTCAACCAATCACCAGGAGAAAGAGAATTCTAGTTCTGCCTTAGGCATGAAAGCAACGGGATGACCTTGGGCCAGTCACTCTTTCTCTCTCAGCCCAACACACCTCACAGAGTTGTTGTTGTGGGGAAAACAGGTGTGAGAAGTATTAGGCTGAGCGCCAAAGAATTGAGGCCTTTGAACTCTGGTGCTGGAGAAGACTCCTGCGAGTCCCTTGGACTGCAAGGCGATCCAACCAGTCAGTCCTAGAGGAGATCAACCCTGACTGCTCTTGAGAAGGCCAGATCCTGAAGAGGAAACTCAAATATTTTGGCCACCTAATGAGAAGGAAGGACTCCCTGGAGAAGAGCCGAATGCTGGGAACGATGGAGGGCAAAAGAAGAAGGGGACAGCAGAGAATGAGGTGGCTGGATGGAGTCACTGAAGCAGTTGGTGTGAGCTTAAATGGACTCCAGAGGATAGTAGAGGACAGGAACGCCTGGAAGAATGTTGTCCATGGGGTTGTGATGGGTCGGACACGACTTCACAACTAACAACAACACTGCCTTTAAGTAACTATTATAGTATAAAGGCAGGATAAAATTTCTCTTTAAAAAAGATTTAAAAGGAGGAAGGAAAAAAAGGAAGCCGGTATAGTATAGCCGAAAGCAAATAGCTGATCTTAGTTCAACTCTCTACACACTCCAAAAAATCCAAAATTCAAAAAATGGGCTCTCATTCAGAGATGCAGCATAAATGTTTCATGCCAAATGGACTAATCGTTCATCAGTCTACAGTCCTATCCATTCCTGCCTGTAATATTCTTTCCAATCCAATACCAACCCATTCACTAGGAGAACAAGGAGGAGTTCAACTTGGAAATAAGAAGAAATTTTCTGACAAGGAGAACCATCAACCGATGGAACAAAAGTTGTCTTCAGAAGTTGTGGGAGTTTCATCACTGGAAGCTTTCAAGAAGAGACTGCACTGCTATTGGTCTGTTAATCTGTATCTGTCTGTACTAATTTCTATAAAATGATAAGTATTCCAAATCCTGTGGCCCTCACATTTTAGCTTGCACTCTTTTTAGATCAGAAACAAAATCCTATTATGTTCATTTCTAAGTTGCGTTTCCTGCCTAAATGCATTCTTCCCTTCAAATGACTGCCATTCATTCTTAAATTAAATAAGATTTCTCAATATATTTCCATTGCTTTGTTTCAGCTGAGAGCTGTTGCAACATATGAACAACTGCAAATCCGAGGGACAGCACCACTTCTCTTATTCGTTTTAAGGGCTGCAGAAAAAAGTCAATTAATTCTGTCCTGAAGCTTACTCAAGAATCTCAGGAAAATCTGTCCCTTCCTTCAACCCAAGGTCCAAGGGATCACCAATCTTCATCTGAAGCAAACTTTCAATGAAATATGGATGCTTTTCTTCAGAATTATTTCAAAGACATAGACATAGAATTCTTTATTGGCCAAGTGCGATTGGACACACAAGGAATTTGTCTTGGTGCATACGCTCTCAGTATACATAAAAAGACAAGAAACATTCGTCAAGAATCATAAGGTACAACACTTAATGATAGTCATAGGGTACAAATAAGCAATCAGGAAATAATCAATATCAATATAAATCATAAGGATACAAGCAACAAAGTTACAGTCATGCAGTCATAAATGGGAGGAAATGGGCGATAGGAATGGTGAGAAGACTAATAGTAATAGTAATGCAGCTTTTTATGTAGAATAGCATAAAATGGACAATTGTCTTAAAAGAGGTTTACCATACAGATGCTTTGTGGACATTCAGTAGTTGGATACAAAAAGGATAAAGCTGAACCCATCACTCTTACATCACAATCAATCCTAAAACATTGGTACTAGTGATTATTTCCTCTATGGTATATCTCTGGCCAACATGGCTCAACTTGGATTTAATTTTTTTTCTTATCACCTGAACTTCAGTCCTTTTGAACTCAACATATCAACTACTTGCTGCTTACAACACTTTTCTTTCGATCCTCTGGTTTGCAGGCAAGTCTTGCCTGTTGGGATGAAGTAAAAAAACAACCATTTTCCTACAGCTAGTACTTCTCTCACAAAGGGAGAAACGGGAGGAGAACTTGGATGGATGGATCAGGGGTGGAAACAAAGCAAGATATGGGATTCTATGCAGATGTTCTTCTAACGTCTTCAGAAAGCAACTCTCTATCTTCCACCACCAACCACAGAGTTACGAACAAAACAAAATTGCTTTGATTTTTCTCCCTCCTTAAGGCAATTTCATAATGAACAGACTTGCAATTGTGAAGCCAACACTATTCTCATGTCTATCTGCCCATCACCGTTCTCTGCACCTCTGTTGGATGATCAGGGCCTATTTTTATCGGTTAATTTTAGCCCAGAGCTCCAGCAGATGTCAAAGGATTTGATATCCAGCAGGCAGCCCTTACTATGCAGCTCTCATCAGCTAAATATAAAACCAACTGACCACAGAAACCCTGAATGAGCTCAACAATGCCAGACAAAAGGCTTATTCCCCCAGACGTACAAGGCTCCTATTGACCCAGAAGCAAAATTGTTTTTGTCTTGTTCGGAGGGACAGCCCCAAGAGGTGCTGCAGGGCATGGACTGATGTTCTCAAAATATCCTCTGCTCAGGTAGACTTTCTCAACAGTGTCTCCAGCCCACCCCATGTACTGTCCGAAGAAGGTCTTCTCTTTGTGACTGTCATTTTGGAAAGTTCACCACTTACCAGTGAGGGCCTTCTCAAATTTAGATTCATTTCTAATATGCTGTCCAAGACGCTTCCTCTCTCATTCTGTGTGTCCTTTTTCCAGGCATGACAACAACCTCTGTGTTGATGGCAGTTCTTGCTGATGGCCTTTATCAATTATTCTTAGGATTGAATCTGCAATTATTTCTTTCCTGAACTGATCTGAGCGCCTAGTGCTATCAAGCAATACTTCTTCTTCTTCCTCTTCTTCTTCTTCTTCTTCTTCTTCTTCTTCTTCTTCTTCTTCTTCTTCTTCTTCTTCTTCTTCTTCTTCTCCTCCTCCTCCTCCTCTTCCTCCTCCTCCTCCTCCTCCTCCTCCTTCTCCCCCTCCTCCTCCTCCTCCTCCTCCATCATCATCATCACCATCATCATCTCATCCTTTCATGGAGAACCCCATTAGCTTCTTGGGTACATTTTCATCTAAGGCCATGGAAAGCCCCACTCTTCCTGCTACCGTGGTGCAAGTCCTGATTTTACATTGTGTAATTTATCTTGCATTGCTGCCCTGTCCCCCACTCCCCCAGGAAACGGCCTAGAAAAGGGTGGGTGGCTTTAGACATTCCCCAAAACAAAGAAAAAAGCAACAGGCCCTGCCATATTTCAAAGCCACCCGCAACACCCCGGTGCCTTTTCCCTCCATATTTTGCTTCCCCAATTAATGCTGGGGTGGAAATAATGGCTTTCTTGTTCATTCAGCGCTGTCGTGAAGGCCAAACTCTGAGCCAAGTCCTCCACGAAGCTAAGGAAACGCGTATTGAGGAGGCAAACAATCAGCACAACAAGCTCTGCCTTTGTGCCTCAGCCGCTCTCCTGAACTGCGAGTTTATGAACTCCATCTAAAAAGAAATCAAGGCTTCCTTCGGCTGGGGTAGATATGCAGAAGGCAAAGTTCAGGGGGAAAAAAACATCAGAAGGAAGAAGGAAGGAAGGAAGGAAGGAAGGAAGGAAGGAAGGAAGGAAGGAAGGAAGGAAGGAAGGAAGGAAGGAAGAGGAGGAGGAGGAGGAGGAGGAGGAGGAAGAGGGGAGTGGAGGAGGGAGCAGAAGGAGGGGAGGAAGGAGCAGGAGGAGGAGGAGGAGGAGAAGGGGGAGGAGGAAGAGGGGAGGAGGAAGAAGGAAGGAGGAGAAGGAAGGAAGAGGAGGGGAGGAGGAAGGAGGGGAGGAAGAAGGAGGAGGAGGAGGAGGGGAAGGAGGAGGAAGGGAAGGAGGAGAAGGAGGAGGAAGAGGGGGAGGAAGAAGGGGGAGGAGGAGGAAGGGAAGGAGGAGAAGGAGGAGAGGGAGGAGGAGGAGGACCAGGAAGGAGGAGACTCCATGGGTCACATGTACTGACATTTGTCATGAAGTTTCCTGTCTTGTTCTTGGGAGTTCTTGTTCTGGTCATTATCTCAAGGCAAACGGTGGCTCCTTTTCATGTCTACTCCCCATGAATCCAATGCATCAATGCATAGCAGCCGTGGAATGGCAACTTCCTGATATTTTTCTTTTTCTGAAGTACCACCTATCTAGCTAAAATGTCAGCTTGGATTTTGGCTTCTGGCACCTAGAGAGGAGAAATACTCAGAAATGCTTAGAAAAAGGAATAAGAATCATTTCTCTTTTGACACGTGGCCTTTGCATTTGCCCTTTTATTTGTCCAAGAATCAAGGATCACTGACATGGTGGTCAGGGCCTTCTTCCACCAGCCACGAGGAAGCCCTTACGGGGCAGCTCTAATAATGTCCTGTATTCCAAGATCTTTTGCTCAGCCTAATTCAGAAAAACAGATAGCATGCAAAGTGGTGATGCAGGATTCATGCACAAGGAGCAGCAAACATACGAAAAATTGCATTAGATTAAATTAAGGAGTTAGGAAATCCCTAGATCCCTAAATCCTCAATGAGGCCTTTGTTGTTGTTGTTGTTAGTCACAAAGTTGTGTCCGACCCATCGCAACCCCATGGACAACGTTCCTCCTATCCTCTACCATCCTCTGGAGTCCATTTAAGCTCACGCCAACTGCTTTGGTGACTCCATCCAGCCACCTCGTTCCCTGCTGTCCCTTCTTCTTTTGTCCTCCATCATTCCCAGCATTCGGCTCTTCTCCGGTGGGTCGTTCCTTCTCATTAGGTGGCCAAAGTGTTTGAGTTTCCTCTTCAGAACCTGGCCTTCTGAAGAGCAGTCAGGATTGATCTCCTCTAGGACTGACCGGTTGGATGGCCTTGCAGTCCAAGGGACTCATAGGAGTCTTCTCCAGCACCAGAGTTCAAAGGCCTCAATTCTTTGGCTCTCAGCCTTCCTTATGGTCCAACTTTCACAGCCATCCATTGCAACTGGGAAAACCATCGCCTTGACTATACACACTTTTGTTGGCAGGGTGATGTCTCTGCTTTTTAGAATGAGGCCTTACTGGCAGCAAATAGCATTCCAAAGAACAAAAAAGAGGGTCACCGCATTTAGCCAATAATATGAATTACTTCCAGAGGAAGAATGGTGGGCAACAGCCGTGAAGAACAAAAACCTGGAGAGTTGATTGGCCCTGCAAACCTCTATGGACAAAGGAGAGGAACAGAGATTGCCCAGAAGCGCTCTGGACATTTCTCACGATAAGATCACAAAACAAGGGATTTTGAACACTGGAAGACAAGGGAAGTGATTTTGCTCAAACCTCAGTCTGCACTTTTGAAAAGGTACTCGGTTTGCACGCTTCCTTTTCCAAACACAGAGAGAAATTGTACTTTTCAGTTATTAGAAACCTTTGGATTGACTAATCTGAAAACGCTGGGTAAGTCTTCCTTCAATCCTTAATCAGCGGGAAAAAAAGTAATTAGAAGCTTAAGAACTTATCTTTTAAAAAATAAATATCAAAAGCTTGATTAAAACTTTAAGAAGGCTACAAATGGGATCCTGATAAATATGAAATAAGATTTTGGAATTAATTACAAAGAAAGCTTCCTGTGGGAAAATGTCTTTGTTTTGATTTCTTTTTTTTTTCTTTTTTCTTTTAATAAGATTTTAAAAATTGGACACTAGAGGGTACTAAAGATTTTATTTAAAAGAAAAGAATACATAAACTTGACTGGTAGCTATAGAATGACACAAATATTCAAATATTCAAATGGAAATGTTGAAGGACACTTTTGAAAAATGGGAGTTGGAAATTAACAACGTCAGGCACGATATCTGTCTCTATGGATAAGGGAAAGGTAAAGGTTACCCTCGCACATATGTGCTAGTCGTTCCTGACTCTAGGAAGCGGTGCTCATCTCTGTTTCAAAGCCGAAGAGCCAGCACTTTCCGAAGACGCCTCTGTGGTCATGTGGCTGGCATGACTCAATGCCAAAGGCGCACAGAACGCTGTTCCCTTCCCTATTTTTCAACTTGCCTTTTTTACCTGCTTTCGAACTGCTAGGTTGGCAGAAGCTGGGACAAGGAACGGGAGCTCACCCCGTTACGCGGCAGCACTAGGGATTCGAACCGCTGAACAGCTGACCTTTCGATCGACAAGCTCAGCATCTTAGCCACTGAGCCACCGTGTCCCTATGGATAGATTATGCCTAAAAGTTATTATTAAAAAAGGGGCAGATTTTACCTGACAAGGCAGAGATTGAGTTGAAAGTGAATTTAAAAATGACTAGCCACAAAAATGACATCCGAAAAAAATGTTACAACGGACACACACACACAAAATGCCCCCCAAAAAACTGGCTGATGTTTTAACAATGAAAAGGGACAACAAAAGAGACACCTTTTTTCCAGCTCTACCTTTCTTTCCATTTTTCTTTCTTTCTTTCCATTTTTCAAACTTCCTTCTAGTTTGTACTACTAATTTTGACTACAGTAATTGTAATTTTAATAAAACGACTTGGGGGAAAAAACATATGTTACCAACACAGATAAATACTGTTTATCCATATACAGTCATGTGGTGAAATCCATTTTTTTTTACTACCAGGTCTGTGGGCGTGGCTTAGTGGGCGTGGTGTGGCTTGGTGGGCGGGCAAGGGAAGGATACTGCAAAATCCCCATTCCCTCCCCACTCCTGGGGGAAGAATATTGCAAAATCTCTATTCCCACCCCACCCTGGGGCCAGCCAGAGGTGGTATTTGACGGTTCTCCGAACTACTCAAAATTTCCGCTACCGGTTCTCCAGAACCTGTCAGAACCTGCTGGATTTCACCCCTAATATACGGTACATACCTAATCCACTCTTCAAACACAATGATCACCATCACTCCCCAAAGGCAATGAATTCCATAAATTAATTATGTAAAAAAAAGTATTATGGAAGGAGCACCAGGTGCCAATCCCCACCCCCACCCCCCAAAATCTCACTAGAGACTAATTTTAACAAAGGGGGGAATTGTCTCAAGTATTAGTTAATACTGGGCTTTGACCAACAGAAATCTAATTAAATTTCTTTTTAGCTATAGCGTAGAAGAGATGTTTAATCAAGACTCAGCCTTCCTTTGAGATGTTATTTTATTTCACATATTTGATTTATATCCGTAAGCCAACATAACCAGAATTAAACCAAGAAAAAAGAATGTTAATCTCAGCTCTGATGTGTTTTATTAGACCGTAAACACCTATTAGATTATTGTTCAAAGTTTAATTTTAATTTGCTTTGCATCTATTTACCTAAATCCTTACTCTGATGTTTCACTATTTACCTGGATGTTCCTACCTGTAAAATATTACCTGCTGACACGAATCCTATGGGACTCAGCCAGTGGTGGGTTCCACTTACCTTCGCTAACAGTTCACAACTGTGACTCCATGCGCAAACCATCCGTGATGACATCCGGGCAGGTGGGCGGGGCCTCCCGCCACCGCCGCTACCAGTTTGCGTGAACCAATGGATCCACCACTGGAGTCAGCAATAGTCAAGGTCAATGAATAGACAAATAAATAAATACAGTACATTGGTTCTCATCTCTTTTTCTCTACCCTAATTAAAAATCCTAGGTGGAAATACTGAGAGCGGCAATCCATCAAATCCGGGAGCCATCAAATTGGAGAAAGTTGGTTCGGAGAGTTATCTGAAAGAGCTCACTTTCATATCGGCATAAATACTCCAGACAGGAATTGATGTCACTTCATTAAAAGAAACGCACTCTTTTCATCTTGGCCCGACACTTATCTGTACATCTGTAAGGCTCTGTATCATAAAATCCTTTAATGGAAAGACACAAAACCGAGAAATGAGTGGGTAATTCATGCGGGCGAGGAGAGCTATCTGCCTGACAAAAACGCCCAGAGACGTTGTGCAAGAATCGATTTGCAAGCAAGATTGGGAGGAATTTATACGCCACTGAGATTGTTCCAAAACATGAGCGCAGAATTTCCTGGTGCCACCAAAAATATCAACACACTATAGAAATTTCAAGTACAACATTCTTCAACTTAAGGGAGACAGTGGCTCAGTGGCTAAGACACTGAGCTTGTCGATCAAAAGGTCAGCAGTTCAGCGGTTCGAATCCCTAGTGCCGCGTAACGGGGTGAGCTCCCGTGACTTGTCCCAGCTTCTGCCAACCTAGCAGTTCAAAAGCCCATAAAAAATGCAAGTAGAAAAATAAGGTCCGCCTTTGGTGGGAAGGTAAGAGCGTTCCGTGCGCCTTTGGCATTGAGTCATGCCAGCCACATGACCACGGAGACGTCTTCTTCGGACAGCGCTGGATCTTTGGCTTTGAAACGGAGATGAGCACCGCCCCCTAGAGTCAGGAACAACTAGCACATATGTGCGAGGGGAACCTTTACCTTTACTTATTCCTCAACTTGCCACTGCAATTAAATCCAAAAATTTCTGTTGCTAAAGTGAATTTTGCCCAATTTTGCGACCTGTCTCTTGCCACAAAAAAGGGGATTAGGACACTGCAACCGTCATAAATTTGTGTGTGTTGCCAAAGGTCTGAATTTTGATCACGTGACCATGGGGATGCTGCCATGGTCGTAAGTGTGAAACATGGTCATAAATCCCTTTTTTCAATGCCATTGTATCTTCAAAAGGTCACTAATCCAACTGTTGTAAATTGAAAATTACCTGTAATTCAGGCTGCAAAACAGGACTGGATTACATCCCATAATGTCCTGGGAGATAGAAATCTTTTTAAAGATCTCATGGAATACTTCCAAACCACAACAACATCATCATCATCATAATCATCATCATCATTATTATTATTATTAGGAAGAGAACTGTGATCAAGTGGAAAACTGTAGCCACAGATGAATCCATCCAAGCCGAAGTAAGTAGCAAATTATGATGAAGCATACTTTCCTTACATATCATGCTCATTCTAATTCCACCTTTGTTTGCAGTTTATTACAGCTTGCCGCAGTGAGCAAAGAGGTCCATTTAATTTTGTGCAAATCAGGGATTTGCATGACCACAAAACCCAAAGTGCTAGACACGTCATAGTTTTGCTCTGCAGAGGAATGAAATTTTGGCGAGTTGGATTCTGATGATAAATTACATAATTCGGGAATTCGAGGAAGGCAGTTAAGTAGAAGGAGCAGTAAAGAGGAAAGACTGTGAAGATCCGAAGCTTCAGGCCAAGCAGTTATATCACAATTTATGCATGAAATGTTATGGGCTTATTGGAGCGTGTGGAATTCCTGCGTTTAAGCTCTGTAACAATGGAAGCTCCATTATTTCTGAATGAAATGGAAGTGAGGAAGCTTCTTGGATAAGAAGCGAAATATTGTCAGAGAAGAAACAAAGAAAAGTCCAGTTGCCTTTTTGGGACAATGGAAGCTTCAGATTGAATATAAAAAAGAGGTTGAGACTCTGGAAAGAATGCAGAAAAGAGCAACCAGGATGATTAGGGAACTGAGGCTAAAATATACGATGAACCGTTGCAGGAATTGGGCATAGCTAGTCTAGTGAAGAGAAAGACCAGGGGAAACAGGAGAGCATCTTCCAATATTTGAGGGGCTGCCACTGAGAGGAGGGGGTCAAGCTATTTCCCAAAGCTCACCAGGCTTAAGGTTGACTCACCCTTCCATCTTTCCGAGGTAGGTAAAATGAGGACCCGGATTGTGGGGGCAATAAGCTGACTTTGTATATAAAAGGAACACCACTTCGGGGGGGGGGGGGGGCAAAGCCGTACTGAGCAGGTATATACAAAAGTATGAAGGCTATTGCTTAATGCATTGTAAGCCACCCTGAGTCACCAGAGAAGGCCGGCATATAAATCAAACCAATAAATAAATAAAGCACCTGAAGGCCAGACAAGGAATAATGGATGGAAACTGAACAAGGAGAGATTCAACCTAGAAATAAGGAGAAATTGTCTGACAGTGAGAACCATCAACCCATGGAACAGAAGTTGCCTTCAGAAGTTGTGGGAGCTTCATCACTGGAGGCTTTCAAGAAGAGACTGGAATGCCATTGATCAGAAAATGGGGTAGGGTCTCCTACTTGGCCAGAGGGTTGGAGTAGATGACCTAGGAGATCCCTTCCAAATCTCTTAATCTGAATCAAAAGAAACCATCTCCTCTGAATGTCAGTTTTCCATGCTAAATGATTAAATTTGGCAAACTGAAACGCATGAGAGAAAGAAAAATAAATATGATGGTACCTCCAACCTTTCAACTCTGGTCAGAAACATGGCTCTCTGGCTCAGAGACAAATCCTCAGCCGTTTAGAAGATTTGTTGATGATCGCCAGGACAAAGAATTTGCCACTGAAAAAGGCAAGATGAGTTGATTGATAGGCAGATCCCTATATCTGTAACAAAGCATTTTCTGGAGCTTTTTTGTTGAGATGAGAATAAATCACATCTTTAAAATCAATACTGAGGCTAAAAAAGTAAAGTCAGGGAGTGATCCAAAATTAAACCAACATCTTTCATTTCTTTAGATGTCATCTTTCCAGCAGCTGAAGGATTCTGAGGGCTAAATCGTCTGTTGGTATTAATATTCCTTTCAGTGACTTCTCAAATTTATTGTCTACTTTTCAGAGCTCGCTCACAGTCCTGCTTAACAAGCCCTTGACAGCATATAAGCTCCATCCTTTTTAAGCATTCTCCATTAGAGCGTATAAAAAGGTAAACGGTTCCTCATTTTACCCACCTCGGAATGACGGTAGGCTGAGTCAACCTTGAGCCTGGCGAGATTCGAACTGCTGAATTGCAGTCAGCTGGCAGTCAGCAGAAATAGTCTGCGGTCCTGCACTCTAACCACTGCGCCACTGTGGCTCAGAGCACTCTAGAAGAATCTGAACTACTAACGGTCAAAGCAAATTAGTGGTAGATAAGAATCAACAGAATTCAAGGATGGCTGGTCTTAGATTTCTTCTGAGCCTGAAGGGACTTGAGACTAATGGTGCATTTGACTCCTCCTCCCCGGGGCTCAGCCTGGTCATCTCCTATAGTCCACCAGGTAGGGTTGGGAGATGCCCTGGGGCCATCATGCCACAGCCAAGCCTCTTAACAAGAATTAGGACTACTGGACAGCTCATTGCATCTCTCTATCTCTGAAATTCAGCTCACAGACAAGTTCCAATTCAATTGCTTAATTCTACGCCAGATAGATCAGCAGTCTGACAGCTGTATGCCGGAAGCATAAACTCTGAATGCGAGGCAAGAAATAGCAAGCAAATTAAGAGGAAAAGACATGGGTGGCGAGAGATGTCCGCTTGTATGGACAGAATAATAATTATACGTCCTAGCAGCTTCTCAGCTACAAAATACACTGGGCTTTAGCCAACAGTAGATATTGGTTCAAAGAGAACCCACTTGTTCTGTAAGGTATCGCAAACCACACCTGAAGAATGCTGATATCCATTTGATTGTATTGGCTCAAATAGAATAAACCAGTGTTTCTCAACCTTGGTAGCTTGAAGATGGGTGGACTTCAACTCCCAGAATCCCCCAGCTGGGGGATTCTGGGAGTTGAAGTCCACCCATCTTCAAGCTTCTAAGGTTGAGAAACACTGGAATAAGCTCTCATCTGAGAACTTATTCTCAGGAGGAAGAACAGGGAGGCAAAATTCAGAGTTGTGGGACTTCCCAACGGGTATAAATCTTGACTTGTGGTTGGGGGGGAAAAAACCCACCCTGAAATTAATAGTTCCGAAAGACGAATGGAAAATTTCTTCCGCCTACCTTCCAGGTTTCATCCTGACTTATTTTTCTTTCACAAGCTGAGCTTAGTTCTAACACAAGCCAGAATGATTGATTTAGGTGGTTCCTCTTATCTCCGAGCAATATTTCCTCCTCCTTCAGAAGCCAATCCGACAAAGGGAGACATATACAAACATACTAATTCTGAAATTTTTCTAGCCTAACCGAAGAATTTCAGACCTCAAAAGCAGGCCTTGGCGTCCTGAATTCACCTTCCTCCTTGTTCCTAGCCTTGTTATTCTTTTCACAACTCTACAATCCATGGCCTCAGTTCTGTTTGCCCTCAATGGAAGACAAGGATCCTGTCAGCAGCCAAGAAGGAAAATCCTTAAACACGAACAAAAGGCCAGAGGAACCACAAGTTCCAGGAACAAGGTATACAGGGTTAAATCCTGCAACATAAACTACTCTGCGCTGGCATTTTCTAAAGCAAACTTGGCTCGTTTTGGCCATTGCTTTGAAAGTGAACGCCACAGAACAAAAATAGCTCTCGCTCACACCATTTTATACACAAATGCATCATGGATGCATAAGGAGTGCACCTTGATCATGTCAGGGGAAGGTCCCTCCTTGAATATAAATGCTGCCTAACCTCTTACCTGATCAGCCATAGCTTTTCTTATGGAGCTGCATAGCAATTAAGCAACCGTTCCACTGGCTATTTATTTTTATTTATTTATTTATTTATTTGTCGAGTACGTATTAGATTTTATATATATATGTCTATGTAAGTTTTCATGGGTATATATGTGTGTACAGGTAATATCTCGGGTTTCTTCCCGTGTAATCATATCTTTAGAAGTATAGTAGCGACGTTTCGATGAAATCACATTCATCATCTTCTGGCTGATGTTCTCAGTTCCCGAGAACATCAGCCAGAAGAACATCAGCCAGAAGATGATGAATGTGATTTCATCGAAACGTCGCTACTATCCTTCTAAAGATATGATTACATGGGAAGAAACCCAAGATATTACCTGTACACAGACACAGACACAGACACACACACACACACACACATATATATATATGTATAAGCATGAATTGAATGCATAAAATGAGTACAATTAAAGGGAACATTAGGACAGGGACGGTAGGCACACTGGTGCACTTATGCACGCCCCTTACAGACCTCTTAAGAATGGGGTGAGGTCAACAGTAGACAGTCTAAGGTTAAAGTTTTGGGGGTTTGGGGAAGAAACCCCAGAATCAGGTAGTGCATTCCAGGCATTGACCATTCTGTTGATGAAGTCGTATTTTCTGCAATCGAGTTTGGAGTGGTTTACCTTAAGTTTGTATCTGTTGTGTGCTTGTGTGTTGTTGTGGTTGAAGCTGAAGTAGTCATTGACAGGTAGGACATTGATGGCTATGACGGAGATGGGGAAACTGTGGCCCTCTGGACATTCTTGGTCACAGAAGAGCCACACCAATGGTTGGTGGAGAAATGTTGGACACTGTCATTCAGTAAAATCCAAACATTCACACATTCCACTCCTGCTCTACAGAATCAAGTGCATAATGCACAGCTCAACACACCTGTAAGGCCCACAATTTCATGTTCCGTCATCTTTAGCTTTGCCTAAGAAAAGCCCAACTATTCTTCTCTTCCTTTTAGGTGGTCAGCAGAGCTAGCGGAAGAGTCCTTCTTCAATTAGAGGATCAACTGTTTCTTTTATCGTTTCTTTATTTAGTTCTCTTTTACATGTATTGAGGTTTTAGGGTTATTCTTTTACTTTAAGTTGACCCTGTTAAGACAGGGATGGACAACTGTGGCAACTTGAAGATTTGTGGACTTCAACTCCCGCAGAGCTGGCTCAGGAATTCTGGGACTTGAAGTCCAGAAGTCATAAAATTGTTAAAAATGCCCAACACTGTTGTTAGGTATCCAGGGCATCTGGTCAATCAATCAAACAATCAATCAATACATCTGACTAAAGCTGCATAGCCATGTGGCATCTTCATCTCTATATGATACTGGCAGCAATGAGAGTTTACATTTCAGTCATCAACAGGGTGGATAAAAATCAATGATTTTTTTTTAAAAATCTAAAAATCGGATTTTTTTATTTTTATCAAATTTATTTTAATAAAACATTTTGGGAGATAGATAGTTTTCTATTTAAGATACATTAATAATTTAGTTTATTCAGCATGAAACGGAGCTTAGATATGTAGCATGAGGTTCTATATTCTGAAATATTGGGACTGTTGGTGAGTCAACAGTGGGTCAAAGGAAGAGCTGCTGTGGGACAGAGATGACAGCTGCTCTTTAAAAATTATGATTTAAATCGAGCTGATTTAAATCAAGCCTTTTTACTAGTGATTTAAATTGTAATTTAACTTGAATTAAATCAAATCCACCCTGGTTGTCCACTCACAGAATTGGCAGAGGAGCAGTGATTGAAATCAAATTATTTAGATGTCAAGTCTGAATCTCCGAAAAATCACCATCTCAAAATTACAGAAATTTTGGTCACACATGTACAACCAAAATGAAGGACAAGCTAAAGCAGGAAAATGTATCATCTCACTAGATCCATCCTACTAGATAATATATTTCTTAGGAAAAACGAAAGTCCTATAGAACAGGGGTCTCCAACTTTGGCGACTCTTAAGATTTGTGGACTTCAACACCCAGAATTCCTCAGCCACAAACAACTCCACAAGTCTTAAACTTCCAAAGTTGGAGACCCCCCGATATAGAAAGTGGGCAAGATTTTTGAGTTGAGTTGTCCACCACTCTTCAGCAAGCAAAATGTGGGAATGACAAAGCAAGAAAGTTAAATAATACAGCTGCTCAGGTTAAACTGTATGTGAGTCAACAGCAGATCAGAGGAGGAGCTGCAGGGCAGAGATGACAGTTGCGCTTTAACAATTATGATTTAAATCGAGTTGATTTAAACCGAGCCTTTTTACTAGTGATTTAAATCATGATTTAACTTGATTTAAATCAAATCCACCCTGGCCGTGAACATTCAATCCACTCACAGAATTGGCAGAGGAGCAGTGATTTAAATCAAACTCTAGAGCCTAATAGGGGACAGTTTGAGATGTCACCATCAACCCTGGATTTTGAGGGCTTCATCAAGGGGGCCCTTTTTGGTCTAACACAACAAAGAAATCAAACAATGACAGTGAACACATGCCAAGAACTCCAGTAGCTTAGGATGTTCTCCTTATAGAAATACGGGTAAACATAAAATACGTGTTGACTTTTATAGATTAAATCAGAACGATAGGTAGGCATAAAAGAAAAATCAAAGAAAGAAAAAAGGCAAATTTCTCTATTCTTAATTTAAAGGGTTGGCGTATTGAACGCATCCAACATTCAGTTTGGTTTATGGTGTCTTCGGGTTGCCCTAATGACAGTTTCATTAATCTGAAATGGGTTGAGATGAAATAATTGAAGAAACGATATGACAGGTTGGTCAATAAAAGGTCCTGAAATTGAAAATTGAGGCTATTATTGGCTATTCTCCTCTCCCCTTTTTTACAGAAAATAAATGAGGTTCTTCTCCAAATGTCGCTAAAATATATTTTCAGATCCTTTTACTTCGCAAACAATGGGTGGTTGAAGCTGCTTGTTATTTATGATGTGAAGTCCTTGAGAGCTTTATAGACATCAACAGATGCACAAGTTTGAAAAACAGCAGAACAAGCATAATGAATCTCATTATTGCAGTAACAGGAAAGACAGAGACACCAAAGAACATAAAAGCAAATTTAGGGCAAAGGGAATTTATTTATTTCAAGCACCCAGTGATCCATTCAGAAAGAATCTACCATAGAAGCACTAGGGATATGTACTTTGTGGATTCATTATCACTAATCTCTGGTCTGTCATACTCCCCGCTTGGCTAATTCCAAGGTGGGACACCATCCAGATTACTTTAACCCAGTTTTTCTCAACCTTGGCAACTGTAAGACAAGTGGGCTTCAACTCCAAGGTTGAGAAACGCTGCTTTAACCGACTCTGAAAGAAAACAACTGGCTAGTGATGGCCAATTATCTATATTTTGACAGATTTTGCCACCTAAATCCATTTCCTCCACTTTTCTATTTGCTTTTCAAATGATCCTTAGAGTCAGACGCCAGCGTGCAACATCCTCAGTAATGAGGATGTTGCAGCACAAAAAGGAATCTTGATGCAATCATGCGATCCCATTGAGATACCTCTGATTTCCTTAGTGTGCAGGTGTGCTGGAGCACATCCTTATTTAGATGTCAAGTCTGAATCTCTGAAAAACCACCAGCTCAAAATTATGGAAATTTTGGTCACACATGTACAACCAAAATGAAGGACAAGCTAAAACACCAAAATGTATCATCTCATTAGATCCATTCACCATTAGATAATATATTTCTTAGGAAAAACAAAAGTCCTATAGAACAGGGGTCTTCAACTTTGGCGACTCTTAAGACTTGTGGACTTCAACACCCAGAATTCCTCAGCCACAAACAAATCCACAAGTCTTAAAGTTCCAAAGTTGGAGACCCCCCCCCCCAATATAGAAAGTGGGCAAGATTTTTGAGTTGAGTTGTCCGCCACTCTTCAGCAAGCAAAATGTGGGAATGACAAAGCAAGAAAGTTAAGTAGTACATCTGCTTCAGTTAAACTATGGTTTAGCACAACCTGGGAATGAAGGCTTCTGACTGTATGTTTATCTAATAAATATTGATTGGTGGCACTATTTACAAATAAAAACAAAATATAAAAAAGATTTAGAAGTATATGGATTCCAAAAAACGCAAACTATTTCAAACATGGGCAAGCAGAGATAGATATAGAAATATAATAATGGTTCCACTCCATTATTACAATAAATCTGATCTACTGTGTTCATGTTTTGCCAGTCGATTTGTCACTACAGCGCACACAAGCGAAGGAACAGATGCCATCAGGCAGGATTGCCGTGGTTTGAAGCTCTTGTTCCCAAAAGACACGTAGGAAACATGAGCCAATTCTCATAGCAGTCGATTATTTTCTCTCTCGCCTGAATGACTCCGAGCCTCACCAATCAACGTTCTCCCCAGTGACTCACCACTCCAGACACATACAACCAGGAGCAGCTCTTTCTCTATCTGTGGAAAAAGGCAATAAGGGAGCCTCTGTTGAGGTCAATCTCTTTGTGTCAGGCAGAGATGGAGACCACCTAAGGCAGGGATCTTCAACCTTGGCAACTTGAAGACTTGTGGACTTCAACTCCCAGCAAAGCTGGCTGAGGAATTCTGGGAGTTGAAGTCCAAAAGTCTTAAAGTTGTCAAGGTTGGAGACCCCTGACCTAAGGCTCTTGGTGGAACTACCAAGGGCCCCATGGAAGACTCCTTCTGGAAGTTCTAGTTTTATGAAAAGAAGGACCAGGGGGTGACATGAGAGCAGGGACCCCTCGCATCCTGGACATAAACTGTTTCAACTCCTACCCTCAGACCAGAACAACTAGACACAAGAACAGTTTTTTCCTGAACACCATCACTCTGCTAAATAAATAATTCCTTCAACACTGTCGAACTATTTTACTAAGTCTACACTACTATTAATCTTCTCATCGTTCCCACCACCCATCTCCTTCCACTTATGACTGTAACTTTGTTGCTTGTATCATTTGTACCCTATGACTATCATTAAGTGTTGTACCTTATGATTCTTGATGAACGTATCTTTTCTTTTGTGTACACTGATAGCATATGCACCAAGACAAATTCCTTGTGCGTCCAATCACACTTGGCCAATAAAAAAAAGCTATTCTATTCTGAGGGCTGGGAAAAGGAGCAATGGATGGAAACTTATCAAAGAGAGATCCAACCTAGAATAAAAGAGAAATTTCCTAATAGTGGGAACAATGGATCAGTCGAACGGCTTGCCACCAGAAGTTATTGGTGATCCAACACTGGAGACTGTTAAGAAGAGATTGGGTAGCCATTTGTCTGAAATGGTGTAGTGTTTCCTGCCTGAACAGATCTTGGACTAGAAGACCTCCAAGGTCCCTTCCCACTCTCTTATTCTGTTAACTTCCACCATGTGAGAGAGGCAAGACATCTATTACAAAAAGTCAAACAACAACAATAATAATAAACTTAAATGTTGGATGACTAATGGCACCCCACTTCAGCACATTTCACAATATAGTCTACTACATGCAGGGATTTCAGGAATGAGGGAAACTTCCTGCTCATTCAGCATGGGTTTTTTTTCCTCTTTAATTTACTAATAAAACAGGCCATCACGATCACACTTTGTAACTCTAGCCAACTCACAGGTAAAATATACCACCAACAAAAGATTCTCAGCTTATCTAAATTTTGATCACAAAATAACAACAACAAAAAAGCATCTGTCCAATAAGGAAGTCCTTTAATGTCTCACAGAGGTCTCCAAACTTGGCAACTTTAAGACTTGTGAACCTCAATTCCCAGAATTCCCCAGTCAGCTATGCTGTAGAGCAGAACTCCCCAAACTTGGCAGCTTTAAGACTTGTGGACTTCAACTCCCAGAATTCTCCAGACAGCCCCTGGTTTAGAAGTTAATATATTCTACCTAATATGCAAGTAGCCCAGGTTCAAATCCCAGAAGGGTATGGCTAGCTGATGAGAGCGAAATAGCTTGAAATAGATCCATACTAGTCTCCCTTTATTTCTTTGTCGGTAAAACATAAATTCAACACAAAAATAGTTTGTCACAAAAATGACTGCCCATGAAGCTCCTGGATTGAGGCTGAAAGGTAAAAACGGAAGCAGTACTCTTGGTCCCATAATTGGGTAGACCAAGTTGCCCTGACAAAAAACACAGGGACATCAATCTGTGAATGTTTTTAAGGCTGAGTGTGCTCCTCTCCCAGGTTTAATTAAGTTTGGAAGAAAATGAGGGAGGCACCAACCTGGAGTTCTTCTTGGGAAGAACTCTTGAAGAACCAGGAGGTAAGGGGTGGCTACTAACTCTCCACTTCATCTTTCTTTCTCTGTTCCAGTCAGGTGTTTTAGGAGGTGCTGCCAAGAAAATAGGGCAGAGCTGTGACCCATCCTGTTCTCTTGACAAGTGCTACCCTGGATGCACAGTTGTTTCCAATGAGATGGCCAAGGCAAGTGAGGGAACAGACTTTTCCCATCTTGAGGCAATTTAGCCACCTTTTCTGAGAGATTTGGGAGAACACCAAAACCACAATTTAATGAAGAAGAAAAAGGGCAGCGGATCCTCTCCTTGGCATCCGAGCAATTGACTCTCGCCAGTATTAACCCCAAGGGCGTCTTCTTAATATTATTCTAAGGCAGTGATGGATGACACAAGCAGGCATTGTAGGTCTCGGCAACTGTTTTGATTCTTTCTCCTGACAGTATCAATACAGACATTGTCTGTGTGTTGTTACTTTCATCTGAGAAGGATGGGAAATAAAAAAATGTCGGGACTCATTGAAAAGGATAAGCTGGAATTATGGAAGCAGAAATCATTTGAAGGCCCCAGGTTAGAGAAAGCTGGTGCGGGAGCTTCAGTTTTATTTTCTCTCATGTACAGAATTGCATTTTGTTCCAAGTAGTCTGATAAAGATAAAAAGTTTATGATTGTCCCATTGGACAGAGACTGATGATAAAAATCACCACATGTTATTTTATCCAACTTATTTAATGAGTTTTATATATAATGTATGTGGGTGAGTCTAAAACAAGCCCTTTTTTCTGATATGTAGGACCATATCACATACGTAACACAAATATTTAGTCTTAAAAGCTGTGTCATTGGGAGGTAAGCTTCTTGGGTGGGCGACCCCCTCCCCATTGTTTACTAGCAAAGATTTCTAACTGTCCTTCTCTATCTTTCCATTTGGGGGTGGATGTTTTCCCCCCGCCCTCCCCTATCCTGGGGGAAGTGCTTAAATGCATGCTAAATTATTCAAAATTTAATGATGCCTTCTCGGGAACAAAGATGGCAAGCACAATGACGTGTGCCCTCTATTTACCGCCTAAGACCAAGAGACACCCCACCCACCCCCCTGCTCCTTTGTGTGCACTGAACTTAGAGAGCTACCAAAACAGTACTCTTAAAAGAGAAGACTGAATGGCAAACTCACCCCCTCCTGCCCCGTGGCTCAAGGAGTAGGAAGCAAGTAGAAATGACTCTTATTGAAATGCAGTTTAAATCTTGATAAGAGTGCCCCTGGTAAAGAGAGAGAGTGAGTGGAGACACTTCAGCTGGAAAACCCGTGATCGTGGCGATTCTGGAAACTCTCTGAAACGCTACTGTCTTTCTCCACATTGTGGTACAAAACCACAATGCGGTGTTTTGTTCTGTTTTTCCCCCTGGGCAGTGACTTTTTAAGGATCAGGAGTACCAGAGGGGATTGGCTTTGCACCTTTTGGGCTTGTGGCAGGGGTGAAATCCAGCAGGTTCTGATAGGTTCTGGAGAAGCGGTAGCAGAAATTTTGAGTAGTTTGGAGAACCGGCAAATGCTACCTCTGGCTGGCCCCAGAATGGGGTGGGAATGGAGATTTTACAGTAACTTTCCCCTGGAGTGGGGAAGGAATGGGGATTTTGCAGTGTCTTTCTGCCACGCCCACCAAGCCACGCCCACAGAACCGGTAGTAAAAATATTTAGATTTCACCACTGGCTTGTAGGTTGTTTTGGAGAGTGAAACCCCTAACTCTTATCCATTAACCAACGTCAGGGTTTCCACCTTGTGCTTTGAAATCCAGGACTCTCCTTTGAAATTGTAAATCAACCCAGAGTCACAAAGAGAAATTATTTTTCCTTTGAGTTACGGGAAAGCTTAAATCTTGCATGTCAGGTAAACATGAGACAGGAAGAGGCGGGAAAGCACCAGGTGGCAAGTTTAAGAGAGGCTGTCCTGAGATTGGATGGGTTATGCCAGTTGCTTGTCAAAGTCCAGAGTAAATGCATTATGCAATGTTTTTTTTCCCCTAATATGCACATATATTGGCAGAACTGCTCCCTAAAATAAGCAAATATTTAGGAAATGCAATATGCAAGATTTGAACCAAGTGACAAAAAATACAGATATGCAGAATTAAAAAGTATCCATGCAGTCAGAATGTATTTTTAAAACTTATTTAATGACATATGATGGCTCTCTGTACTTGCTGATTTTCATGTCTCTCAGAGGTGGCTGTTGAGGGCGGAAAAGGATCTGAGAAGTGCTATTTTATCTTCCTGTCATGTTTATGACTTTCCTCTTGATCCTTCCAAGTTGGCCTTTGATCTGAGCAAGCCCCTTGCTTTGAACTCATACCTCAGGTGTCTCCAAACTTGGCAACTTTAAGACTTGTGGACCTTAATTCCCAGAATTCCCCAGCCAGCCTGGCTGTGTTCACACTTTAAGGTGCTACAACAGGGGTCCCCAAACTTGGCAGCTTTAAGTCTTGTGGACTTCACCTCCCAGAATTCTCCTGGTATAGCCAAGAAAAGGAGAAGAGCCCGTGGCTTAGAGGTTAATACATTCTACCTAATACACAAGTAGCCCAGGTCTGAATCCCAGAAGGGTATGGCTAGTTGATGAGACCTAAATAGCTTGACATAGATCCATACTAGTCTGCCTTTATTTCTTTGTCAGTAAAACATAAATTCAATACTCTAGAAAGGTTTCCAAATCAGTCACTCAGTCTTTGGAAACAGAGACACCAGCCCTGCTTAAGGTCCATACTGGAGATCCAGGTCATTTCTACAGTATGCCAGAGAATTAAGCCTGCAGAGAGCTGGTCTAAAACAAAGACAACTCAAGACTGTTATTACATCAACCAACACAGCTTGAATTCTGCAGGGAAAAATCCGCATTATTATTCAAGCAACTTGCCGTCTTCCCTCCACCAAGCTTCAACCTGCCATTTTGTTTCCTCCGTCTTGCATCATGTTTAGCTGGAGTGAAGAAATCCCTTGGAGGCCTATTTCAAAATCACGTGATCTGCAAAGGTCCATGTTTCCAGAGAACAAATACAGTATAGTATTTTCAGAGACAAAGACCCTTTTGTAAAATGTTTTTCCTCTATCTAGAATTGTGAATGCTCTGTGCAACTTACTTCCCTCTGATCTTTTATGGTTAATAAATCAACGTCACATGAGAACTCCCTGGACTGGCCATCCCTGAAAATACACTGCCGACTTCTTTCTCTAATCCCACCCACGCCCCTCCAATGACACAGGGAAACACTCCAGCACTTAGCCTGTATAACACGAATAACAGAGTTGGAAGGGACCTTGGAGGTCTTCTAGTGCAACCTCCTGTTCAGGAAGAAACCCTATACCCATGATGGTGAACCTACAGCATATCTTCGGGCACGCGAGCCATTGCCTTAGCTCAGCTCCAGCGCACATACACACGCCGGCTAGCTGATTTTCAGCTGGCCCTGCACACATCGCCCCTCCCCCCCCAGGAGTCTCCACGTGGCCCATTTTGGATGGCAGGGCTCGCTTGGAGGCTCTGGGAGGCTGTTTTTGGTCTCCAGAGGGGTGGGGGAGGATGTTTTCACCCTCCCCAGGCTCCAGGAAAGCTTCTGACCCTGGGGAGGGTGAAAAATTTTAAGAATCTGGTGGAGCAGTGGACTAAAGTGCTGCTAAATAGCACTTAGCTGCCAGCTGTCTGCAATTACTGCAAGTTCAAATCTCACCAGGCGCAAGGTTGACTCAGCCTTTCGTCCTTCCGAGGTAGGTAAAATGAGGACCCGGATTGTGGGGGCAATAAGCTGACTTTATATAAAAAAAGAACACCGCTTGGGGAAGGGGCAAAAGCCATACTAAACAGGTATTTATTTATTTATTATTTCAATTTATAAACCGCCTTCATACTTTTGTTTTATATACAAAAGTATGAAGGCTATTGCTTAACGTATCATAAACTGCCCTGAGTCTCCGGAGAAGGGTGGCATATAAATCGAACCAATGAATGAATGAATGAATGAATGAATGAATGAATGAATGAATGAATGAATGAATGAATGAAGGGTATACCAGGCCCACCAGAAGTTGGGAAACAGGCCATTTCTGGCCTCTGGAGGGCCTCCAGTGAGGTGGGGGAGAAAGCCTCTGGAGCCTGGGGAGGGTGAAAAACAGTCTATCGGGCCCACTGGAAGTTTGGAAATGAGGCATTTCCAGCCTCCAGTGGCTTCAGATAGCCTTCCTAGACCCAAAACGGGGCTTGGGCTGGGGAGGTTGAGTGCACATGTGCGTAGAGCATGGTGGGCATTGAATTATGGGTGTGGGCACACACGCACACAACCCCCCCTCCCCCGGGCAAAGCACGTGTGTGAAGCAAACCGGTGGTAACCCCGGTTGGAACCCACCACTGCGGGAGCTAGAGAAAAAGTTTCATCAGATTGCAAAGGCTACTTGCCCGTCTCCACGTGGGCTCCCATTGCCACTCAGGAGCCAGCTGTTCACGAAGGGCAGCCCTCCGAGGAATCCCAAGGCCCTTTGCCTGGATGTGATGAGCCCAGAATGACACTGTGATTTATAACAGAGTCGGCTAATTCTAAAGCAGCGCTCTATAATGAATTAGACAAGGCTCAGAGATGACCTGCGAAGCTTTGAACAAGACAGAGCTGCATTACCTTGGGTCTCATTTGTGCCTTACTCTCCCAATTTTCACTGAAGAGAGAGAGAGAGAGAGAGAGAGAGGAGTGTGGGAGAGGAGCACTGACCTCTCCTCCCTCCGCAGCAAAAATGAGAAAAGCATATCATTACTGTGAGAATTAAACATTAATAGCCATCGGACCAAAAAATATCCAATAAAGGACGGACAATAACTGGCTTAGCTGAGCCTTTGAACCATACAGATTTACTGTAAACAAGGAAGCACCGGCATTGTGGCCATCTCTGCATTGCGAACATCTGTCCTCTGCACATCTCAAGCAATTCAGAAGAAATAGCAGTACCCAAAGCAGTGATGTTAAAACGAACTGTAAACTGAGAGCTACTATCTATATACAATGAATTCCTTCGACTGAGTTTAGAGAGAGAGAGAGAGGAGTAGCTGCCAGATAAATCCCGAGCCTAATTGTGCTACAGATTTGTTGGCCAACTTGGTTCAGTCCCTTGCTGCCTCCTCTTCCTCCTCCTCCTCCTCCTCCATTTTGCTTCCCTAAGAACTCAACATCCAAACGAGAATTTTGGAAAGAGATATGTGCAGTCATGGTGTTCCAATGGCCAACACACTTATGAGACTTCCTAACACAAGACAGTGGAAAATCTTCAGGGGGAAAAAAAAGCAAAATAAGCTTTAGGGATCATTTAATGGCAGCCTTCCTCCATTCTCACACCGCTGATATCTATCATGGAAATACAGTTTCCAGAATACATGAATCCACGTTCAAAGTAGGCTCAAAATTCTGAGCGATTTAGTCTTATAGCACATGGGGAAGAGGTGAGTAAGATTGCTCTTCTGTCAACGCAGGCAAATAAACTCCAGGAATTGTAAGTTGCCTATCATTATACCACTATTCCTGGTTAGCTGAGCAGTCATGAGAAATGCACAGCTATTATCCTCATCTTACTGAAATGGCAGACTACATGAAATTATATATTTATATATTAAAGATTTATATATCTTGTTTATATATTACCACAACAGAACGAGGAGGGTTTTTTTTTTAAGCTGAATAAGGCACCAGGGGAGATGGAAGCACAATAGAAATCTCTACAAATAACGGTTTTATTTCTTATCTACCCATTACAACAAAATCACACTCAACCACTCCCTTCCCTAAAAGAAATAACATGTCATATGGGAGCTCTGTGTGTAACTAGCTATTTATTACAAATGGTTGCATGCATTAAACCATCATGGAGGCTCCGAATGAGTCAGACACCATTAACTCAAATGTTGGCAATCCAGGGAAATTTTTTTAACCCTTGCAGTCTATAATACTCTGGGGGGGTTTTTCCCCCCTCCCTCCCATCTCCCTGCTTTGGGACCAAACCCCAGGCATGCAATTATCCAAGATCATTTCACTGAAACGTTTTTATTATTTTTATTTTTTAAGCCAGGCTTAAAAGAAACAAATGTTACGGAAAGAAAAGATAAGATAAGATGTAAGTTAGGGGCCATCTCCTTTCAAAAGGGAATGTGTTTTCCATCTGTTTCGTCCACCCCCACCCGGCATGAATGCCAGATAATAAATTGGCATTCCAACCTTCTGTTCAAGAAAACAACCTTTCCATTTGTCCCCAACATCCTCCAACCGCCCCCCTCCCGCCTCCAGCCCCCCCTCCTCTGCCGCCGCCTTTGTGTCTGATTGATGAGCTGGGGACAACAAAGCAACATAGACCCAGATAGGCCCTGCTACGTTGCTCCTCTCGAGACCCATTTATATTTGGGCTGGCCTTGTGCGCCAAGATTTCACGGCAGACAGTTGGTCTCCCAACGGCCCCGGAGAGCCAAGTTGTGTTCCCTCAGGTCTAGAGGCTGCACCGAACGATCTTCGAAAAGCCCTGGTTTCAAATCCAGAGGATTCCAGCCTTCGTGGATCAGGATCTGGGCTCCCAACAGATTTAGAGAGCACCCAAAAAGTCAACACAGTTCTAGGCTGCATAAACAGAGGGATAGACTCAAGATCATGTGAAGTGTTAATACCACTTTATAAGGCCTTGGTAAGGCCACACTTGAAATACTGCATCCAGTTTTGGTTGCCACGGTGTAAAAAAGATGTGGAGACTCTAAAAAGAGTGCAGAGAAGAGCAACAAAGAGGATGAGGGGACTGGAGGCTAAAACATAGGAAGAACGGTTGCAGGAACTGGGCATGTCTAGTTGAACGAAAAGAAGGACTAGGGGGAGACATGATAGCAGTGTTCCAATATCTCAGGGGTTGCCACAAAGAAGAGGGAGTCAAGCTATTCTCCAAAGCACCTGAGGGTAGGACAAGAAGCAACAGGTGGAAACTAATCAAGGAGAGAAGCAATTTAGAACTAAGGAGAAGTTGCCTGACAGTTAGAACAATTGTGAATGCTCCAACACTGGAAGTTTTTAAGAAGAAGTTGGATAACCATCTGTCTGAAGTGGTGTAGGGTTTCCTGCCTAAGCAGGGGGTTGGACTAGAAGACCTCCAAGGTCCCTTCTAACTCTGTTGTTCTATTCCAACTGTCTGGTGTAGAAATGAAACAAAGGATCTTATGATAAACCGAAACAGAGCTCACAAGCCAGTGGGGTAAGAATGAAGACCTTGGAAATGATATTCAGATGCTGGGATGTGTCTCGAACTCACAATCTCCTGGTCTCTAGCCTGATCCACATCAAAGTGGCTCTCCCAAAGTTCTTAGAGGGGCTCCAAATTTGAAAAACTTTTCAACCATCTTTCTAGATAAAATAAAAACTGTTTTGTTTGAATCTTAATTTCTCTTCTTCTCTGTACCAGCTGCTTTTTATACATGCTGGCTGGGGAATTCTGGGAGTGGAAGTCCACACCTTTTAAAGTGGCAAAGCTTGAGAAACACTGTAGTCTAGTAGATTCCAGCCACATTTCCAACTGTAGACATCCACAAGACCTTCAACATGGTTGCCATTTTCAATCTGGAGTCACTCTTCTCCCTTTTAATAATTTGCTCTTGGCTCCTTGGAAACAGCTGTCACCCATCCCCAAAAGTTGCCATAGATCTCATTAATCATGATGTAGGGCAGTGGTGGGTTTCAAAATTTAATACTACTGGTTCTGTGGGCGTGGCTTGTTGGGCATGGCATGGCTTGGTGGGCGTGGCTTGTTGGGCATGGCAGGGGATACTGTAAAATCTCCATTCCCTCCCCACTCCAGGGGAAGGATACTGTAAAATCTCCATTCCCACCCCACTCCAGGGGAAGGCGACTGCAAAATCCCCATTTCCTCCTGATCAGCTGGGACTTGGAAGGCAGAGAATAGATGGGGCGGGGCCAGTCAGAACTTTTACTACCGGTTCTCCGAACTACTCAAAATTTCCACTACCGGTTCTCCAGAACTGGTCAGAACCTGCTGAAACCCACCTCTGCTGTACGGCTGAGCAAATTATGGCTTTGTGATCCATCAGTCCCTTGACCATTAGGATGAACTTTCCTGCAAGGGTTGCGTGCACGCTTGAAAAATAATTCCCGCCTTGTCCCTGCTATTCCTGAAAACAATTCCTTGCCTTTTTTTCTCCAAGCTTCTACGTGAGCCTGAGCAAACAATGCAGCTGTTTTCAGGGATCCAACTCATAAAAATTAATGAAACGCTTACAGCAGCAGGACGCTGTTTCGGCTGCATCCAGAAACTTCACTTTTATATATTTCGTCGCTTTGAATTTTTAATGTATGTTCTTTAAAGAGGAACTGGCATTCTGTGGGAATGTTGCGAAGCATCTGTAGTCTTCCAGTCGGAAAGCAGAGTGCAAATCATGCAGCAAAAAAAGAAAGCCAACTTTTGTATTCCTTGTAATGAAAAATGAAAGAGGAACAACTTCAAAAGACCGTAAAATGATAACTATTTCAGCCACATCAGAAGGACGTAGATAAGTTTGTTCCAGTGTTTGTATAGATTCAGAAAAATCCACGACAGTGTAGTTTCAAAATCAATGCCCTCTTCCACATAGATCAACCCAGATTGGGGGGTGGGGGAATCCATGCTCGGCAGCAGGAAGAGTCCCACAGAATCTTTTCCCCATGGACAGCAGTCTCAGGTGTGCCAAAGGTGCTTTTTCAAAGGGCAACTGGGCTGTTTTTCCTAGAAGACTTTTGGCTTCTCATCCAAGACGCTTCTTCTGCAGGCATTTCATTCTCCCAAACTAGGTAACATTATCAATGCTGGTGTAAAGTCTAAAAGGAAACCACCAAATCTCAGAGAGCACCAAGGACCCCTCATTTCAACCCTGAGCTACAAACATTCTCCTTCATTAATACGGAATACAGAAGCATCTCAGAAGGAGGAGGAACGGTGCGAGAATTTCTCAAGTTTTTCCTGGGCTTAGAGACCAACCTTCAGATTACACTGGTCTTGATTCCAGTCGTAGACCAACTGAAAATCAACTCTAGGTTCTCGCCAGACATGGAACCAGAGCAGGCTAGGAAGTTGAATTGTACCAGGTGTACAACTGTTGGACAACAAAGAGTAATTGGACCCAAGCCCTTTACACGCCCCGCCCCCCCGCACTTTCTCATAGGCGAAGGGGAGGGAATCCACAGCTTTGTACTTCATTCTACAGTAAACGATTGTTTCCTGTTCTTCAACCGAAGCAAACTTTTTTTTTTTTTTTGGTGGGCATTTGAGGAAACACCACATTCTTGTTTTCTGCTAACTGAAAGAGGAAACTGGCCAGCTTTCAAGCCAACTATGAAAGAGGAAAGAAGGATAGTATGTATTGCTTGGACAACTGTCTGAAAACATCAAAGAAAAGTCTTTTTTTTATTTATTTTTTTGGAATGCCATTACATCCTGGAACTAGGGGTGGGCTGCTGGGGGTTTGCAGGGGTTCAGGAGAATCTCTAGGTAGGATTCGGTGCAATTCAGAGAACCCCCAAATCCCACTCCTGGTTGGCCCCACCCACCCCACCCTACCCCTCCCATGAGTCCCCACGCGGCCCATTTTGGATGCAAGGAAGTGCAGGGCGCACGCAGAGGCTCAGGGAGGGTGAAAAATGGTCCTACCAGAAGTTTGGGAAGGCCGGAAATGGGCCTGTTTCCAGCCTCCAGAGGGCCTCTGGAGCCTGGGGAGGTCATTTTCACCCTTCCGGAGGCTCCAAAAAACCCTCCAGAGCTTGGGGAGGGCAAAAATGCTCACCCCTCTTGGTGCAGGAGGCCAACTAGGCCACGCCCACCATGGCCACGCCCACCCAGCAGCCTGGCAAAGAACCCTTTGCTAAATTTCTTGAAGCCCACCCCTGCCTGGAACCAAAGGATAGTTCTAATCCACAAACATTTTCCCTTTTGAATTTCTCCAATCAACGTTATCTCCTTCCCTCCCAAATAACTTTTCCTGCAGTTTGCATGGCTGTTGAAATTCACTCCTCTCTGCCTTCATTGGCTTAAGCTTTATACGATATTCCAAAATGGATGGAGTTGGCCTTAGGGAGCCTGGATAGCTCAGCAGACTAATAATGCATTGTAATTTAACTCCAGCTGTCTGCAATTACTGTCAGTTTGAATCTCACCAGGCTCAAGGTTGACTCAGCCTTCCATCCTTTCTAAGGTAGGTAAACTGAGGACCCAGTTTGTGGAGGCAATAAGCTGACTTTGTATAAAAATATACAAAAGTATGAAGGCTATTGCTTAACGCATTGGAAGCCGCCCTGAGTCTCCGGAGAAGGGCGGCATATAAATCAATTTTTTTAAAAAAAAAAAAAAAGAGGAAATGCAGAAGTTTGAGGACAGAGCAAACATTTCAGTGCCAGAGATATTGAGCACTAAAAATATTGAGAAATAACTCTTCCAAAAGAGTAATCAAGGGCCCTCGCTCTAGGGAACTCTGGAGGGGTAAATGGCACACAGATGTTAAAAGACTGTTCCCACGTACAATTTTTTTTGTTTGCACCGTTCTCTTATTATTTACCTCTCTGAGTCAAGACTTTGATTCCAGGAGTTCTCAGACTTAGCTTGGAGCTCTCCAGGGCTCTTTAGGCAGCTGGCAGGAGTCCCAATTTTTTTTTAAAAAAAGAAAGAAAGAAAGAAATCGGAGTTTCAATGGGCAAAATGGGAGCTCTGTCAAAACTGATTCTGCATTTTGCTCCTCTCTCGAAGCCCGAATGTGAGCAATCCCTTAGCACAAATATTGAAGCTCCCTGTGATACGGAGGTGAAAAAAATTATGCACAGTGTAACTTTAGGTGTTGCTCGCCCGAAGCTACTATAAATGAGATCGCAAACCGGTTGTCATGGAGAGGGAACATAAAACATGGATCATTTGGTGGGGTGGGAAGTTGTCCTGCATCAAGGGGTCGCAGGCACCCCATCTTGCTCTCTTCTTGACCTGCTATTTCTGCATTGCAAGGTCTTAGTAAAAAAAAACAACAACACAGCAACCAACTGGCCACTCTCTTGCACCCACAAAACATTGCAGTAACTCTCTGCCTTTCAGCTTTTTTAAAAAAAAAAACATCCAATGAAATAAAACCCCTTTGAGAAAAACAATCACCCTCTCTTCCTGTCCTGTTTCCCGCCCCCCCCCACCTCCCTCCCTCCCTCGGTACATTGTGGGTCTTCCCCGTGGATGGGGGGAAAAAAAACAGCTTTTCAAGCCACGATTAATATGCAAAGAGAGGCTGCTTTTCTCCAAAGCGCATGAAAACTACGGAGTTTTTTTTTCTTTTTTTGTGTTGTTGTAGTTGTTTTTTAATTCACATTTTCTTTCAATTATTCACACCCTTCCTTTTCCCGGGCAAGATCATTCAATTTCACCAAACCAAAAAAGATGCCAATTTGTCAATATTTTGTAAACACGCGCCAACTCGCTTATTTTTGTTTTAATTTTTTTTTTTTTTACATCCAACAAAGCGAAGCCAGCGACGGCTAATTCCCCAAAGAAACATGTAATTTCATATTTGAATTACTGCAAGAAAGTGCATTTAAATATCAATATGCTAATGAGGATTGTTTATGAATGTTTGATGATTCCTTCGAAGTGTTTGTGGTGACAAAACACAGGACAATGGTGGTGATTTTAATACTAGGCATGATACAAGGAGTGGTTGTTTAAAATGACAGCCTGGGCTCTCCACAACAGATGTGAGAACTGAGAAAACCCACTCAGAACCGGATTTTTTTTAAAAAAAAATATCCATGAATAAATTTCCATTTCCTGAAATTATTTTTCCATGCCGTATTTTCAAGATCACCTTCTCCGTGAGAAGCAGAGGTAGGCCCTCCTTTTTTTGGCTTGGGGCCAGAGTTCAATTTTGGAAGGGGAAGGGTTTATTTATTATTTATTTTATTTACAGTGGTACCTGGGTTCTCCACTGCTTTGAAACTCATCGAATTTGGTACTCCACGCATTTGCCCCGGTACTCATTGTTTGTTTGGTACTCATTGCACAAGCTAGGACTTGCCGGTGTCAGCTGCCTTATGACTCACTACATTATTCCTTATAAGAAAAATTTGTTTGGTACTCATCGTTTTTGGTACTCACCGCACCAGCCGGAACCAATTAAGAAAGAGTACCGAGGTACCAGTGTATTTGTTAAATTTATTTGCCACCTATATGCAACAATGATGGAAAGGAGACCAGCACAAGTCCCTCAGATGGGCAGGTCTAAAACTTTGGTGGAAGTTTTCTCCTTGGAGATTGGGGAGAATTTAGCTATTTTTCCAGCCTTACAGGTTTCATATATTTCATCCATCAAAATCATCCCAAAAGTGATTTTTTTTTCAAGAGTCAACTGGGCTTTTTGGTTTTTCTTTGAAGACATTTCTCTTCTCATCCAAGAAGCTTCTTCAGCTCTGACTGGATGGTGAGGAATGGAAGGATATTTTTAAAAATGCAAATGACCAGCTATCTGCAAGGAGTATAAATCCTTGCAGCTGAAGAAACTTCTTGGATGAGAAGTGAAATGCGGGCATCCTCAAGCGAACTGGTAGTGACAGGTTTTGAAACTCACTAGTGAGCACAACATCTTCAAAGAAAAAACCAAAAAGTCCAGTTGCCTCTTGAAAAAAAGCACCTTTGGGAAAACCATGAGAATCTCTATAGACATCCATCAAAATGGCCTTCAATTTTGCTGTTGATCTTCAGCAACTGTGGCTGGAAGAGTTTAGAGTGGCTTCGGGTTGCCGACAGCTGTTTCTCTTCGAAAACATTACGTATTTTATCTAAGACAGGAGTGTCCAACCTTGTCAACTTGAAGACCTGTGGACTTTCTGTTTTCTTTTTATTCTTTTATACTCTTGGGCTTTTGAGCACATGGCAATAAGGCCAAGTGCTTATTTCAGGGTTCAAAAAAATATAAGACAGGGTCTTATTTTCGGGAAAACATGGTGTCTGTCTGTCTGTCTGTCTGTCCTTCTATCCATCCATCCATCTATTTCTATCCATCCATTATCCATCCATGCATCCAACCATCCATCCATCCATCCATCCATCCATCCATCCATCCTGTTTTCCCCAAAATAAGACATCCCCTGATAATAAGCCCAATCAGGCTTTGAGTGCATGGCAATAAGGCCAAGCGCTTATTTCAGGGTTCAAAAAAATATACGGCAGGGTCTTATTTTGGGGGAAACATGGTAGATAGATAGATAGATATTAGTTTGTGTAGAAACTAAAGAGAAGCTGTAAGAAACTCTGGAAACATATACACTATTAACAGTGATGAAATCCCAATGCTGCTATTCTTAGATCATTCTTTCACTGTGAATTAAAAACCCCAATTGCCAGATACAATTCCTCTCTATTCTTTTTTTTTTAAGAGGAGTGTAAAACATTCTTATCTCATTCTTTTCAACAAAATACCCTTGTGAAAGACACGATCTTTTGTCTAACCACCACTCAGTAACACAATCACAGCTTGCCGGTTCCAAGGATTCTGTTTCCATTGTGGAGGCTCCTGTGTCAGCAATCTGGCTCCAATCCCAGGAGCCCCATGGAATGATTGGTGGAGGAGCCCTTGGTCTTTCAAACGCTCGTCCCATGAAGCTATGAAAAGAGGCCTGCAAACTCCCTGGCTGGAAGATTTCTACGCTTTCTGATGCTGCTTATAGCGCTCGAGCAGTTTCATTAAGCAACTCACTGCCTCCGTCCTAAGGCCTTCCTGGAATAATAGAAAAATAACACAGCTGGATGAGGCCTTGGAGGTCTTCTAGTCCAACGCCTGCTGAAGCAGAAGATCCTGTTCCATTTCAGACAAATGGTTGTCCAATCTCTTCTTAAAGACCTCCAGTGATGGAGCTCCCACAACTTCTGAAGGCAACTTCTGTTCCATCGGTTGATTGTTCTCACTGCCAGAAAATTCTTCCTTGTTTCCAGGTTGAATCTCTCCTTGTTCAGTTTCCATCCATTATTCCTTGTCCTGCCCTCAGGTGCCTTGGAGAATAGCTTGACCCCCTCCTCTCTGGGGCAGCCCCTCAAATCTTGGAAGACTGCTATCCTGTCTCCCCTGGTCCTTCTCTTCACTAGACTAGCCACGTCCAGTTCCTGCAACTGTTCTTCATATGTTTTAGTCTCCAGTCCCCTCATCATCCTGGTTCTCTGCACTCTTTCTAGAGTCTCAACATCTTTTTTATAGTGTGGTGACCAAAACTGGATGCAGCACTCTAGGTGTGGTCTTACTAAGGCTTTATAGAGTGGTATTAGTACCTCACTTGATTAGTTTCCACTCGTTGCTTCTTGTCCTCTCATTTCGCGGATTTCTAACAGCTTCCTTATCTCGCCACAGAGGAACCAGCAGGAAATCTCAACTTCACAATGTGTTGCAATCTGCACCAATAACTTCTAATGAGGGAGATGCTCTCCCCTCCCCCACCCCACCCATTCCAGGAATAAGATTATCAGACGTTCTGCAGAAGTTGGCTATGTCCTCCTCCTGAGCCTCAAGTCTTCCCTCTGGTAGGCACAGCGTTAAAAGCAAATATATTTATTTTTATTTTATTTATTAAATTTGTTTCCCACCCATTTATATTCACTCTGGTGTATAAAGTCTTCTACACAAAATCTAGAATTGTATTGATATCATGATTTTATAATTTAAGATCATCTTTATTGTCCCTTTTTTTTTCTATGAACACACTGACACACATTAAAAAATGAACTTCTGATGCCCGCTCTCAAAAGTATATATTCATACCTATACATATGCTATCTATGTCTATTTCTCTATATCTATATCTCTGTATCTCTATATCTCTATATCTATCTATCTCTATATCTATCTATCTATCTATCTATCTATCTATCTATCTATCTATCTATCATCTATTTATCCACATCCACATCCACATCCACATCCACATACATACAGAGACGCAGAGATTGGTTTCAGCAGGTTCTGACCAGTTCTGGAGAACCGGTAGTGGAAATTTTGAGTAGTTCCAAGAATCGGTAAATACCACCTCAAACTGCCCCCCCCCACATGAATTCTCTGAGTCCCAGCTGATTGGGAGGAAATGGGGATTTTGCAGTAACCTTCCCCTGCCACACCCACCAAGCCACGCCCACAGAACCGGTAGTAAAATAATTTGAATCCCACCACTGCAGAGATGTATACTTGTATACTTATATATACCATATGTGTGAGCAATTAAATGTTTTAGCCAATTTTTGTAACCTCTAGGCTACACTATTGTTCAGATGAGTTGGTGGTAATGCTGTTTTCCAAAGCTTCGTCTTTTTGATTGAAGACTGAAATAAACAAACTTGACTTGGCCTGGCCACCTTTCTCTGGTTTAAACTACACTGACATTTTTGCTAATAAAATAAAATAAATTTAAAATAATAAAACCAAGGTTATTTTGGATCGTACTGCCGTTTTCATGCCTATCAGAAATATGACTGCTCCAGATAACATAAAAGCAGAATTTATCAAGCTTATCCAAGAGGCTGGTGCTACTTTGCATATGTCAGGATGAAAGCACAGCTGTCTGGCTACACCCACAAAGTAGGAAACAACCTTTGAACTCCGGCTTAATTAATTAATTAACTAATTAGTTAATTCATTTTATTTCTATAGCCATCTACCTCAACCACTGATTCTGGGCAGCGTACATCGTAAAGCATAAAACCAACTCAAACAATACAAAATAAATACTATATGGTCACCGAGTGGAAGTATTGCCATGGGTGTTAATCTTCCTTATCTAAGTGCAATGTCAGTTACGTGAGCCACAATTATTATTAATTTTTTAAAATTTTAATTAATTTTATTACATTGTCCCTGGCCTTTTTTGTAGGCTGATTCTGACCCCTGCACTGTAAACTGAAAGGCAGATGCAGGTAGATACTTAAAAGTTCTGACACTTTGTGGAGACTTTGTGATACAGTTATAAAGGCAGCGTATTAAAAGCATTTGAAAACCTGCCATTTGGCACTTGTGGGTAACATCAAAGGCGAAAGTCCCTAATGAACAGCTGCAAGAAAGAAACAACGTTTTCAACACAGAGAAAAGGGCTGTCATAACACCACCAACAAACTCCAATTCATTAGCATCCCTTTATACGAGTAAAGATTCAGTCCTGTGCGGTATTTTCCTCAGACAGAAGGATAGGAGCCACCACAAATCTGACCGTCCCATTTTATTCCAGTGCTTTGAATATTGAACAAAATGAAGACAGAGATCAGCACAATCTAATCAGGATTTCTGCCTAAGAAAAAGCAAAACAAAATTCACTCTAATGATGACTGAAGGATGATATTCCCAAACTGGAAATATTTGCAAACATGCACAAAAATTTAAGGGAGATGGACCAGAAGCCTAGAGGATGTCATTCTCATAGGAAACAGCAAGAGATTCAAGAAGGAGAAGGAGAAGGAGAAGGAGAAGGAGAAGGAGAAGGAGAAGGAGAAGGAGAAGGAGAGGGAGAGGGAGAGGGAGAGGGAGAGGGAGAGGGAGAGGGAGAGGGAGAGGGAGAGGGAGAGGGAGAGGGAGAGGGAGAGGAAGTGGAGGAGGACGAGGAGAAAAAGGAGAAGGAGAAGGAGAAGGAGAAGGAGAAGAGGAAGAGGAAGAAGAGGAGGAGGAGGAGGGGGGAGGAGGAGGAGGAGGAGGAGAGGAAGAGGAAGAGGAAGAGGAGGAAGAGGAGGAGGAGGAGGAGGAGGAGGAGGAGGAGGAGGAGGAGGAGGAGAAGAAGAAGAAGAAGAAGAAGAAGAAGAAGAAGAAGAAGAAGAAGAAGAAGAAGAAGAAGAGGAAGAGGAGGAGGAGGAAGAAGAAGAAGAAGAAGAAGAAGAAGAAGAAGAAGAAGAAGAAGAAGAAGAAGAAGAAGAAGAAGAAGAAGAAGAAGAAGAAGAAGAAGAAGAAGAAGAAGAAGAAGAAGAAGAAGAAGAAGAATAGAGCAGAGCTGGAAGGGACTTCGGAGATCTTCTAGTCCAGCCATATACATACATTACTATATCTATACATACACTACTATATATTATTGTTTATTACATCTGCACTCATCTGTTCTTCACAAAACATCTCTGCATATTTATCCTGAAACATGAGCACACTTCCTATCGAGAAAACAACTTGTTAAATGTCTCAACACCTTGTAAATGAACTTAATCAAACTTTCTTGTTGTACATATGAAACTAGCTTTGGTAAATTAGCCTGAAATTCTCTATTCCCCTAAGAAAGTATCTCAGAGACCACTGAATGGGTTTCTCCCTCCATATCAGCAAGGCCACTACAGAAATCTAACTTATTTATGGTACAATAAAGTTAAAATCAATACGGATTGAGAATATGGAATAGATATAAATCCAGGTTCTGGCCCAAGAAGTTACAATCACTCCAATAAAACAAGAGAGAATCCTGCATACTTTTCAAATAACTTTGGTGATCAATAGACAAAGGGATGGCACTCTTTAAATCACTGCAATTTGATTTTGTCGCATGGAATGGTTGTTTGCTCCTCCAGGGCTCTCCAAACTTGGCAAGTTTAAGACGTGTGGACTTCAGCGATGCTAACTGGGGAATTCTGGGAGCTGGGTTTAACAAACCTTAAATGTTTGGAGACCCTTGCTTTAGATTAATGGTAGCACTTACAATGTCTTTAAATTCTCTCCTCCCCTAGTCTCACACCACCCAACTCACACCATACCACATGAGGAAAATGCAATTATGTGCTGTATTTTTTTTAATAGCAGGAAACCCAACGCAAATCTAGAAGAGCACTGAAAAATAAATACATAAGTAACTATCTGGGGTTAGACAGAAAACGTATAAGCGCAATTTTGAAATCTAAAAGATAGCCACAGCCCTGAATGCTTTAAAACAGAGGTCTCCAACCTTGGCAACTTTAAAGTTGTGGACTTCAACTCCCGGAGTTTCTCAGCGGAATTCTGGGAGTTGAAGCCCACAAGTCTTAAAGTTGCCAAGGTTGGGAGTCCCCCTGCTTTAAAATACTAAAACCTATCCAGTCAGCATTAAATTAAGTGTCCCTTTCAAAAGTCACCTGGACAAAACCGAGATTTCCAAATCTGCATGTCAATATATCCAAATACCTCTGTTGGTTAAGAACACATTCCAGGAAGATGGGAAGAGAAGAGCCATCTGCCGTATCCATAAATTAAAGGCTGGCATTTCTGTTTTGTTCAGAAAGCTACCTTGGGAGTGTCAGTGTCCCTCAACACAGGTCAACCAAAGGGAAAGGGTTTTTAAAGCCTGTTGGGACAAGTGGGGGCATCTAGCAGAGATTACAGTCCTACTGAGGGCTTCCCTATCACATCATCTTCTGTCTCCTACTTAAGAACGTAAGCACTGCCCTGCTGGAGCAGACTCCTGGCCCTTCTAGTCCAGAAGAGTTTTCACAATGGGCAACCAACTGTACCAGAAGAGTCACCAATCACCCGGCAGATGGCCTCCAAAGGCAGGCATCAAAGCTAATAACCATCGAGATTTCTGCTTTCTTTACCCTACTGTAAATAAGTCAGTCGACTTGTCTTAATTACATCGTGACCTTGTGGGGGTGCTCATTTGCTACTCTGCCTCGCCTCCCCTCTTCTCTTTGAAGCCGTCCCCCTCCCCTTCCCTCCACAAGACAGATGGCTTAGCACCCTTCAAACCAGGATCGTCGGAATACTTTGTTTATTATTATGCATATCATTCCTTCCCTTCTTCCCCCCCCCCCCACTCCCACTCCCCATTTCACGTGATTCAGTTTTTTTAAAAAGCCTTCTGCTGAGGAAGTGTGTGGGCTCACAACCACACAATCCTTAGTACCCTTAGCAAGTCTATCACATGAGTTCTTGAGTCTCCCAAAGTAAGATGAAGACAGTGACTTCTCATAATGTGAATTGTTAAGAATACAGTCGGATTTGGGGGTGGCAACATCAGAAGAACAAGCCAGACAAGGAATAATGGATGGAAACTGAACAAGGAGAGATTCAACCTGGAAATAAGGAGAAATTTTCTGACAGCGAGAACAATCAACCCATGGAACAGAAGTTGCCTTTAGAAGTTGTGGGAGCTTCATCATTGGAGGCTTTCAAGAAGAGAGTGGACTACCATCTCACAGAAATATGTAGGGTCTGAGTGGGGGATTGGACCAGGGATGCAATATCCTTCCCCCAGGAGTGGGGAAGGAATGGAGATTTTGCAGTATCCTTCCCCTGCCAAGCCACACCCCACCCACCAAGCCACGCTCACAAAACTGGAGGTAAAAAAAATTGGATTTCACCACTGGATTGGACTAGGTGACCTACAAGATCTCTTCCACCTCTGTAAAATCTGTAAACTCTGTAAATTTACTGTAAGTCTTACATTGTACAAGGACTTCATTCCCAACATAAGGAAAATGGTGAAACTAGACAGAGAAACATGGGAGAATTGGTGGCATCCAACCAGGCCCCACTTTCTCTCTCACACCCATGGCAATCTGAGGGGCGCTTGGTTCAGTGGTGAAATCCATTTTTTTTTACTACTGGTTCTGTGGGCGTGGCTTGGTGGGCATGGTGTGGCTTGGTGGGCGTGGCAGGAAAGGATACTGCAAAATCCCCCTTCCCTCCCCACTCCTGGGGGAAGTATACTGCAACATTTCCATTCCCACCTCACTCCTGGAGGAAGGATATGGCAAAATCCCCATTCCCTCCCCACTCTGGGGCCAGCCAGAGGTGGTATTTGCCGGTTCTCTGAACTACTCAAAATTTGTGCTACCGGTTTGCCAGAACCTGTTAGAACCTGCTGGATTTCACCCTTTGGTTGCTTTCTTGCAAACGTCTCATGTCCCATCTAAGTAACATCATCAGGGCACCGTTGGGTCATGAAACATCGGCAAGAAAAGCACCAAGCTCAGAGAGCACAAGGACCCCACATTCAACCCTGAGCACATGGCTAATTTTTAGGAGAACCCAGGGCCGTATCTTGTGTCGACATCAGTGCGTCCACCATTATGACAAAACACAATATACCCAAGTCCTATGCCAAGCTTCTCACTTGACCCAAAATCTATGACAAAAAAGCAGAGAGAAGCATGCCAACTCCAAGGGATTGGGGGTGGGGATGGGGGATCCCTGCAGCAAAAGACACACTTCACTTTGTCTAGACTCCCTGAACAATTCACAACCCTGGAACAGAAGCATTCCTTAAAATTGAATCATCTTAACCTGCATATTTTCCTCACATTGGCTAACCCTCCTGTCCCACATTTTTTTTCCCGTTATCAGCTAGATTCCTAGTTCTTAAAATTATCTTGAAACTAATGCATTTAGAAGCTGACACCTCTCTAGAGTGAACGTAATCTGTGTTTAGCTTTCCTTTCGAGAAGAAAAATATGTTGACAATTCTTAGTGCCAACCTGGGATTTTTTTTCTCCTCCCCCCCCCCCAACACTTCCATGTCAAAATGTCATGTTAAGGCCAATTTTGAGTATCATAGTCTTCCCTCCATTCACCCTCCTGCCAAGAGTGATGAGGGTCCTAGTCTCAGAGTCCAAAACACCCTGACATTTTTTAGGATGTGCCATTCCCCATCCCCTGAAAATACCAGAACCCTATGGCTTATTCACTGATCAAACCTCTGCTTCTTTTGTTTTGTGTGTTTTAATGGGTTGGGTTTTTTAAAAAATCTTTCCATGGAAACCCCTGGATTTAGAATTTAGAATAACAGAGTTGGAAGAGACCTTTGAGGTCTTCTAGTCCAACCCCCTGCTTAGGCAGGAAACCCTACACCTCTTCAGACAAATGGTTATCCAATCTTTTCTTAAAAACCTCCAGTGTTGCAGCATTCACAACTTCTGGAGGCAAGTTGTTCCACTGATTAATTGTCCTCACTGTTAG
The DNA here is from genome assembly GCA_038048745.1 of Coluber constrictor foxii. Taxonomy (NCBI): domain Eukaryota; kingdom Metazoa; phylum Chordata; class Lepidosauria; order Squamata; family Colubridae; genus Coluber; species Coluber constrictor. Next base: position 30,942,193 of record CM075967.1, read on the forward strand.
GTTGCTTCTCTTCTTGATTAGTTTCCATCCATTATTCCTTGTCTGGCCTTCAGGTGCTTTGGAGAACAGCTTGACTCCCTCTTCTTTGTGGCAGCCCCTCAAATATTGGAAGACTGCTCCCCTGTCTCCCCACTCCTTCTTTTCATCAGCCTAGACGTACCCAGTTACGACAGCATACACAAAATGTACAATTTTTATTTGACAACAAATGAAGCAGCGAGAAAGAGCCACCGTATCATTTGGACAATACAGCCAAAAGACGAAGAGAGGTAGATGCAAGCATTTCAGGTTGACTCATCAGTACCGACATTACAATAACAATATTACAATTACAGTATCATTTGGAATGAATGAAGACCAGTGTCAAACAATACAATCAATCTACTAAACTTGTAGATTAGTAGGTTCCTGGGGATGTGACTCTATTCAGAGTGCAGTCTTGGTTGTGTAGGTGCAGATCACAAGATGATGAGATATTGTAACAAGGGCCAAGGAGAAGATACTTAGCGATCGGTAACATATTTTGTGTTTTGAGAATAGGCTCCACAAAAGCTTATGCAACAATGTATGTGTCCCATTTCAAGGAGCTGTTGTCTCCCTAATTATAGCAAAAACCCATTTTTATTTAGGTTTGTTAAACTTTGTTACCACAGTGTCTTCTTGATACAGTAGCATCTTATTCCTATTACCTTTTTGATTTGCCCATATTGTGGAAAGTTTATTGATCAGCACGATGGAGCTGGATACATATAACATGCTGAACAGGATGGCTAGATTAACGTATTTTATTGGTATTCACCAGGGGTTAGCAACCTGTGGCTCTGGATCCACATGTGTCTCTTTCACCCTTCTGCTGTGGCTCCCTGTCACTCAAAATAGGCATCACAACTGCAAGTGTGTGATACCCACTAGTACATGATTTATTGAGCTTTTCAACCCCCAGTAGGCCAACCATGGATAAATCCAAGAAAAGAAAAGTTTCAGAAGAAAACAAAACGTTTAATTCAACTACATATGCTCGTTTTGTGGCCGCTCAAGAAATAGTCAGGCACGGGAAGGATTTTGTGGCTCCCGGTGTTTTCTTTTCTGTGGCAAACGGGTCCAAATGTCTCTTTGAGTGTTTAAGGTTGCAGACCCCTGGTATACACAATGCGGACAATCCTTGACTTAGGATCACAATTGAGCCCAAAATTGATAAGCATGACAGTTTAGTGAATTTTGTCCCATCTTACAACCCTTCTTGCAGAGTTGTTAAATGAATCACGGAAGTTCTTAGGTTAACAATATGCTGACTCTGTAAACTGCTTGGAGCAGGGGTCCCCAAACTTGGCAGCTTTAAGACGTGTGGACTTCAACTCCCAGAATTCTTCAGCTGGAGAATTCTGGGAGTTGAAGTCCACACGTCTTAAAGCTGCCAAGTTTGAAGACCTCTGGCTTAGGGAGAGCTGTGAAGCGGTATATAAGTGCTACTGCTAGTAACACAGTTCTTAAGTGAATCTGGCTTCACATTTTGACTTCACCTATCAGAAGGTCGCAAAAGATGACCTCATGACCCCGGGATACGGCAGCCGTCATAAGTACATGCCTGTGGCCAAGCCTCCGAATTTTGATCACATGATCCTGGGGATACTGCAGCGGTCGTAAGTTTAAGTGTGAAAAATGATCCTACGTCATGTTTCCAGTGCCGTTGCAACTTCGAACAGTCACTAAACGAATGCTTGTAAACTGAGGACTATCTGTACCATCAGCCACAAAAGTCTGTAGAGACTCTCAGTCATCCAGGCCCTGGTTGTCCCAAAGATGCTTGCTTTTTTTTTTTTTTCAGAAGGCAACTGGACTTTCTTGTGGTTGTTGTTTTTTCTTTTGAAGATGTTTCCCTTCTAAGCCAAGAAGCTTCTTCAGCTCCGTCTTCAAAAGGAAAAACCAGAAAGTCCGTTGCCTCCTGAAAAAAAACAAAAAGCCCCTTTTGGGGACAAGCAGGGCCTGGATGACTGAGAATCTCTACAGACTTTGAGCTACACAATTTGTGATGAAGACCCTTGGAATGGTGTGGGAGTAGGAATGGATTTCCAGAGGGAAAAATGGCAGACTACAGGAACCATTTGCACCACTCAGGTGGCCCTGAGGACACAGAGAAATCTCCAAGTGGCCTTGATGACTTTCTAAAAGGATGCAAATCTGCAAGAAATATCAATCCCTCCATTCTCCACTGTCCTGTCAGAGCTGAAAAGCTTCTCGGATAAGAAGCAAAACACCTTCAAAAGGAAAAAAAAACTAGAGAGTCCAGTTGCCTCCTGAAAAAGCACCTTTCGGGCATCAACCATAAACAAATACTAAACTGCAAAAAGATATTGCCACCAGAGGCTAGATCTAACTGATGCACAATTTTTTTTTAAACAAAACCTGTGAGTGAACGACCAACTCTGCTACGACAGGTAGACCATGGATGGTACATCAACCACCTTGTGCCTACTAGCAGATAACATCAAAAAACTCCGGTAGACTTGATAAAGAAGCAATGGAATCAACCTCCGGTGGGGAAAAATAATAATCCAAATATCGTTAATCCAAATAAACGATAAGCCACATCAAGACAATCCCTCCAAGAGTTTCCCTCAACTGAGATGCTTTGGAGGGCACCTGGATAAGAGTCAACTATGAGAAGAAGACTCATCTCATCAAGCTTCTTGCAACAAGGAGACTAATGACCTCTTAACATAGGCCACTCTGTTCCATTGTCAACATCCTCAAATAATGTAAGAGGACACCAACAATGCCCACGTAAACAATGATCAAAGAGTAAACTGTAGAACAGGGGTGCCCAACCTTGGCAGCTTGAAGTCTTATGGATGGCTAAGGAGGCTAGATGGCTCCTATCTCAGTTCTCAAGTTTCTCCTCTCGTTCCTGGTGTTAAAACTCATTTTAAAAAGGGGATCACGCTTCCTTGCTTGGGCTCTGCTCTAGAGGCGTTTCAAATGTATCTAGGGCTGGCCTTAAACTGCCATGGGTTTCACATCACGTTAGAACCCCAATTCTTGGGGCTGGACTTAACAGAAGTGGACACAGGTGGTGAGGCTAATGCTACTTTTTCATTTGGCCAGAATTGTAGTAAATCTCATGCTGTAATCCAGGGGTCTCCACCAGTGGATGACTTATGGATCACCCATCCAACTTGTAGTCTTATGGATTTCAACTCCCAGAATTCCCCAGCATGGCTGGCTGGGGAATTCTGGGAATTGAAGTCCACAAGTCTACAAGTTGCCAAGGTTGAACACTAGTGCTGTAGAAACTAGGACTAAAACCATGTGTATGTAAGGCTCAACCAAATGTCTATGGGGATTCTCCGTCATGACCTGGATGTCGGAGAATCTCCACTGATATTTGATTGAGCCTTACATACACTTTTTGGACAGGCATTTTTTGGACTTTCTGCTTTTTCTTTGAAGATGTTTCGCTTCTCAAGAAGCTTCTTGGATGAGAAGCGAAACATCTTCAAAGAAAAAAGTCCAGTTGCCTCTTGAAAAAAGCAGTAAGACACAATTCCAACAGAGGCCAGTGGCTGCAATACACACTTGCAAAAGGCCCTTACCTGTATCAGGTGGGACATGCACCAAGCATCAGTCTCGTACAACATTGCAAATTGGCCATGGCACTGAATGGAAGACTGGCGCTGGTATATTACTCAAGGCCCACCTGGCAGGTGGTAAACTCAGCTGGAGTAGGCTAACCAGGGCTGTGGGTGTGCCAGGGAAGGAAAGGGGCATGGCTGAGAGATCACCTGCCTATGAGGGCAATTTGTAGACCTTCTCTCTGGCCGCGTCCATCAAAAGTTGGGTAGAGGGCCAGCTACGCCTGTCAAAGGGGCATTTGGGGGCGGGGGTCCATGCCCACAGAAAGATGACTGGGAGTCACTTCTCCAGCCCTTCCGATCAAAGGGGGCAATATGAGGAAACCTGACTGGCCCTGTTGGTGGGTCACATGGGAGGGTCACCACCACTCCAGCTAAGGCCAAACCCCTCTAACTGACCATGCCAATCTAGGGGAGATCCAATTCAGGGCTGGGGGCATCTTAGAGATAGGGGGGCAATTGCCCACGTCTTCGCTTGCCCAGCTCTTGGGATGCCAAGGGGCTCTTTTGGGAAGGGGGAAGAGAGAGAGAGACCCTTGACAGGTCCTTTTGCGACCCCGCCCCCCATGAGGAAGTCTTCGCCAAGCCGCCGACCCCCCGCTAGAGGCTCAGCTACTCGCAGGAGCTTTGCTCAGGCGGGCGCCCGCTTGGAGAAGCTCGGGCAGACCCTGGGCGCGGCGCAAGAAAAGCAGCTGCGGAGCCTAACGGCATTTCCCGCCCGGGCGCCGCGGCGCTCTGATTGGCCCAGACGGCCGTCAACAACGCCCAGCTCTCTCTCTTCCCCCCCCCTCCCTCTTCCCCGGGCCCGGGGGTCGCTCGCTCTTCCCGCGGCGGAGGCGCGCGCCTGGCTCGGCTCGCAAGACCCAGGAGGGGCGGAGGCGGGGGCGCGCATCTTTTCCGACCAGCCCTTTTTGTTATTGTTGTTGCTCTCTCTCTCTTCTCCCCCCCTCCACGCCCCCCATAAATGGGGGGGGTCTTTTCCTCCCGCCTTAGCCCCGCTTGCACGAAGACTTTTTTTTTTCTCTCCTCCGCGCCCCCTCCGGCTGAAACCCCCCTCGACTTGGCCTCCGCCGGCGCCGACCCCGGAGCCCCCCCCCCACTCTACCCCTCCCCAATCCCACATTCCTCGCCGAGCTCTTTGCAAACTCCAACCCGCCTCTGCTTCTCTTCCCACCCGGGACTCGCCCGCCGCCGCCGCCCCCTCCCCAAAGCAAGGTGCGCGCTTCTGCAAGCAGCCCAGCTTAATGAATTAAATTACAGATAATTGGACGCGGGGAAATGACAACGGCGGCGGCGGGGAGGGGGGGGGGAGAGACGTGTCGGGGCCGCCCGGCAGAAGGGATCATCAGCGAGTCACCCGAGGGGCGGGGATGGGGGGGAGGGAAGGCAGCCCTCGCCCCCTTCCACGGCGGCCCCGCGAACACCCTCCACGCAGCCGCCGCCGCCGCCTCCCTCCATTGTCTGCAGTTGGCACGCGAGCCAGACTCGGCATCACCGCGCGCGCGGAGGGGCTCAAAATCCCTGCCCCACATCTGCACCTGCCCCCTGCAAAGGCGCAGCTGATTTACACACACATTACACACACACCAACACACACACACCCCAAAAGGCGCCCGGGCCGTCTCCCCCGCCGCGCGCCCTTGCTGCACGCCCTTTCCAGCCCCCTCCCCCCGCTTCGCCTGTCAAACGGCGCGGGTCCCCCCCCCCACTCCGCACCAACCCAGCATCCAGCCCCTCACCCACCCACCCACCCACCCTGTCCCAACCAGTCCCTCAAATTTTGCATGCTGGTTTGAATGAGGGCGACGTTGCTAGGAGCGGGGCATCACCAGAGCAGCCCGCCGGGGGTTGGGTTGGGTTGGGTTGAGTAGGGTGGGTGGGTGCGCCGGGGTTTCCCCCCCCCCCACGCCCCCGTCCCACGGGCCCTTCCCTGCTTCCCTCCTTGCCTGCCTGCCACTCGCGTCCGCACCCACTTTCGGGGGTCGCCTTGCCTGCGCGCAATTCTGCACCCCGTTTACCGGAACCCGCTGAACGGACCCCCCCCCCACACACACACACATTCCAACCCCCGGTGCCAAGCTCATTGTTTCCGCGCACAACCAAACGAGGAGGAGGAGGAGGAAAGGGGGGGGTCGGTCCCAGATTCTGCCCTCCGAAGCCCGCTAGCGCCCTGGCAATAGCACCGAGCTTCGCAGACACGCACGAAGCCGGGGAGGGCAGAGAGAAAGCAAGCCGCGGGAGTGGAGGGTGGGGGGACGACAACAAGGGCGAGGCAAGCCAAGGGGGTCTCTCTCTCTCTCTCTCTCTCTCCAGCCCCCAAAGAGGCAGCGCCTTGCCGGAGGGTCTCCCAGGTGAGACATCCAGCAAAGCGCCCGGGGAGTCACCGGCCAGCCAAGCCAACATCCTCCGGGGGTCCCGGCGTCGCCCCCATTGGCAACTCACCCCCCACCGCCACCCCGCCCCACGCATCCAGATCCTAAGGCTTGAGCCGTACCTGCGGTGCCCAGAAGAAGCCAAGTCCAGATGAGGTCCGTGCTCTGGAGCATTGTCACCGACCGGCCGCCGCGGAAGTTGCGCTGCATAGATTCTTCGCTCTGGGCTGATACAGATGTGATTCTGCCCGGTAGCTCTAATTCCCCTTCTTCGGTAGGAACCTGGGTGGGTCAACCCGGGAGATGCCAGGCGAGGAGGAAAGAGGGGGGAGGAAAAGGGGGGGAAAGCAAAACGTCCAGAATGGGGCCCCCCGAGAGCCCAACCGACCTAGCTATGCAGAGCTGCCCCGTTTCTTAGCAAGCGGGAGGGAGAAATGAGTTTGATTTTTTTTCCCTTTTTTTTTTTTATCCAGCGGCTTCCGAGCTGCTTTCGGGAGCTGATCAGAGAATGAGTGACAGTCCCAAGCCTCAGCACGCGGGCAGGAACAGCAGATCCCTGCGCTGTCCCTGCTTTGGGGAGGGAGGCGGACGCGGCACTGCCGGTGTTCTTCCACCCAGACTGGCCACCGAAATAGTTCAGTGCAATAGGCAGCATCCAGGAGGATGCTTGGAGTGGATGGGGGGGGGGGGGGAGAGAGAGAGAGAGAGAGAGAGAGAGAGAGAGAGAGAGAGAGGAGGAAAAGCAGGCGGAACTGCCTAGAAAAGGTGGACTGGCTGGCTGGTTGGAGGATCTGGATTCCTTCCCACTTCAAATAAAATAAAATAAGGCTCTTTCCCCCACCTCCTTTTTCCCTTCCTCCATCTCCTCCTCCTCCTCCTCCTTCTTCTTTTAATTTTCCCCTTTGCAGAAAAATGTGCACATTTGCACAGGATTCTTTCTACTGTGGTTAGAGGGGGGAAAATACCGATGCATTTTTTAAAAAAAACTTGGAAAGGTTTTGTGTGTGTGTGTGTGTGTGTGTGTGTGTGTGTGTGTGTGTAAGAGTAGGCATATTTGAGGGTGGGGTGTTTTTTCCCCCTCTCTCATTTATCCCCGAACATGTAAACACCAGCGCTGTTTTTACTTTGCCTTCTATAGGAAACATATACAACTCCCAAGACATGAAAAGCCCAAAGCCACAGAAGGCAAAGTTTGGGGTTGAAATTGAAACCAAACTCAAAATAACATTTAGACCAGTGGGGATAGGAGGGGCGTGTCCCAATCAACTGCTGACGTTGGACAAAATGTAAAGCTGAACCCCTGAACGTAGCATTCAAACAAGCACTTCTTCTACGAAAGAGGTCCTCTCCAGGCCAACCTGGGCATCTTCAGAGGGATTGGGACTACAGCTCCCAGAATTCCTGAATGGGCTGATGGATCACTTTGTACATGAAATCCTGATACATCTGGAACTGCCAGGATGCACTTAGAAAAATCCATGAATTTGTGCTTAGACAGAGCAACCTAGGTAGAAGGGAAGTAAATGCTAGAAAAAAAAACATACCTGAATTAAGAAAGGTTCTAGATCAGGGGTGAAATCTAGCAGGTTCGGACAAGTTCTGGAGAACCAGTAGCGGAAATTTTGAGCAGTTTGGAGAACTGGCAAATGCCACCTCTGGCTGGCCCCAGAGTGGGGTGGGAATGGGGATTTTGCAGTATCCTTCCCCTGGAGTGGGGAGGGAATGGAGGTTTTGCAGTACCCTTCCCCTGCCTTGCCCATCATGCCATGACCCGAAACCACACCACGTCCACCAAGCCACGCCCACAGAACTGGTAGTAAAAAAAAAATTAGATTTCACCACTGTTCTAGATTCCTTCCAGGACCTTCATCCAGAAAGCCACACAATCTCTTATGGGTGGTTTCATTGATTTTACTACATACAACAGGGGGCAAGACTAGATATCCCATGGAGTCTCTTCCAACTTTGGGCCAAAGAGCAGCAATGAAAGGTAGAGAACTTCCAATGACAAGACTTCATAGGGACTACAAGCTACTTAATTGGAAGAAGAACCTACCATATTAGTTTGCTCATTGGCATATTCTGGAAGCTACCGTAGAATCATTTTATCTTCAAAAACCCAAGATTTTTCACTCCCTACAGCTTAGCATCTTCTCATCATGATGTTTTTGAAGCCAACCTTAGATTTTTAAGGAAACCTTTTCCCACTGACTTTCCTTGTCGGAAGCCATCTGAGAATTTCGCAAATGGCAATCATATTACCCTGGCATGCTGCAACCATTATATAGTAATGGCCAAAATTGTAAAAACCTTTTGGAAAAAGTCTGTTTTTGAGATTTGATGGCTAATAACACCACTCTTTTGGGAGAGTTTCAAGAGAATCTTATTCCACTGCTGGAATGGCCTGGGAATAGCTCAGACCTTAATTGAAAATCTATGGAGCCAACTAAAAAAACTCAGAAGTGACCCAGCAATAAAACCCAGTTAATAGAAGCCATCCTTCAATCTTGGTTTCACATGATAACAGCTGAAGAACTAAAAGACTTGGTTCACTCTATGGGAAGACATTGAATAAGGCCATCATTCATGCTAAGGGTTACCCAACTGAGTATTAATTGACAGGGTGAAGATTTTTGTATATCTCATTTTTTCTACGTGTTTCACTTTTCTTCTTTATACTGTAACGGCTATTCTAATAGCAAATCCTTCCTAAAAGTTATTGCATGACATTCTTGATTAAATTATCTTTCCATTGATACTTACTGTATTTTCCTTCCTGTATAAGACTACTTTCTAACACACAAAAATCTTCTCAAAAGTCAGGGGTCGTCTTATACGCCGGGTCTCATTCTCCTGTAACCAGGCAGACCAGCCCATAAGGCTCTGACTGGCCTTAAATGGCTCTGAGGAGGGTCGTCTTATACGCCCAGTCGTCTTATACGCCGGAAAATACGGTAATTTTATGGTACTACTCCAGTGGTGGGTTTCAATTTTTTTTTACTACCAATTCTGTGGGTGTGGCTTGGTGGGCATGGCAGAGGAAGGATACTGGAAAATCTTCATTCTCTTCCCAATTCAGGATAAGGTTACTGCAAAATCCCCATTCCCACCCGATCAGCTGGGACTCGGGAGGCAGACAATACACGGGGGCGGGGCCAGTCAGAATTTTTACTACCGGTTTTCCAAACTACTCAAAATTTCTGCTACCGGTTCTCCAGAACTGGTCAGAACCTGCTGAAACCCACCTCTGTACTACTCCAAATAAAAAGTGGTGTTATTAGCTAGTTTTAGAAAATACCACTTTTCCCAAAAGGTTTCCACAATTTTGGCCACGACTGTAAATTCATGCCAGTAGCTAAGTTCCTAAATTTTAATCACGTGACCATGGGGCGGTTGGAATACCCATTAATGCAAAAACTGGTTGTAAATCTTTTTTTTTTTTTCGGCACCATACTAACTTTGAGTAGTTGCTAAACACATAGTTGTAAGTCAAGGCTTATGCTGAGCTTGGAGTTGGAAAATAATTCCCATGAAACTCCAGAAAGTCTATAGTAAGTACCTTTGCAAAATCAGTCCTATCTTACTTGCTAATGTTGTTAAAACCATGGATAGAAATGCAATCCTCAGAAGTTTAGCTTAGCCTGTGCAAGATTTCTCTCCCCCTCCCACTTTATTTTTAATTATCCAGAGAACCACCCAGGAGGGGATCTAATGTGAAGATTTTGTTGTGATAGTCTCATAAGAGGCAGCACTGAGAAAGGGAGAGAAAGACACAAGAAGAGACTAAATTAAAGGTGCTTGAGGTTCAACTAATTGGAGGGAGGGGAAGCCCCAATTATTTTCCACCAGCAACTTCATTTTGCCTAAAATACTAGAAAATACTTCGGTTGAAAACGCCCCTTTGTCAAAACACGCAACATAATTTAAAATGATTAACTGTTCTTTCTGCTTAAACAGAGGCTTGAAAATGTAGGTAATTGTTTGCTTTTTGATTGCCAAGGGAATAATCAGAAAGATGGCATGTCAAAGAGAGCAGACCAACAAGTGTAAACTAATTTACACATCTTATTAAGCATAATTTATTTTATTTATTTATTTTTTAAAAAATGAACTGAAAAGCAGAGAGGAAAATCTACAAGTAGGCAAAGCTCCGTGAACTTTTATCGGCTGTTGAAACAGTTAAGAGTGCCTGAATGGGAAATCCAAGTGACACAACTTTGTTCAAATTTACACACCGCACTAAGCTCTAAGGCAGCTTTTGCGGTTTTAGCATGCTATGAAACCCAGCCAATTGTGGCTCATAAATCATGATTTATGGCTTAGGAGAGTGTTTCCCAGCCTGGGCACATAGTCTCGATATGTGGACCGACTCCCCAAATTCCCATTCCTTTAGTTGTGGGATGTGAAATCTATAAAGGACGCCTGGTTGCTTATCACAATGTATAAGCCAAGGTAGTATGGTTTGTCCAGGAGTCATGACTAAAACAAACTATAATAGAATGGAAGAACAGAGTTGGAAGGGACCTTGGAGGTCTTCTAGTCCAACCCCCTGCCAAGGCAGGACCCTACACCCACCTCAGACAAATGGTTATCCAACATCTTCTTAAAAACTTCCAGAGTTGGAGCAACTTCTGGAGGCCAGTTGTTCCACTGATTAATTGTTCTAACTGTCAGGAAATTCCTCCTTAGTTCTAAGTTGCTTCTCTCCTTGATTAGTTTCCACCCATTAATGTAAGGTAAGAGGTGGTTTGCTCCCTGTCTGCTTTCTTAACAAGTTTTAATTCATGAACTCACCTTGGGGGGGGGGGGGGTTGGTTTTTATTCATCACAATCCATTGGAATTAAACCAGTACCACTGGTGGAGCAGAAATATTCGACGAGCGTATTCTGGAACACCCCAAAGTGCCTTCACTGTTGTATTGTGGACAGTTTTAGCTTCCCAATGCTCTTCATAGATCAAGACAGATCTATGAATGGCACATTGCCTTTATCCAACTGGGAGGACAAGCATGACTTACTGTGAGTAACTCACGTTTTAGATCAGGGCTGTCCAACCTTGGCAATTTTAAGACTTGTAGATCTTAATTCCTAGAATTCTGAAAGTTGAAGTCCACAAGTCTTAAAGTTGCCACAGTTGGACACCTATGTTTAGATCTTTTGAATGTAAATAAATAAGTTCTATGGAGATTCTCAGTCATCCAGGTCATAGTTGTGCTTCTTCAGAGCTGAAGAAGCTTCCTGGATGAGAAGCAAAAGATCTTCAAAGAAAAACGAGAAAGTACAGTGGCCTCTTGAAAAAGCACCTTAGTACCTTCTATCATAAATCTGGACATAGAGGTTTTTTCACACATTATGGCAGTCCTAAGGGATGCGGTGGCTCAGTGGCTAAGACACTGAGTTTGTTGATTGAAAGGTCGGCAGTTCAGCGGTTCGAATCCCTAGCGCCACGTAACGGAGTGAGCTCCTGTGACTTGTCCCAGCTTCGGCCAACCTAGCAGTTTGAAAGCAGGTAAAAAATGCAAGTAGAAAAATATGGGCCACCTTTGGTGGGAAGGGAACAGCATTCCGTGCGCCTTTGGCATTGAGTCATGCCGGCCACATGACCACGGAGACGTCTTTGGACAGCGCTGGCTCTTCGGCTTTGAAACGGAGATGAGCACCGTTTCCTAGAGCTGGAAATGACTAGCATGCATGTGTGGGAGAACCTTTACCTTATGGTTAAACAAACCATGTTTTAATTAACATGGGAACCCAGCTTGTTTTCTGAACTTGATTGTCTGACCCAGGACCTTGGATAATGAAAACATAACCTCTACCACTGATCCTGGCTCCCTCCTTACCCCTCTTTCATCATTAAAATTTGGTAATAATTAGAAAGATCACCGGTTATTCAAATAGGTGAAGAACTAATCAAGATCCCTCAAGGAGGGTATGCATTAGCTAGTCATTCCCCAAAATCTTCAGACAGATTTTGGACAGCCTCCAATTGAAAAATCTGCAGTGTCCCAGCAAGTTAGCGTAGACAGGTTTTAGCCAGATGAGGGAAAGTTCCCACCTAGTCTATGGCAATTTCCTGCCATTTGGGCAGACGTAGCAAATACAAAACCATTTTCTGAATCACACATTTCAAGGATTGGTATCTGGTAATTACCGCTCCGTTTTCTTTTGCAGGGATGACATTAGTGTCAGGAGAGGCCACAAGGAACATCAGTTGTCAAACCCCACCAGGAGATGAAAGAATATTGGGGCATTACTTCCCTCTTGTCAGCTGGGAAAATTGCTTCATATTTGTATCAAACCGTCACAAAAGTTAACAGATACCATCACAACAAATACGATACAAACAGCCCAGAAACGAGGTTGGTGGCTCGACAGGTGGAGCGATCCTTCTTTATCCCTGAGAAAGAGAAGAAGGCATCTGCTCTGTCAAACCACCTTCTACATTTCAGGTACAGCTTTACGTAAGCTGAGACGGTGTTCAGTTTTACATGTAATGCTAAGCCAGATTTAAACAGGGTTTCAACGAAAGTCAGAAGCTGGTTCATTTTCTGTCGATGGTCCTCAGATAGTCTTCTCCATTTAGATAGGAGGCTAAAATTTAGCCAAACCAAATTCAGTTTGCTTAGATGTGCTTCCCTCTGTAGATTGACTGATTTATACTTTCAGTCTCGCTTGGTCTACTGAAGGAGACCCCAATATCACATGTATTCTAACCTAGGCTTCCTGAGCCAGTAAAAAGCACACAATTAGTCCCAAAAACCCTCTTTTTATTTCAACAGCTGTGAATTCTGTTCCTTCCCAGCCCGTGATGAGTCACCAATAGTTTGTAAAGAGTCCAACAGAAGTCTGCCACAGTCCTTCGGGATAAGGCTGATAAACACCCACCTTTATCTCCCTTGACACGCTGCCAAGACATAATTGGCAATTAGCTTGTCAAGGCCACACAGAACACAGAGTCAAAACGGAGCTGCAGAATTTAAACCGACCAGAACAAACAAAGTTGCTTCCTGTAAAGGCTCACGTGCTTTTGCTCCTTTATGCCTTATGAGAGGGGCCAATCATCTCCAAGCCCTACTCCTGACTCGTCCCTTTTGTCTTAACTGTTCTTGACTTCTGGCAGCTCTGCGCATGCGTGCACTGGGAACAGGCTCCCCCTTTTCCTCTGCCTCGCTGAGGTCCAACTCTGGAAGCTCCGGAGGCAGCACATAACTCCCCGATGGCCCTGGTCCCATCTCTGCCTCTGACACAGAGCCCTCGTCCAAGCCTTCCCCAGACTCCAGGACTGGCCCATGTTCCTCCCCAACCTCCTCACTGTCCGATTCCGCTGCCAGCTCCATAGGCTGCCGGCAGACTGCAACAAAATGATCAACATCCAGATAGAGATCAAAAAGCACTTTAGGTGTGCCCTCCAGTCATTTTTTCTCAGGTTTTTTTCCCCAACCAAATTTATGCATTTGGCATTCACTCAGCTGCAACAGGTGGCAAGCTTGTGTGGGACTTAGTTTATGAGCAGCTTTGCTAGACTTCACCCACACTCAGAAGATCTGTAACCACTTGTCTGTTTGCAAAGCAACATGAGAAAACTGTGGCCCGTTATCTACTTTCAAAATAAAAGTCTTTCGCGATGTTAAAATCTGTTCTTTAATACTGAAAATACTTGAGATGGATTGTGGCTACCTCGGCTAAAAGCACGAAGAAGTCTTTATTTGGTCGTCCATGCCCACATTCAAGTAGACAACCATCCATCACTGTGGCATCTCTTCATCAAAAGAATCAGATGGCAATGTCAAAAAGGGTTCTCTAGTCGTTCCGTAGCGACATGAACTTACTACAAACTTACTATCGCTCTCTATCATTTTACAAACCTAATAATGATTTATCCAAGGTTGTATTGTTGACCAATCTAAACAAGTGATTCAGTGGTGGGTTTCACAAGTTTTTACTACTGGTCCTGTGGGTGTGGCTTGGTGGGTGTGTCATAGGTTGATGGGCGTGGTTTGGTGGGCGTGGCAGGGGAAGGATACTGTAAAATCTCCATTCCCTCCCCACTCCAGGGGAAGGTTACTGCAAAATCCCCATTTCCTCCCAATCAGCTGGGACTCGGGAGGCAGAGAATAGATGGGGGCGGGGCCAGTCAGAATTTTTACTACCGGTTCTCTGAACTACTCAAAATTTCCACTACCGGTTCTCCAGAACTGGTCAGAACCTGCTGAAACCCAACTCTGGAGTGATAGTCTAATGCTATTGGAAATCACTTTGAATTTCTTGGATTGTTGGTTGACCAGTAAGGAAAATTAATCAATAAAACATGAACAGAGACTATTTAGTCTGCAGAGCCTGGTTTAGCTCTGCAGACTAAAGCACCATAATTAACATCGAGCTGTCTGCAATTACACCAGTTCGAATCTCCCCAGGCTCAAGGTTGACTCAGCCTTCCATCCTTTCTAATGTACTGATGAAGTCACAAACGCTGGGATTAAAATATATATATTTCTGCCAATCAGAAATTGAAATGCCTCAAAATACCCCAGCTTTTCATTTTGAATAAAGGTAAAAATTCCCCCAGGCTTCTGAATTCAGAACATCTCTGTTCAGATGTTCTTTTGGAGAATTTGGTAAGACAAGTAGCATTAGCTGGTGTCACAAGGGCAGTATCATCAACAGGTAAAAGAAACATCTCCAGATACCCGATGGTGGACTAAATTGGAGCAGAACATAGAATAGACTTGGACAGGATATTGGAAATCTTCTAGTCTAACTGCCTGCTCAAGTATACCATTTTGGATAAATGGTTGTCCAGTTTCTTTTTGAAAGCCTCCAGTGATGGAGCTCTAACAACTTCTGAAGGCAAGCTGTTCCATGCGTTGATTGCTCTCAAGGTTAAGAAGTTTCTCCTTCATTCTAGTTGCTTTTCTCCTTAACTGGCTTCCCTCCATTGCTTCTTGTCATGCCTTCTGGTGCTTCTGAAAATAGGTTGGCCCCTCTTCTTTGTAGCAGCACCTCAAAATAATAGAATACTGCTATCATGTCACTCCTCGTCCTTCACATACCCAGTTCCTGCAACCGTTCTTCATATATTTTACCCTCCACTCCTCTAATCATCTTTGCTGCTCTTCTCTGCACTCTTTCCAGAGTCTCAACATCTTTTTTTTATATTTGGGTGACCAGAAGTGGATGTAGTATTCAGAGTGTGGTCTTACTAAGGCTTTGCAAAGAGCCGCTGTGCTTTCATTGAGGTCCAGTTTACAAGTTCCGAGGCCCATCAGATGTTGGAAACCAAGAAAAGAAGTTGCAGTGGGAAGCTTACAAAAAATGATGTAGGCATCATCGACCTGCAAAGGTGAGTTACATACTCAGCCTGCAGAATGGCGGAGAAACAAAGCATTCATCAACGTACATCTAGAAATGTTGGTGTCCCAACTAAGACTTCCTCAATAGTAGGTCAGATTTTGGCTTTGGGTTCAATTCTCGGCACAATTAGTCCCTTTTCAGTAGGATCAAAAGTGGTGCTTTTCTCCTGTTAACTTTTCCCGCTCTATGATCTATGCTGGATGAGGAGCTTTTGATTTTCCTCTCCTTTTTAGCAGGCTCAACTAAAACTACTTTAATTGGATGATTTTTTAACCAGCTTGGCTTACATTATGATTTGGCACAGTTTTTAGTGTTCTCTGCTGTTTTTTTTTAAGAAATGGTATTACTTTTATGATTATTGTAAGCTACCCTGAGAGTTTTATTAAGCAGAAAGGTGGCATTAAAACATCCTTTTAAACCATACGTAAGATATTCTACTCTTTAAAACCGCCATCCAATGGGAATTTCTCTGCAATAAACCCAGGATGTTTTGCTCACAAATCTTTCATTAATACCTGCACAACAGGTATCTTCACCTGAGTGCCCTCTGCGATGAATTCCCACCTTGACCCAGAGCAGAATTTCACCAAAAGCTACAGAGCCTCACAACACCATTTCAATGTGTGTTTTACTCAATAAACCACATTTACAAACTACAGTTTAATGTGACATGTGAAACAGAGGTGGCTTTCGGAAGGTTCTGACCAGTTCTGGAGAACCGGTAGCAGAAATTTTGAGTAGTTCGGAGAACTGGTAGTAAAAATTCTGACTGGCCCCGCCCCCAGCTATTCTCTGCCTCCTAAATCCCAGCTGATTGGGAGGAAATGGGGATTTTGCAATAACCTTCCCCTGGAGTGGGGTGGGAATGGAGATTTTACAGTATCCTTCCCCTGCCACACCCATCAAGCCATGCCATGCCATGCCCTCCAAGCCACACCTACAGAACCAGTAGTAAAAAAATTTTAATCCCACCAATGATTTGCAGTTACAACAGTGATGACAAACTCAATCCTTGTACTGATGACCATCTGCAAAGCAAAGGAAAGCTGAACGAAGGTCATAAGCACTGTCACAATTTCCCTTAGGGACTGCTTTGTTGAACAATTGAGTTGTAGCCCCCCCCCTCCCCACTGTGGTCACTAAATGAGAATGCCCCACATAGGTTGTCACCTTGACCCTTCTACAGCAGCAAAGATGGAGCTGTGAGACACAACTCTGATGCTTTCTCCTCCCTCCCCATTTTTTCTGGGAGATCTTGCAACTGAATCTTGAATTTTCAAGAGTGATTGTGGCAAGGCCCCCTTGCAACCGTCGGAAATGAAAATGGAGATTCCACCTGGATGTAGCTCTGCATCCATCAAATTCAGTGGCCAAGACTCTTCCGTTGCTTCTTTGAAAAATGTCATTCCTCTTCCCTCGACTTATTGCCTTTTTGTGTACACGGGCTGAGAGAGGGAGATGAATGTTGAATGCTTCTTATTTTGCCAGCTTTTGTTCTCTGCCATCTATATTTGCCTTAGACTTGTGCCACATATCCCCCCGTTTTGATGTGAAACGAAGAAGAGAAGATGGAGAAAAATGGAAAGAAACCAATAATTGAATATACTTTTTTCCGTCACGCAGCCGTAGGGAACAAAGGCTGACTAAATACACTTTTATATATTGAGTTCCATATTGTTTCATCTGCCTTAACCGACAGCTATTGTTTATGTATTATTTTTTTTAAGCTTTGTATAGCTTTCATGCTTTAGCTTTGAGCCTCTCACAAAGCACTTGCAATCTAAAATGGTGGGCTGTAAATATTTAAAAAGAAAAAGAGACAATTCATTAGCAATTCTACATCTGGGCTAAGAAACAAAAACCTAGAAACAGGAAGCTTTCAATTAAAGGTACCGTTTTTGCTTGAAGCTCCAGGCTGTCTACAGCCTCGGGATGGATGATTCCTGGAATTGTGCTTTCTTTGGAATTTATTGATGTCAACTCAACCACGATTCTACCACTGACAATACTGAAATATAAACATATTAGCTGTCAAGCACAGATATCTCAGGAATCCAGACAGTTCAAATGAATATATATAAGTATGCTAACATTCTCTACAAGAATCTGAACTACTATCAAAGCGAGTTGGAAGTAGATAAGAGTCAAAAGAATTCAAGAGGACCTCGACTTAGATATCTTAGATATCAAAAGATTTGAGACTGATAACACATTTGTTTCCTCCTCCCTCGGGCTCAGCCTGGTCATCTCCTAATTTACCTGCCCTTCCAGCCTTTGTCCATGAAATTAAGAAGGATCATGTTACGTGATTCATTGGCTTCTAGGTTGACCATTATGAAAAAGAATTTGGATGGCAAATGTTTTGAAAAATGGGAAAGCTATCAGAAATTAAGGGAGGATACATGCAGCAAAGAGTTTGCATATTGAATAGAAAAATTTCTGGTTGGTGCTTATGAAAAATATTCAACCATCTGCTGGCCACAACACAACCATTATGGGCTGTAGAACAAGGTTTATAGTTCAGGATATGAATCTAGTCAACTGAGGCTTATTCAGTAAACTACAATTTAGCACAACGCATGAACCCATTTTTTTGCTCAAGAATTTTTAAAAAATCATCTACCCTTTACACAAGCCATGCTACTATTCTTTGGCTATTACAGGCAGATCTTCCTCTCTGCAGGAGACAGATGTGATTCATACCTTGAGCTAAGCCTCAGCTCTCATTGAAAAAGGCACAATAGGTTGGGATCATATACACTAAACAATTAAGCCTTGTTTGCAAAACCACAAGGCCTGGTTCACACATTTTACTAAGCCCAAACCAAACAAAACTCAGTAAACGGAGCCCAAAGCATGAACCAGACCTCTCTACCTGAAAGGATGAGGCAATTAACTTTGAAAAATCGTTAATAAAGCAAATTCTCAGGTTGGTAATTTGAACGGCAATTAAAAGAGTAGCTGGGAGAATAATTAAGGAAGGTCATAGCAACTCATTTTGAAAGTACAAATAATGGTAGGAGGTAAGGTGAACATGCCCAGCCCTCTTCCAATTGACTTCCAAAATAAGGTTGATCTCCTACTTGGTCTTTTCTGCTTTATCCATGTATAGGATGAAAGCACCATTTCGGTTTTATTCAAGGCCAATATAGGATTGCCACACAAATATGATTTGTGGATTTGGCAGCTCTTCCTGAACTCCAGACAAAGCTTCTCAGAGACAGTAATTGGTGAATCCACTTTTTTTTTTTTGGTCCACAGGCCTTGAACAGGGGAAAAAAACCCAGCCTGGTTGAGGATTTCATTTACTGAGCTATTAATGAAACATAAACCAGATGTGGGACACATAGGATGAGTAATAGGAACTCAGCTATATATTTATCTGCCGAATCAAGAGCTTAAATGCTTCAGAAGCACGAAGGGCAGGTTCCTTTTTTCCAGTTTTAGGTCCAATTCTATTATTAAAAAAATATGAAAGGGAGGTTCTCACAAGTGAATTAAAATATAAAGCAGCATTTCTTATTCCAGCCAAACATGATATGAAGAAAAAGTTCATCTTGCGTAATCTAATCATTTTATATAATTTTTTTTAAAAAAAACTGTGACAGAAGCTAACCAGCCTTATTAAGGTTACCAGGATCTTAAGTAGAGGTGTCTTATCTACTCAGTGATAACCCTTCACTTTTCCTGGAGACCTCATGGACAAAATGTGGGTTCCTAGGGAAAAAAATGTTGTAGTAGCCAGAAGGAACTTTAGTAAGAACCTTAATAAGACCACACTTAGAGTACTGCATCCAGTTTTGGTCACCACACTATAAAAAATATATTGAGACTCTAGAAAGAGTGCAGAGAAGAGCAACCAGGAAGATGAGGGGACTGGAGGCTAAAAGATATGATGAACAGTTGCAGGAACTGTACATGGCTAGTCTAGTGAAGAGAAGGACCAGGGGAGACATCATAGCAGTCTTCTAATATTTGAGGAGCTGCCACAGAGAGGACAGGGTCAAGCTATTTTCCAAGGCACCTGAAGGCCAGACAAGGAACAATGGATGGAAACTGAACAAGGAGAGATTGGAAATAAGGAGGAATTTTCTGACAGTGAGAACCATCAACCAATGAGACTTGCTGGGATAATTTGGGAATGGAGCTGTCCACCTCCCACAGTTTGCCATCTTGACACCTTAATGACCGACTCAGTGCGTAAATCTTCCTGCATGCCCCCCCGGAAGGTCTGCCTGGCACAGGGGAGGATGCTCCCCCACTGCTGATAATTGCATCCTTCAAGTCAGCAACTTACCTGGCAGCTGAAAGCCCTTCAGACTGGGGTGGCAGGTGGGAGATTGCAAGAGATGCCACCCCCACCCCCCCGCTAAAGAGCAAATGGAAAATCTGAGAGCTCATGTCAGCAGATGGGTGCCACACCGACACCTGGAAATAAGGAGAAATTTCCTGACTGTGAGAGCAATCAACCCATGGAACAGAAGTTGCCTTCAGAAGTTGTGGGAGGTTTTATCACTGGAGACTTTCAAGAAGAGACTGGACTGCATCGGTCAAAAATGATGTAAGGTCTCCTGCTTGGGTGGGGGGGTTGAACGAGATGACCTACAAGATCCCATCCAACTCTGTTAATCTGTAAAAAACCTCAATAACCTGCTTAAACTGCAGGCAGAGATAGGCATTCAACATAAACTATATAGCTTAGCATAAAGACCAGGAGAAAAAAACTCACCAATAAGTAGGTGGTCTCGGACTAATTTGCCCTGAAGAACTTGCCCATCTCCAGAACTTTGTTGAACTTGGATCCCTGGTCCATGAGTAGCAATAGCACTTAGACTTATAAACCACTTCATGGTGTTTTTACAGCCCTCTCTAAGTGGTTTACAGAGTCAGGCTCTTGCTCCCAACAATCTGGGCCCTCATTTTACCCACCTCGGAAGGATGGAAGGCTGAGTCAAACTCGAACCTGGTGAGATTCGAACTGCCAAATTGCAGGCAGCCGGCAGGCAACAGAAACAGCTTGCAGTACTGCACTCTAACCACTGCACCACCACAGCAGCCAATTCAAGGAGAGCAAATTCGTTGGTAGAGATATATGCAGTTCCCAATGGCCACTTCACTCTATTTTTTTAATCTATTTTCTTCCCAACAATTTGCTAATGAAGAAAGGAGGGATGCATGGTACCCATTTGGGAGACCTTTTCATTTTTATCAGCTAGCTGGACCCCTCCTCCTTCCTAGACACACAACAATATGTCTCCTTTTTAATTAAGTAAATGATGGCAGTAAATCTGAAACTTTCTGCATGAAGAGTCATATATATTGGCCCGATCCCCTGCATATATCTGATTCTTTATACATCTGCAGGAGAAAAACACACACTAGTATTGATTAGGCAATTCATTATGGATTGCCCTCTACAAAGATAAGGAAGGTGGGATCAGCCTGTGTTTAGAATGGAAGGGCTGCTGCCAAGAAACGAGACACAGTTAATCATATAAACAGGATATTCAACATAGCGTTTAAATATCCAGCTTAAGATAAATTCTTCACCTGACAACAACTTTCCAAATATATTTTCTGCCCAACCACAGGCAGCAATTTTCAAAAAAATACATTTTCTGCATTGGAAAACAAGGAATGCAACATCTGGTAGATACCAACTCTGCTCCGACATGCACACTAAGCAGGGAAGTTATCAAATTCATCATCCTAACAGCCAGAATTTGGAGCCTCAAGCTTTGATTAATAAGGACCTGAGTAAACCATCTGGGGAATTTACTGGTTAGGTCTTTGGAGAGTTGAAATCTAAGCCACCCGAGAACACCAGTTGGCTCACCCCTGATGTCATCATTATTTCTTCATGGTAGATGACTGCAGCCAATTTGTGCATCAGTCTACTGAGTTGAGAGACGCATAGGCTGGTTTTTATTCGATTGGATCAGAGGTGAGCAACTATGGCCCTTGTATGACCTGTGGACTTCAACTCCCAGAATTCCAGCAAAGGCAACTTCTCTGCCATCACCCAGCGAGCGCAGCTTTAGGAGAAGCGAATGATGCTTTGCAAAGCCTTTCTCTTCGCCAGAGACATGGCAGCAGCTCAGATTCTCTTGTCACATATATGATGTTGCTTAGCAACGCAGCTCCATGCACAGTCCAAATGCCAGCACAGAAGTCAAACTACGTAATGGAAAAGCCAGAGATACTTTATTTGCTGCATTTATAGGAAGATGTGCCAAGCTTCATGGACACGTAGTGGGAAAATGGAAGCAATTCATTCCGCATCTGGGCCAACCCAATAGCATCAACGACTGAAATGCTTGAAACTAAGAAAGGTTGGGAAAGAAAGGCAGGCCAGGCTGAGGCTCAGATCATTCCAGGAATCTTCTTCCATTTGGAGTGATCAGCTGAGAGCCCTCTTCTTAGACAGTTAGATGGTGCAGTCAACAGCTGTCCAGAGTCCAGTCCTTCAAGGCTGCACAATGGAAGTGAGGACTGGAGCATTTAGCTGCGAAGGAAGGAAGGAAGGAAGGAAGGAAGGAAGGAAGGAAGGAAGGAAGGAAGGAAGGAAGGAAGGAAGGAAGGAAGGAAGGAAGGAAGGAAGGAAGGAAGGAACTCAAGAGCACAAGAGATGCTTTCAAGCAAAATCCACATGCCTCCTTTCAGTTTAACGCTCCTTCTTCAGGTAAACAAGGTAAAAAAAATCCCTCACTCTGGTTAGCAACTGGATTTGTCTGTACTCAGACTTATCTCCTGCAGCTGTTGGAATATTTTTCTTCCTAGGCTGGCGGTAGGACCCCCTCTCTCCTCCCCCCCAAATGAGCTTCTGTCCTGCTGTTCTTGCCACAAAAACAACATTCACAACGAGAAGCAACGGAACGTCTCTTGATCAAGAGAAAAGCAATCATGCAGAATTTTCTCCTGGCAGCCACAGCCTAAATCTCTGCAGAATGAGGACTGAATGATTAGGGAGTCTGGTTCCCGCCCCCTCTCCTTCTTCCTGGCTTGGAGATAAACCTTCCCTTCCATACCTCCTTCAAGAGATTTCTTTCCTTGCTCACTAAACCTCAGGAAACAACGAATTTACATCCAATGAAGACTCAGTGCTGTTGTAGTTAACACACTTTCTGTCGGATAAAGGAGAAAAGGCATTTTTTTTTTTTTGCCTGGTTCAGTCTCTTACTGTCATCATTGGGAATGGCCCTCCCTTTCCTGAACGTCTCTGCTTGACAGAATACAATTTTCTGTTATTATTTTCACAAATGCCAACCTTGACACCCAAAATTCTGCACTGATCAGTCACAATTGAGAGAGTCGCCCTTTTCTCTCCTTTTGGCGCTACCTCAAATTATTTTGCAAATAATTTGAGGTTGCAGCTGTCCATGTCAAATTACATCTGCCCCATCCTTGTTATGATATTAAATTCATATTCAGGAGCTCAGGGATCTTCTTAACACTGGTGGGCTTAAAACCATCGTCTAATATGGTCCTAATGCAAAGGAGTGTCAACATGGCAACCATAGCAAGGATTTTCCCTGGAAAAGGACTGACACTCATTCGGTTTAGGAGCTGGCAGGGAAAGTTAGACCACAAAGGCCATGGAGAGATATTGGCTGAGCATTCTTGGTCCTCACAACCTTGTCTTCAGTATTTGGCTCTTTGGACCTCCAGCTGGAAGGCTTTAAAACACACATCCAATGTTTGCCAGAAGTTCTGAAATTCACCTGTTGCATTTCTGAGGAAGCCAACATGCCATGGATGTGGATTTATAAAACCAACATAGGCAAGGAAAAACACGCATCTCTCTGTCTAGGTCTTAGAAGATGCACGATCGCAGTGCTCAGCTATTGTCACACCAGGCTTGAGAAGATTCAAATTCATGGCTAGACCCATTTCAGCTACCTCTGCTCCCTTCCAGCATCTCATATTTCCCACAAGTGCCAGTAGAAGGGCTCAGGATGAGTTATTCTGAAATAGTAGCTTATACTGTACTTTGGGGGGGGAGAGGTGTCTCATTTCCAGATGTTTAGTGCGTCCTCCTTTACTCATGAACATCTGAAAGCCTCGTGCAGCACTGTGCACAGCCCCCTCCCCATCTCTACCAGCTCCACCCTGAAAATTACAAGGAATCAAATCAAAAAAAGACTGATTCCATTGTAGATAACATACATCGCCTGTATCCCCCATCATTTAAATGCATTCTGCATATTAAATTATGTGCAGGCTAGTCTTCCTTTCTGGAATATGCTTTTAACATCACAATACACCATAAGATAAATGCAAAATAAAAAAAAACAAAAACAGGCCAATGTTCATTTTTGTCTGGGAAATAACATATTGAGATTTCTCTTTTACTTCTTAAAAACAAGGAAGGTTTTATTAAAACCTTATCCGGGCTTCCCCATGGGTTGCAGAGAATAAGCCCCCAAACAGTTTCATTTCTTCTTCTGTAGATGAAAGAAGGATAAGCAGCTTTGGTTACTTGTTTGAGTAAGGCAGATGGGATTTCAACAAACTAACAGGATCTTGCACCAATTTCCATCTGCTCAAAGAAGAAATTCAGTGCCGGCAGATCTCTCTTTTTCTTTTTCTCGTTGAAACCCTGCTGCTGCCAGAAACAGGAGTTAGAAAGTGTATTTTCAAAATCATAAAGGGCCTTGGCAGAAGGAGTGAGTCTCGAAAATGTCCAGGCCACATTTCTGAGAGTAGTAATTGTACATCTCTGGAACGATCTTCAGATCCACTCTCAAAAACAATGCTAACACCAACATGTCTGGCTGGATTCATTTCTCAATGAGATTTCTGTTCCCTGATATGGCCCAAAGATTCAATCCCCAAGCAGAGCTAGGAAAGTCGCCAGTCTGGAAGCCTTGGAGATCACCTGCTGGCCAGCGGAAACAGGACTGAGATACAGTAGCTGGGCCTAAACTCAATGAGACACAGTTGTCTTGGTTTCTTCTCCCCATTATGAAAGGCTTATGAAGGAAGTCAGGCCGGAGCCTCAGTCATTTGGTGTCGAGGGAAGGTCAGTACCCTGGACAGGGACAGTAGTGCAGATTCAGCCACCAGGACTGATGTTCAGGACCACGGGCAGCAATCACGCAGCCTGTTGAGACAGAAGAGATGGCAAGACACAACGGCCAGAAAGATTGTGAGAAATTTCTAGTAGGGATACACAAAATGTCATATTTCACCAAACCTGGATTCAGGACAAATCTAGTGCTGCACATCTCAAGACGATTGAAGCAATACATGTATTATCTCTCTTATCTTGAAATCTATCTTGAAATTGGCTAAGAGCCATGATACCAAATGCACAAATAAGAAGTTATGATCATTCATAGTTCATGACATTGAACATAATATGTGTCCAAGACACCTGACACTTGCAAGTAGAATAGAATGAGACTTCAGGATTTTCTATCATCTGTGTCTCTATCATCTGCCTGCCTGCCTGCTTGCTATCATCTATCTATCATCCATCATCTATGCATCTTTCTTTCTTTCTATCTATCTATCTATCTATCTATCTATCTATCTATCTATCTATCTATCTATCTATCTACCTATCTGCCTACCTACCTATCTATCATCCATCTATCTATCTATCTATCTATCATCTATCTATCTATCTATCTATCTATCTATCTATCTATCTATCTATCTATCTATCTATCTATCTATCATCCATCATCTGTATCTATCTATCTATCTATCTATCTATCTATCTATCTATCTATCTATCTATCTATCTATCTATCTATCTATCTATCATCTATCTATCTATCTATCTATCTATCTATCTATCTATCTATCTATCTATCTTCCATCATCTATGTATCTATCAGTCTGTCTGTCTGTCTATTATCTATCTATCTATCTATCTATCTATCTATCTATCTATCTATATCTGTCTGTCTGTCTGTCTGTCTGTCTATCTATCTATCTATCTATCTATCTATCTATCTATCTATCTATCTATCTATCTATCTATCTATCTATCTATCATCTTCCATCAACTATGTATCTATCAGTCTGTCTGTCTGTCTATTATCTATCTATCTATCTATCTATCTATCTATCTATCTATCTATCTATCTATCTATCTATCTATCTATCTATCTATCATCCATCATCTATGTATCTGTCTGTCTGTCTGTCTATCTCAGAATACACACAATATAGGAAACTCAATTTTGGCTCTTCTTCACTATAAACTGAAAGCATTGTCTTTGCTCTTATTTTGCAGCAAATTACTAAGCAAAAGAAGTAGGACTATGATGTTGGTGTCATACTCAGCAAAGGAAAAAAAGGGCACCATACTTGCTGCCACCACCAATTTCCCTCAGGTGTTTTCCAGCCATCGTTGGAGTTCAAGCTGGTAAAGCGAAGCTCGGCTAGAGATCTTCCTGGGTCCCTCTTTTGGCCTCGTGGATGTTCTGTTCGTTATTTCCCAAGATCTGCTTCTCTGCCCAGAAAGATGCTTAAGACAAGATGCTGTTTGTAATCAAACGCGAAGCAGGAAACGAAGCCCACTCACGGGCTAACAAGGATCCCACACAAGGGAAACAAGAGGCCCTTATCAGAGTCAGGACAGCCATGGCATTGTTTCGCTTTTCCTCCGGCTGACTGTAAGAGCGATTTGTCACTCTTAAAGGGCTAAGTGGCAAGAAGCAGGATTCTTATGGCTGATGAAACATCATGCTTAATGAGGAGCAGGAAAGTTACAGAGAGCGCCATTTTTTGGTGGAGACCAACAAGGACAAATAGTCCTTGACTTAGGACTGGTTGCTTCATCAGTTGCAACGGGCCTCCCCAGAGCTACTTACAATAGGATAGAATAGAATAGAATAGAATGGAATGGAATGGAATGGAATGGAGTGGAGTGGAGTGGAGTGGAGTGGAGTGGAGTGGAGTGGAGTGGAGTGGAGTGGAGTGGAGTGGAGTGGAGTAGAGTAGAGTAGAGTAGAGTAGAATTAGAATTAGAATTAGAATAGAATAGAATAGAATAGAATAGAATAGAATAGAATAGAATAGAATAGAATAGAATAGAATAGAATAGAATAGAATAGAATAGAATAGAATAGAATAGAATAGAATAGAATAGAATAGAATTTTTATTGGCCAAGTGTGATTGAACACACAAGGAATTTGTCTTGGTGCCTACGCTCTCAGTATGCATAAAAGAAACAATACGTTCATCGAGAATCATAAGGTACAACACTTAATGATAGTCATAGGGTACAAATAAGCAATCAGGAAACAATCAATATCAATATAAATCTTAAGGATACAAGCAACAAAGCTAGAGTCACGCAGTCATAAGTGGAAGGAAAAACAAAAACCGATCCCACTTTATATTTCTTGGTATGAATTTGAAACATAAAGGTGAGAAGATGCTGTGGCATCTGAGAAGGTTCATTTATCAGAGGGTGACAGGCCGATTATGAGAATGAAGCTATAGGTGCTGAACCTGACCATGCTTGACAATTAAGTAATTAGCAGAAGAAAAATAATCCCGTTTACTCGGGAATGTCACTACTGAGAAGTTCAACCTTACCCATAATGTTTTGTTTACCTGTTCTGAAGAGGCAGTCCCCATTCTCGTTCCATCCGTGTTTGTTGTGAATGCAGGATCTGCGTTTTCTTCGAGAGTTTATTGGCCCTGAGGTATTCCTCATGCGGGAGGATGGGAAAATCCTATCCTAGAAAGGGGAGAAAACCAGGCCATATGGCCTTTCGTCAGAGACAGTTGCGTATATTAATAACTTTTTGGCAAATCACACAAGCCAGCCTTTCTCCCAGCCCCTGCAATTTTTCAAGAAATGAATCTTTGCACTTTGGCTGGCTCCGTCTTGGCACTATAAAAAGGAAGAAAAGACCAACTCATTTGTTGGCATTGGAGAATGTCAGAGAGACACAGTCTGCCTGAATAAGTCAAAACTATATGGCCCCCACATCCTTCTGCCTCTCCTCCTCCTCCTCCTCCTCCTCCTCCTCCTCCTCCTCCTCCTCCTCCTCCCTCTCCCCCTCCCCTTCTCCTTCTCCTTCTCCTTCTCCTTCTCCTTCTCCTTCTCCTTCTCCCTCTCCCTCCTTTTCCTTTTCCTTTTCCTTCTCCTCCTTCTCCTTCTCCTTCTCCCTCTCCCTCTCCTTCTCCCTCCTTTTCCTTCTCCCTCTCCCTCCCCTTTTCCTTCTCCCTCTCCCTCTCCCTCTCCCGCTCCCTCTCCCTCTCCCTCTCCCTCTCCCTCTCCCTCTCCCTCTCCCTCTCCTTCTCCTTCCC
Source organism: Coluber constrictor foxii (assembly GCA_038048745.1). NCBI lineage: Eukaryota > Metazoa > Chordata > Lepidosauria > Squamata > Colubridae > Coluber > Coluber constrictor. The sequence continues at coordinate 30,969,822 of CM075967.1, forward strand.
CTTCCCCTTCCCCTTCTCCTTCTCCTTCTCCCTTTCCCTCCTTTTCCTTTTCCTTCCCCCTCCTCTCCCACTCCTTCTCCCTCCTTTTCCTTCTCCCTCTCCCTCCCCTTCTCCCTCTCCCTCTCCTTCTCCTTCTCCTTCTCCTTCTCCTTCTCCCTCTCCTTCCTTTTCCTTTTCCTTTTCCTTTTCCTTCTCCTTCTCCTTCTCCTTCTCCTTCTCCTTCTCCTTCTCCTTCTTCTTCTCCCTCTCCCAATCCTTTTCCTTCTCCTCCTTCTCCCTCTCCTTCTCCTCCTCCTCCTCCTCTTCCTTTTCCTTCTCTCAATTCCAGACTTAGCAGCAACAAGCTGTTAATGATAGCTCCTTTTCTTTCTCCTTCTCCTCCTTTCCTCCTGTTCCTGTTCCTCCACCTCCTCCTATTTGTCAGTTCCTTATATTATTGTTTTAATAGTTGAACTGGTAGTCATGAGGGGCAGTCGTATCAATCATATTTTATTTTACTTTATTTCACTGCATTGGTTTGGTGACCAACAGGGATCGGTTGTGAGTGACTTTTATTCCTGTGCTAAACAAATGGTCGTAAGTTGGGGAGGGGAGAGGGGAGAGGGGAAAGGAAGGGAAGAGCATGAATGAAGTTCCAACCTCTGTTTTCTACAGATCAGTTTCTGGTTAAGTAACAGAATTCCCCTGTGCCTCTTCGGTCCGTTGCAGCCGTTCTCAGGAGCCCCCTTGGTACCAAGCACAGAGTCCCTTCCACGGGTAGATTTTGGCTTCTTGTTCTGCCTCCCAAGATCAGCCTCCTCCCCCCCCCCACTCTCCCCCCCCCCCAACAGGCAGTGCTGCCTTCTGTGATTCTGCAGGACCATCTCCTCCCCTCCCTCTCTCCCTCTCCAGGGAGAAGCAGATTCCAAAATTCCTGCAAGAAGTTTATATTTTCTTCTGTCTAGTTAATTTTTCTTTGGAGTCCAAGTGGAGGGCAGCCAAAAGATCTCTCCCAACATCTGGCCCTACCTTATGTTTGGATTAAAATGAAATAGCAACTGCAGAAGAAATTTCCTCTGTGTCCCCGCCCACCTCATTCCTCCCTCCCAATGGTTAAAATGGTTTCATTGGGCAGGCAGGCAGGAAGGCAGGCAGGGGGGCTCCTGTGCATTTTGTGACAAATTCCTCCTGATCATGCCCAAGATCTACAAAGAGAGTTGACAGCAGCCCAGAGCTTTCAGTAGATGCATCAAAATAATTCAGATATAGGAGAGAGAGGGGGGGGGAGAGAGGGAGAGAGGAGATAGATAGATAGATAGATAGATAGATAGATAGATAGATAGATAGATAGATAGATAGATAGATAGATAGATAGATAGATAGATAGATAGATAGAAAGATAGATGATAGATGATAGATGACAGATGACAGATGACAGATGACAGATGATAGAGAGAGAGGATAGATAGATGGATGACAGATGATAGATGATAGAGAGAGAGATGATAGATAGATAGATAGATAGATAGATAGATAGATAGATAGATAGATAGATAGATAGATAGATAGATAGATAGATGAGGTAGAGGTAGAGGTAGAGGTAGAGATAGATGATAGATAGATAGATAGATAGATAGATAGATAGATAGATAGATAGATAGATAGATAGATAGATAGATAGATAGATAGATAGATAGATCGATCCATCCATCCATCCATCCATCCATCCATCCATCCATCCAGGGCTGGGCTTCAAAAATTTTAGCAAGAAGTTATCTGCCTGGTTGCTGGGTGGGCGTGGCCATGGTGGGTGTGGCCATGTCAGCCTCCTGCACCGTGGTGGTGGTGGGGTTTGCCCTCCCCAGGCTCTAGAGGCTTTCTCCGAGCCTCCAGGAGGGCAAAAATGGCCTCCCCAGGCTCCAGGGGCACTCCAGAGACCCTTCCTGAACATGCGGTAGGCCCATTTTTTGCCCTCCCTGAGTGTCTGCAAACGCCCTTCATCCTAAAAGGGCCGCGTGGGGACTCTTGGGAGGGGTGAGGTGGGTGGGACCAGCCTGGAGTAGGATTTGAGGGTTTTCTGAACTGCACAGAATCTTAGCTAGCGGTTCTCCTGAACTCCTGCGAACCCCCAGCCCTGGATGGATAGATGGATAGATGGATAGATGGATAGATGGATAGATGGATAGATGGATAGATGGATAGATGGATAGATGGATAGATGGATAGATGGATAGATAGATAGATAGATAGATAGATAGATAGATAGATAGATAGATAGATAGATAGATAGATAGATAGATAGACAGAGAGACACATTAGAGACACAGGCAGACATTTACTCTGAAATGGGTGGCTGCAGAGATGAACATACCTCCATATTCACTGCCTTGAATAGGAGTTGCCCTCTTCCTCTTCCCTCTTCTAGAAATCCCCTCTGGAGAAAAAAACCATGCTGGTGCCCTGTCAGATGTTAAATGAAAGAAAACAGAGGTGCTACTGCCACTGCCTGGTAAGGTATGGGAGGAAAGAGGGAAAAAACTGAAAGAGAGAAAAAAAGAAAGATTAAACGAGAACAAGCCTCAGGAGGGAGAAATGAGGGCTGGGTGATAGAGCAAGTATGGGGTAGGATATCCTTAATGGGGTGGGAGTAAGAGAATCAAGCTCCTCATGAAGATCCTTTATTCTCAATACCCCCCACTGAGCACAGAGTTGGTATGCTCAGAGAATGCCTCAAGAATTCTCTGGGCATCTCTTCGCTTAATGCCAGGGAGAAATATTAAAACAGAACATATCACCAGTTCTTCACTTCTGTCTATCCCAGGGGTCTGCAACCGTAAACATTCAAAGAGCCATTTGGATCAGTTTCCCACAGAAAAGAAAACACCGGGAGCCACAAAACCCTTCCCGTGCCTGACTATTTCTTGAGCGGCCACAAAATTAGCAGATGTAGTTGAATTAAACGTTCTGTTTTCTTCTGAAACTTTTCTTTTCTTGGATTTATCCATGGTTGGGCTACCAGGGGTTGAAAAGCTCAATAAATTGTGTGCTATCGGGTGTCGCACATTGGCGGTTGTGATGCATATTTTGAGTGACAGGGAGCCGCAGCAGAGAGGTGAAAGAGCCACATGTGGCTCCAGAGCCTCAGGTTGCTGACTCCTGGTCTATCCAAATGGCTATTGGAAAAACACATTGAGATGGCCTGATTTCTTCCATGTCGAGCAGAACCATTCAAATGGATAAGAACTAGGAGAGATGGGGAAGGAACAAGATGGTGCCAATCAAGGTTTTCTATGGAGTTCTTGGTGCTTTCTGAACTGGCTTGCTTTCTTACAGATGTTTCGTTGCCAAACTAGGTAACATAGTCATCAGTGCGTCATTTTTTCTTAGCTCTTTGAATGATGCCTGTCAGGGGATATGATAAATGAAGACCTCATAGGAGCCAAGGCAGTGGTTCCTAAGAATAGAACGGTTCCTTCTGTCTCTTGTCAGAAGGTGACGATATAAAGATTGGCTGGAATATCAGTTATGGATGAGAAGGTACACTTCAGAGGACTTCTTCCCATATACCAGAGTGAAATGCTACCGGTGCAGACCGGTTCTCTCGAACCGATAGTAAAAAAATACTACCAGTATTTTGAACTAGTATTTCTGACAATCAGGTGTGCAACGATCAGCTGTGGCGCATGATTTATATTAGCTAGAATCGTCAGATTTCCTGCTTTCTAGCTAATCTAAATCGCATGGCACAGCGGATTCCCTGCCCCTCGCTATTCTACTTACCTTTGCAGACTCGGAAGGCTTCAAAATGTTCCTTTTTTAAGTGCTGCGCAGGCATGCCTCAGGCACGCATGAGCGCATGCTCAGTAGCAGAGTCACAGAGGATTTCACCACTGCCACATACACCTAATCATAGCACGATCCCCCCTTGGAAACTGATTTTTATCTTCTGGGTCACCATGAAGTTGTCTCCACCTGCTCCCCAGCTCAAGAATGAGCTGCTTTAAGACAACTTATGGAAGGCCCCGACCATGTGTTCATCCACCTCTCCCAAATGTGTTACGCAGGGCTTAATCTGGAAAGGGTGGGCAGGGAGTGGAATATATTATAAAACATATAACAGATTGCATTTTAACACTTGATTTAAAAACAGAACTTATAGCTTGTTAGAAGAGTTTCAAGCTGATTCAGAAGCTGCCCGGAGAATGAAAAATAAGCAGGCTTGGTCTCTGGTGAGGCTCCGAGAAGAAGAGGTTCTATTGTGTTGGGACACCTTGCTGCATCCTTTAGCCATTCAGATGAGACATCCAGAGGAAATAATGACATATTCTTCCCACATTCCTGGCTTAAGATTTTGATGTACCCTTAAAATATCACCATCTCAGGGGTGAAATCCAGCAGGTTCAGCCAGCCAATACCTGCTTTGGGCTCCTGATTTTGCCCACGGAGTTCTCTGCAGTGCAGAAGTAAACATTGTCGTGGATGAAGCTGTTGAAGGCAGATGGTGAGAAGGGGTAAAGTTGAAGAGTCCCATTGACATGGACGTGTTCTGCCCCAGCTACGGACCCCAAAGAACGCAGCACACACAATGTCTGTACAACCCTTAGTTTATTAAATGAAATCAGTCTTTTTTCAAATAAAGGATGTTAATTAACTTTCTTAATAGCTTACAAGAATCCAAAGAATAAATAATCGTAATCTTACTAAGGTGGGCAGAAAGCCCAGAAGCAATTTGCAGGAAACTGATAAGAGAACTAAGACCAGGACATGAAGGAAAGTGAATGTTTCTTCCCTGCAAATTGCCTCAGTTGTTATCCTTCCTTAAATAGGCTAAGGGAGTGGCCAATTAGCCCCAAGCCTTACTCTCGAGGAGACCTCCTCCTGAGGAGCCACTCCTGCCTTTTGGCAGCTCTGTGCACCCGTGCATTGAGAAGAGGCTCCTCCTCTTCTTCCGTCCGACCCATCGTGACTCTATGGACCATGTTCTTCCAGGCCTTCCTTTCTTCTACCATCCTCTGGAGTCCATTTAAGCTCATGCTGACTTCTTCAATAACTCCATCCAGCCACCTCGTTCTCTGCCGTCCCTTTCTTCTTTTGCCCTCCATCATTCCCAGCATTAGGCTCTTCTCCAGGGAGTCCTTCCTTCTCATTAGGTGGCCAAAACCTATTAGACCCACCTATTCAGGTCTCTTGTTTTGAAATCCCATCTGACACTAATCCAAGACAGCAACCAATAAAATTGGCCCTAAAGTAACATTCCGTGGAACTGACATTTGGATACCAACCTTCCAACTTGGCAAAGGGGGAAGTTTCTGAAGATGCTTGATGGTCAGTTGCCAGTCCTGTCATTATTCTTGCTGTGGGCATCTTAGACTCCAGACTCCACTTAAGTGCCAAGTAACTGCCAGCACCTGACAGAGCTACAGTCTAAATATTCTCTAGTTAACCTATTAGCTTTAATTACACAGCACAACCTCTGATTATGTAATCTTAGAAATGAGCATTCCAGGTTTGCAGGAGGGGATGTGTCTCTCTCTCTCTCGCCTTTAAAGTCTTGTCAACACAGCAGGGACAGCAAGGGAAGAGTGGAGGTCCGATACCAACATCGGAAAAATGGGAATGTGTAACAAACCCCGACAGACAAGACAGGCAGTTAGGAAAAAAAAACCCTGAAGGATCGTTATTATTCCTTAAATGAAAAAAAGGTAGAGACCACCATGAAGCTGCTGCAGGAAATGTAATGTCTACCAGATGTAGCAGAACCCTTAGTCCTTCAAGATCTCCAGGTCAGCCAAGGGGTTTCTCTAATCTGGGGTCTCCCCGATTCTGAATGGCAATCTAAGATACAATACCTCTAGATTTGATCACCTGACCGTGACTTGGCCATGATTAACTAGCCAAGATATAAAAAGTAGACCTTGGCAAAAGAAAAGGTGCTGGTTGCAGCCTAAGATCTTCCAGGCCACCTATGTTCTGCTTCACAAGTGGGGCTCCTAAACACCTCTGAATCTCTCCTTCCACTTGATGGAGCTCAGTCTCAGGGGTGTCAAACGGAGGTGGTATTCAGCCGGTTCATACCGGTTCGAGCGAATCGGTAGCAGAGATCACAGGTCTGCTCCGGCTCTATGATGTCCTATTTGGGCATGTTTTCAAGATTGGGTGCATGCACAGGTGCGCAAGCAAGCAAAGCACATGCAGGGAAGTCCGGGCGCATGAAGTGTGCATTCACATGGCGAATTAGTGGTAAAAATATTTGAAACCCACCGCTGGTGTCAAATTCACGTCATCAGGTTGTCATCACATGACTAGCGGGACTAGTTTTTCCCCTTTGCTAAATCAAGGGTAGGGGTGGCCGGCATGTGACACATGCGGCCCTCAGGCTGTGAGTTTGACACCATTGATCTAATTCAATCCTAGAGGACTTTCAGCAAAGGAACTTTGTTTCTCCAAATTTTCCTTTCAATTGAGCCAAATGGGTTGTGCTTCGTAGGGCCCAGTTGTAATCTGCCCAGCATGGTCAAACATGCAAAGTAAACTAGAATCAGCCTTGAATCGAAAGTCTTTGCTGAAGAGAACTCAGGAGCAGCTAGAGCAGAGAGGGAACCAGGGCCAAACCCCCCACAGAGGTCTTCCATTAGTTCAGGGATCAGCAAACTGCAGCTCTGGAGCTGCATGTGGCTCTTTCACTCCTCTGCTATGGCTCCCTGTCACTCAAAATATTCCACCAATGTGCAACACCTGCTGGCACACGATTTATTGAGCGTTTCAACCCCTGGTAGGCCAACCATGGATATATCCAAGAAAATAAAAGTTTCAGAAGAAACTTTTAATTCAACTACATCTGCTAGTTTTGTGGCCGCTCAAGAAATAGTCAGGCACGGGAAGGGTTTTGTGGCTCCCGGTGTTTTCTTTTCTGTGGGAAACGGGTCCAAATGGCTCTTTTGAGTGTTTAAGGTTGCAGATCCCGGCATTAGTTCAATGTCATTACTGTATTTACTGAGAGAAGAGAAGTCCAAGGACCAGCTGGGTGAGAAGCTGCATGGGGGAAGCCTTTCATACTCCAGTGGTCAATATTTCTGATGCTGTCTATCAAACCACCACCAAGGCTTATGTCTCCAGAAGCTACTCTGAAAGTTATATCTCCACGATTAAAGTTGATTTTTTCTCATCTTCTGAATCTTCCCAAGAAGGAGACTTTCCCTCCCCACCCCACCTCAAACCATCATTATCTGTTTTCAGTCTTGACCGTCTTTCAACTGGAATGGAGAGAGCGTCATCTTCCTCAAGAGCTAAAAGTCCAGCAGTGCTCAAAGCCAGTGACTTTTTCTTTCATGGGGGAATTTAGTCCAGACACACCAGCTGAGTCTGAGAAACGCAGGTGGCAGGTGCTCAGAAGTACAAACCACCTCACCCCACCAGGCCCCACCCCCCATCCACCTCTGCTGAAACAAAAAAACCCTACCTATTGGACCTCCCCTTGTGAGCTCTTTCAATCTCCCAAGTTTCTTTAATGAGCAGAAATTATTCAGCGGAGGAAAGGCAGCTAAGGCAGAGTGAAGCCAACCAATCGTTCCTGGATTAAAGTGAGACAGAAAAACTCAGTCAGGTTTGCAAATGAGATTCAAGCGAGAGAGAAAAAAATATCCAGTGGACGAGGAAGTGATGATCAGAAGCAGCAGCATGAGCTCTCCTGAGCCAAATCTTGTTAAGAACTACTTCCAATTCCTTTTCTTTTTGGTTCCTTTATATTTTTAAGACCGTTTTTTAAAAAGTATGCTTTTAGTTATGAAAACGTAGTTTGGTAATAAGCAGGAATGATAGTTTTAGTCTCTCTCATGCTAGAGAAGTGGTGGCCTCCACACAAATCTGTCTTGAGTGCCACTTCGGCTGTTCTTAGGCACTTAGATGCCACTTCAGACAGTCACTCCTGCTTTAGTTACCATTACGATGTCCTCTACATGAATCCATCCTTGCATATTGGGCCCTATCTAACAAAATGAAATTCAATGGTTAAAAAAAGTAAGGTTCTACATTTAAGCAAGAAAAACCAAATGTGCAGGTATAATATAGAGGTTCTGCCCCAGCTACAGACCACAAAGAATACAGCACACACAAAGTTTGTACAAAACTTAATTTACTAAAATAACTCAGTCTTTATCAAAAACAAAGGCTGTTAATAAACTTTCTTAACAGCCTACAAGAAACCAAAGATAAAGTAATCACAATCTTACTAAGATTGGCAGAAAGCCCAGAAGCAATTTGCAGAGAATCCAGACGCAAAGGAGAGTGAACTAAAGTTGTTCCCTGCAAATTGCTTCAGTTGGCGTTCCTTCTTAAATAGGCTAAGGGAGTGGCCAATTAGCCCCAAGCCTAACTCTGAGGAGACCTCCTCCTGAGGAGCCACTCCTGCCTTTTGGCAGCTCTGTGCGTCTGTGCATTGAGAAGAGGCTCCTCCTCTTCTTCCTCTTCACTTAAGGGAGCTTCTGGAGGTTCTGAAGGCCCTGGCTGAATCCCCATCTCTGGCACCACATCTTCTCCAGCCTCCTCACTGTCCGACTTGAGTGCCAGCTGCACAGGCTGCTGGCACAGCACCACACCAGCCTCCTTGCTGTCAGAGTCAGCTACAATCCGCACAGGCTGCTGACGGGCCACAACAATAGGTCTGTGATGGCAAACCTCTGGCACGTGTGCCCTCCCTGTGGCACGCAGAGTCCTCTTTGTGGGCACATGTGCTATCGCCAGCTGTTCTTCTGATTTCCGGCATGCACATGCTAAAAATGGCCTGGAAAATGGCCAAAAAGCAGGCATGCATGCATGTGCTGTCCAGTTGTTCTTCAGATTTCTGGTGCTCCAGTGTGCGTGAAGATCAGCTGGCTGGCGAGCATGCATGTGCTGGAAAGCAAAAGACCAGCTGGCCAATGAGCATATGTGCACTGGCCAGCTGGCCTTTTGGTTTCCAGCACTCCGGTGTGTGCACGTGCACACATGTTCCGGTTTGGGCACTTGGTGCCAAAAAGGTTCACCATCACTGATACAGGTGGTACCTGGCTCAAAAGTAGTAACTGTGAGAGGGATCTTGGAGTCCTAGTGGACAACCATTTAAATAGGAGCCAGCTGTGTTCAGCAGCTGCCAAAAAAACCAATGCAGTCCTATGCTGCATTAACCGAGGGATAGAATCAAGATCACTTTATAATGTCCTGGTAAGACCACACTTGAATATTGCATCCCATTTTGGTAGCCGCAATTTTAAAAAAACAATGTTGAAATTCTAGAAAAAGTGCAACAGAGAACAGCAACAAAGATCTTTAGGGGACTGGAGGCTACAACATATAAAGAACAGTTGCTCGAACTGGGTATGTCTAGTTTAATGAAGAGAAGGACTAAGAGAGATGTGATAGCAGTCTTCCAATATCTCAGGGGCTGCCCCAAAGAGGAGGGGGTCAAGCTATTCTCCAAAGCACCTGAGAGTAGGACAAGAAGCAATGAATGGAAACTAATCAAGGAGAGAAGCAACTTAGAACTAAGGAGAAACTTCCTGACAGTGAGAACAATTAACCAGTGGAATGACTTGCCTCCAGAAGTTGTGGGTGCTCCAACATTGGAAGTTTTTAAGAACAAATTGGACAACTATTTATCTGAAATGGTATAGGGTGTCCTGCTTCAGTAGGGGTTGGACTAGAAGATCTCGAACTCTGTTATTCTGTCCTTAAGAACGACTTGGAAGCTGCTGTAGTTGGTTCAATATATAACAACATGAACATTTATGAGTGGACTTTGTTGGGATCGTGTAACTCAGGACTGTCAGCCTTGGCAACTTTAAGACTTGGGGATTTTTATTCTTTCTTCAGCACAGAAGTAAAAAATTGCATTGCTGAAGATTCTGGTAGTCATAGGCATGCCACAGTCTACAGAAAAGAGTCTAAGACTGTGAAAAACAAGTTGCCCAACCCAATTTTGGCAAGCTCGTATTCATTCTGGCTCGGTTTTCTCCATATGTAAACACACCAAGATGAAAGACCAGCTGAATGAATCATGGCTGACCCAGAACCCTACACTTGAATGTGTAGCCTAAGTATCATCAGATGTTCTTTGAGCTTCTAAACAAATTTGTGTTATCCCTAGCAAAGGCTGAGCAGTGAATGGTAACCACCTCTGCCATTTGCAAAAGAGACCTCGGTTGTAATTCTAATATCAGCAGTATTTCCAGCCCCCACCCCTATCCACCCCCGGGATCTTTTCAGAATACTGAAGCTATATGTGGACATCTATCTTGCTCTCTCCAATCAGCCTCTCTGAATGGCTTCAGCTCTGCACTGTGCAATTCTGTGATTTGTTCTCCATCCCAAAGCAACTGTGGAGACCAGCACACACACACCCTTCCATTTTTTCTCATTATTCACTTCAAAATTGCCTGCACACAGATGCTATTTTTCACCGAAGCCAGACAGTTCATTTCCAGAGAGTTCTGAAGTTCCTTCTTCTCTCAAGAGTTCAACAAGTTTTGGTGCTTTTCTTGCCTTGGCCTTCTCTACCCTGATGCCCTCCAAATAGACCTGGTATCTCCTGATTTTCCATTCAGTGGTTGTTGACTACTCTGGGTGGAGAAAATAGAAGCAGGCTACCATCAGTCTGGAAGTCACCAAATGTAGGAAAACTGCTGCTCTTCACTCAATTCCATCATCCTCGTTTAAGGCCGAGGGTCCTGCTTATAATTTCAACTTTACGTATTCCTCTTAGGTATAGTAGAACACATTGATGAAAACGCTTATTTGACACTCCATCTTTAGATTTATTTTGCATGGTGTCTGAATTTGGAAAATTTAAAAATAAAAATAAAGGAGGAATATCATTATTTGGGTTCGGCCGTTTCCAGAAGATCCAGATCTATCCTCTTGTGACTCTCTCAATGACAGGTGGGAAATCTAATAAGACCATCTGGTCTCCAACTCTCTTCTCACCCCACCCCACCCCGTCCCTGACACAGAGGAAGTGATCTTCATAATACAAGTAGTTCTCTTTTAGCATCCAGATTTGGCTCTGGCTACCCAGTTGTAAAATGAAGTGGTTTCTAAGTCACCCCACAATGGTGCTTATGATCTGACCTCAGCTTTCCCTTTTTTTACAGACCTGCAAAGGTCATCTATGCAAGGATTGGTTGCAAAGTCATTTTTTCATCACTGCTGGACAAAGCAGTCGCTAAGTGAGGATCCCATGCAAAGCTTGGCAGACTGGAATTTCCTGACAGTGATGCCTTCCTTTCCTTCTGCTCCTTCCTGGATTCCCAACAGTCCTGAGGCCGACATTCAACCCCAACCAGCTCCTTCACTGTGGCTCCATCTCTGTGGCTCCATCTCTCCCATTCTGTAGAACCACCAAAGCCTTTTGGCCTTCCAGCCTATGGTTGTTTTGTAAAACATTGGCTGGAAGTGACCCAAGCAGCCTTTTTTCCACCCGATGGCTATTTCAATTGTGTCGGGCAAAGGAAAGGACTCTCATTATGTTAACAGGTAAACATTGATTTTGGCTGCCAGACTGGATGGAGGCTGAATAGTCTGAGTCATCCATGCCTGGATGGGAGCATTTAGAGACCCTTGTTTGGATATTCTGGACCTGCTCCATCGTGCTCATCCAAGTCCTGGCTTTGGGGTTGCTTCCCAGAAGGTTTGGCTCAGGTCAATCCCGTTGGGTTCATCTGTTGCCTTCAAAGGTTAATTATGGAGGGAAAGATGTTTGAAGTAAGCTCCGAAACGGTTTGGGGCAGGGAGCCAGCCTGCTGCCTTTGGAGTTTGAGGAGACTCCTTGGTATCTGTGGGTCATAAATGTCAACTCAGGAAAGGATTGAGGGTAGGCAGAGGGAATGCTGCCCATCCTCTGAGGGTCTAACCATTTGTCTGAAATAGTATAGGAGGCTGGACTAGAAAACTTCAAAGATCCCTTCCAACTTTCTTATTCTGGTCCTGCGTATATACTTGGAGTCAGGACAATGAAAGAAACAAGCCAGCATCCCTTCGGTAGCTTTGCACCAATCCACTTCCTTCTCCACGTCCTTGACATTTCTTCAATAGGGAGGGTAAAGATGCAAAGAGAGAACTCTCTGAGGGATCCATTAGTATGGATGGACAAGAATGGACAAAGGATCCAATTTCTGGGCAATGTGGCTTCCACATGCAGATCTGGAGCTGTGGCTCAGGAATCAAGCAGTGGAATTGCAGGCAGGATCCTCAAGTTTGATCTCCAGCATCTGGATCTCCAAATGTTGGCACCAGAGGAGTGCAACCTTGAAACTTCACTTCCCCTTCTTTCTCCTTGGGGTGCCCCAGTTCTCTTCCAGGATGAGAAATTCAAATTAGTTTAGTTGAGACTCACAGATCTGGCCATAAAATCCAGGAACATCAGGGCCTGACCAGGGAGTCTCCTTCAACTCAGTGGGTCACTCAATTAATCCCAAACTAATTTATCGCCAATATCCTAAATATTATATTGATGGGATACAGAAGTGCTTATGCCCTTTCTGATCCAGAGAATATGGGAACTAGCTTTAAAAACCATGAAAAGGGAACAAGGATGAAGAAAAGAGAGGGGTGGCATAACTGGAGCAGGAAGAGGTTGTTTTTTTAAAAAAGTTATTTTGATAGCTGTCTCTTCAGGGAGATTGACCTGTCTTCTCACCATTGGAAGATTAGACAGGTTGGTCTGTCTTCTCACTGTTTTGTTATGTGTGTTGCACAAATTTAACAGATTAACAGAATTGGAAGGGACCTTGTAAATCATCTAGTCCAGTGGTCACCAACTGGTGGTCCACGGACCACTGGTGGTCCATGAGAAAATTTTGGTGGCCTGCAGAAAAATTATTTACATTTTTTAATATTGCACTAAATACTGTTTATCTTTTTAAAAAATTCATGTTAGTTGTCTGTGGGATGTAAAATTATAAATTTAGTGGTCCCTGAGGTCTGAAAGGTTGGCGACCCCGATCTTGTCCAACCCCCACCCAAGCAGACCTTACCCCATTTCTGACAGATGGCAGTCCAGTCTCTTCTTAAAAGCCTCCAGTGATGAAGCTCCCACAACTTCTGAAGGCAATTTCTGTTCCATGGGTTGATTGTTCTCACTCTCAGAAAATTTCTCCTTATTTCCAGGTTGAATCTCTCCTTGATCAGTTTCCATGCTTTATTCCCTGTCTGGCCTTTGGGTGCCTGAGAAAATAGATTGACCCCTTCCTCTCTGTGACAGCCCCTCAAATATTGGAAGACTGCTATCATGTTTCCCCTGGTCCTTCTCTTCACTAGACTAGCCATGCCTAGTTCCTGCAACTGTTCTTCATATGTGTTAGCTTCCAATCCCCTCATCATCCTAGTTGCTCTTCTCTGCACTCTTTCTAGAGTCTCAACCAGAGGTGGCTTTCAGGTTCTGACCAGTTCTGGAGAACTGGTAGTGGAAATTTTGAGTAGTTTGGAGAACCGGTAGTAAAAATTCTGACTGGCCCTGCCCCCATCTATTCTTTGCCTCTCAAGTCCCAGCTGATCGGGAAGAAATGGGGATTTTGTGGTAACCTTCCCCTGGAGTGGGGACAGAATGGAGATTTTACAGCATCCTTCCCCTGCCACGCCCACCAAGCGATGCCACGCCCACCAAGCCACACCCACAGGTAATAAAAATCTTTGAAAACCACCAACCTCTTTTTTATAGTGTGGGGACCAAAACTAGTTGCCGTACTCTAAGTGTGGTCTTAGTAAGGTTCTTATTAAGGTTCCTTCTCTAGGAGCCCACATTCTTTATAGAGTGATATTAGTACCTCACTTGATCTTGTTTGTATCCCTCTGTTAATGTGATTTAGGATTGCCTTGGATTTTTTGCACCCTGCCTTTTTCTGACCCTCCTGATGAAAGCGGAGTGGTGATGGTATCATTGTCCTACCCATGGCTTCTTCGGTGCAGATCTAGGCAACTGGTAGAGGGGGGTGGGAACACCGCAGTTAGTTGCCTAAACAAAGCTGTGTTGTTAAGCCATTGAGCAAATTAGCCTCAAGAGGCCCAAGGAGAGGCAGACAACACCAATTGTTGCATCAGACAGACAGTGTGCTCAAAACAGAATGGGCGCCTGGCTGCTGCCCATTTGGAAGGCTTTTGTGAAAGGAAAGTGACTCGGTGGCAGGAGATCTCCTCTGGGATCCAGAATCCCCCGTGAGCATCTGGTGGAACCAGGGAGGCGTCTTCTGTCAATTTTTCCACCTTCGCTCTCCTGCTATTTTCAAAACACCAGTAGCTTTCACTCGCTGGCTGCGTTGAAGCTCTGTTGGGAATTTGTTAGCGTGTGCATCCGCACCATTCAACAGTTCCCACTTAGTAAGAAAAAAAAATATTTCATCTTAATAGGTTCTGGAAGGTTCTTTAACGACAGAACATTTGCAAAGAACAAGGAGAACCTTCCAGCTTTACATTGGAGTTGTCGCTTCTTCCATAGGTAGTTTGATTGAGCTGCTCCATTGGGAAGTACATAAGTGCAAAAAATAATAATTTCTACTGGCAAACCTTCAGGTTGCAAATGTTTAAAACCCTTGTGATCTATCAACCAAGGAAATTGAATGGTGTTCTCTAGAGCAGGGGTCTCCAACCTTGGCAACTTTAAGACTTGTGGACTTCCACTCTCAGAAGTTCAGAGTTCCTCAGAGTTGAAGTCCACAAGTCTTAAAGTTACCAAGGTTGGAGACCCCTGCTCTAGAAGATGGAGGAGTCTGTGTGGACACCACCATTTCAGATTATAGTCGATGCAGGTATTACCTTATGCCAACACTTTGTAGGCCTCCTATTGTGAGCCCCACCTCCCCCTCAGATAAGCCCCCTTCCCTCAACTGCCCTCCTCTCTGATCAACATATTCATGGAGGAAGCCTGATTCAGTCAAAGGGATTCTCAATCAACCAAAATATATTTATAGTCCAAGCTTAAACACCAAATATATTCTCCAGCCATAGAACTGGAAAATATTCTATGTTGATAAGTGAAACCTTTTCAAGGGAAAATAAATAAATAAGTTCAGTTGCTTTTCGGAAAAACATCTTTGGCTAACCATGACCTGCATAATTAAGAATATCCATGGACATCTCCAGTGTCCACTGGTTCCCTCTTGATCTAGGAGGCTACTAGTTCTTTGGTAAACCATCTCTAGATGCAAGTTGGCCTGTCTTCTCATCGGATTATTTTATAGCTGGGTTTCTCCCTTCAAAGCACTGTCCTTGCGGGAATTCTCAGCCAACCGATTAAATGTTCCTTTCCATGGGTCTTAATCTCAGAAAGACCACCAAGCTCAGAGATCACCAAGAACAATTCAATTTCAGAAAGGCCTTTCATGGGATGAAGCTGTTCCAACATCCCAGCAGCTCCCAGGGAGAGAAACACACTTCCAATTTTACACGGGAGAAGACCCCAATAACCAAAGACCTATATATATTATTGTTTACATATAAATATATATATTGAATACAGTGTGATTGTCCTGGCATTTCACTTGCCATAAAAACCAAAATGAAAACCCATAACATATATACTATTTAAACAGTGCTAGCTAGTGTTGTACAGTTATTTTTGACCATCATATTCATTCTAATACAACAATGCATATATAGTATCCTTTTCCAACCTAATTTTTTTGTATTCCAACTTCCACATTGTGTTTCTAACCATTGATAGAATCTGTTCCATGTATCATAATATTCTGTCTCTTCTTTGTCTTTTATTTTTAACGTTAGTCTGTCCATTTCTGCACAGTCTAGTAACTTCCTCTGAAGGGGTGCTTTCACTCTTTCACTGCTGTGCGTAAACCATTCTTGCTGCAGTCAGGATGTATAATATTAGGTATACTGTCCCTTTATCATAGCCATCTGATCTAATGCCTAATAGAAATAATTCTGACTTGAGCTCTATACGTTGTCCAACCATTTTTTCTAACCACATATGAATTTGTATCCAAAATTTCCTTGCTTTTTTACAGGTCCACCACATGTGGTAGTATGTGCCTGGAATTTGTTTACATTTCCAACAGTTTGGGGGCATATTGCTAAACATTTTAGCCAATCTTGTCTGGGGGACAGAGAAAAACTTTGATGGCCAACTGCTGTAGGCTTCTCAGAAGCTTTTCTTCAGGAAAGACGAGGGGGGGGGAATCAAATAAGCTTCTCTGCTCCAGCAGCCTTCTTCTGAATTACTTGCCATCAAACACACCAGCCTGTTTGCCGATGCCTTTTCCCTAGCCAATTTCTCCCTCTGCCTCCTTTTTTTCTCCCCTCCCCAGCCTGTCTATCTCCTGACAGAAGAAAAATATACTGGCTTATCTATGGTGCATTTTCTCAGAAGCCGATAGTAAATTTCCAAATGACTTTGGAACGGAGGAAACAGGCAATCATTTTCATAGTTATGTACAATAGCAGAAAAAAAATCCCTTTTTCAGTCCATTTTTCAACAGCCACCATATAAAATGACAGGTGTACTTGCCAAGTCAACATTGCAGGATTAAGACTGATCCACCTTTCACCTTTTTTTGAGTTTTACTTCTTTTTGCATTCTCCTCTTAAAGTCACCAGTGCTTCTAAATCTTCCTCTCGTCTCACCTTGAGTTTATTGCTGCAAGATAGTCTCTGTTGAATTCCACGGCATGACTTTAAAAAAAAAAGACAACTTCATAGGAAATAGGTTTCTCACAACTATGAGCCATGCCACTTATGCAGAGTGGTCATGGCCAAGGATCATACATTCCCCTGGCTGTAGATCACACAAATTGTGGGTAGACAGATCCCTTTCCTCTGTTTCTGGGGTGTCCCTTAAGAAAGGTTGTCTTGGCTTCTCTTGGGAAGAGATCGTTATAAACCCCTGCTGTCAGCATTTCATGCTGCACTTACTCTAATGCTGACATAAGAAGAAGTGGAGGCATCTGGAAAGAGATGTTTGACTCTTCACCTACTTATTTTCCCTGGAGAGAATATCCCCTAGGAGATGGGATGGGAGGGGGGGAAATTCCTTTGAATGGGAGCAGTAAATTAGGGGCAGAGTGACTGGGAAGATGGCCAATGAGTGCAGAGGAGTGGGGAGAGGAAAAGGAGGGTCTTGGCTGAGGAAGCCAGAGTTGGCTGCGATGAGTCGGAGTTAGAATGTTCGTGCTTAATAAATAAGAGGGTTTTTTTCATCAAAGACTTCGTTTGAAATGCAGTTTATTCGAGACGACTTCGAAACCTGACACCTGCGGCTTTTACAGTCTTCTTTTGGGGTATCAACCTGGTCGACCAAGGAGAGAACCAACCTAGAAATTTCCTGACAGTGAGAACAATTCATCAGTGGAACGACTGGCCTCCGGAAGTTGTAAATGCTCCAACACTGGAAGTTTTTAAGAAGAAATTGGACAGCCCCTTATTCGGAATGGTATAAGGCTGTGATGGCGAACCTATGGCATGGGTGCCACAGGTGGCACACGGAGCCATATCGGTGGGCACGCGAGCTCAGCTCCTGCATACATGCATGCACCAGCCAGCTGATTTTCGGGCCTTCTGGGCCCACCAGAAGTCAGGAAAAACACTGTTTCTGGTCTCTGGAGGCCTCTGGGGGGTGTGGGGAAGGCCGATTTTGCCCTCCCCAGGCTCCTAGAAAGGCTCTGGAGCCTGGGGAGAGCAAAATATGGGCCTACCAGGCCCACTGTGCCATCGTGTGCCAAAAGCGGGCGGGGAGCACAGGGGAGGGACAGGGCACATAGAATTATGGATGTGGGCACGCATGCGTGTGATCCCACCGCTTTCCCCCCGCTTTTGGCACGCGATGGCAAAAAGCTTAGCCATCACTGGTATAAGGTCTCCTGCTTGAGGGTTGGACTAGAAGACCTCCAAGGTCCCTTCCGACTCCATCATTCTGTTAAGTGAGACAGAGCATTTAGTTATGGAAAAAAGGGTGAGCAACGTGGCCTAGTTTATCTGGCACAAACAGCCAGTTCAAAATTAGGATCTCAGATCTCTGGGAGGATTCTGGATCTCTGGTCACCAGCCTTCTTCAACAGCAGTTCCAGGTATGTAAAGCCCTCCAGGTAACACCATCTCCTCAGCTGAACCTTCCAGGTACTCTTCAAGCGCCATATGGAGCATCTGACCAGAGTCCAGGCAACCAGGACATAAAACTCAAAGGGAAGCCTACTGATGGTTCCATTAAGAGCACAACTCACAGTTTTGTTTTGTTTTTTAATTAGATTTATATGCCGCCCTTCTCCGGAGACTCAGGGCAGCGTACAATGCGTTAAGCGATAGCCTTCATACTTTTGTATATTTTATACAAAGTCAGCTTATTGCCCCCACAAACTGGATCCTCAATTTACCTACCTTAGAAAGGATGGAAGGCTGAGTCAACCTTGAGCCTGGTGAGATTTGAACTTACAGTAATTGCAGACAGCTGGTGTTAATCACAATGCTTTAATCTGCTGAGCTATCCAGGCTCCTGTACTCCTGAAAGTACAGTGGCTTACTTTCAGGTTTCACTGTTCTGACGTAGATCATTAATATTTCCTAAGGACTAAAATCTGATTAGAGGGGGTGTCATAGTCAACCTGCCTGCCGGCGTGTGAGTGGCTGGTTCTTTGGCCCTGGGAGGTGGTTCCTCCAGCAGGGAGAATAAAAATGGGTAGAAAAAGATCTATCGCTAGTAGAATCAGCTCCTCAGGCGTCCATCCAGGCACAATTCCACTGGGGTAAAAAGAAGGCAGCTGTGACACTAAATTGAATTTTATGGCGCGCTGGTTATTTGGCTCAGCTGAACGTCTCTGTGACTACAGGAGCCGCATTCGGTGGGGTGGCGGAATCTGGTGCGAGTAACAGATACTACGGATTACGGAGCAAGGAGTGAAAAGGAACAGAGGGCAGGGGAATTAGAAACATTCCTGACATCTTTCCAAATAGTTTGGCAGGAAGGATGGAGGTGCTTCTCATTCCATGTAGACACCCAGCCAAATTCACACTTGCCTGTCTCCTGGCTTTGGGTGGCACTCAGCGAGAGGATGTTTCCCTGTTACTAGGGGTGGCCCAGCCAGGAATGCAAAACAGTCCAGAGGGGGTCTGCTTGCTTTGATTATTGATTCACCTTTCTTGAGTCAGAACCAGGAAGACACAACAGCCTTGAGGGCCACTGAGGAGCACTGAGATATGATCAGGAGGGAAATCAAAGCAGTCGTTTAGACGGGGTCACCCCTCTGGGACTTTGGTTCATGTTATTTTATTAAGAAAATGTATTCGGCTGTGCAACTCACACATGGTGACTCTGACCAGCTTACAAAAGATTAAAATCCCAATGCAAACCCCACTAAACCATCACACCCACACACCCCCAATGACAACAATCAAACCAACTACATGATGGACTTCGAACCACCCTGGGGTCTCCCGGTCTGCTGGCAAAACCACGTCTTTGGGACCTTTTGTAAGAGTGGGGGCCAAATGTAGAGATGATGTCCCCCAAGAAGGAGCCACCCCAGAGAAGGCCTTTCTTCTTGGTCCCACCAGATGGACAACCTTAGGAGAAGGAACCCATAACATCCCCTACCTCCCTGCCCTGTTGGGTTGGGTAAATGCAACTTTAGAGGTTGTATCGCTGCTTTTTTGTTGTCTCATTCATAGCCCAATGTAGCTGATATATAAATTTTAACACCCAGGACAAATACCATCTCAAGACCTCCCAGGTGCCTCCCTGCTCTTGGATCCCAAGTTCTATGTTCAGCGTGACTTGAATTTCCTGGTATCCTCACCTTTCCCCCTTTTGTTAGTGGCAAGTAATTTCATGCTTCCTTTCTACTTGTTTGTTTAAGCTGGGGGAGGAATCATTTTGATGTCCCTCTGCCACCTTCTCTCACTAGCAGGGGGTGACTTGACTAGAATTGGTCCAGGAAAGGGGAGCATCACTCAACAGCGGTGAGAAGCTGCAATAATACACAATGAATGATCTGCTTATTGCTGTGTACAAAGCTATTTTGTGTTGACTCTGTTCACCGGCCCACGTAAAGATGGTCCAGACTTATCATCTCTGAACAGTAATAGCAACCTTGTTTTATTTATTAGATTCTACTGATCTGGCTAAAGTAGATGGAAGATCATTCCACAGAGACCAGGAATGAACACGAATTCTTGCACATTGATTGCTTCTGTTTGGGCACTTCTGCTCAGGAGTGTAAGTTGGGCTTCAGCACTGTTGTCTCTTTAAGAAAAATATTCCTCCTTTTACTTTTCCTGCATAGCTACAGTTATGATTATGAGCATTTGCTCCTACAAGCTGTGTTGTAGCTGCCAGCTTTTTAAAAAAAAAAGAATAGACAAATTCATGGAAGGAGGAGGGACCTCAGCTGTTTCTGTAAGTGGCATCTCCATACTTCAAAAGCCCATTAGTAGGCAACCAGAGCTGTCCTTGCAACATGACCCTTGGGTCAGAGGGGAAAACCAAGTCAGACATGGATGTCCCAGTGGGGCACAGGCCTTTCTTGTGTTATTTTATTTATCTTATTTAGTTAAAACATTTATATAGCCGTCCATCTTTCAACTAGCTCTGGGCACCTCTCCCTTTGTATCAGTGGTGGGTTTCCAAATTTTTTACTACCAATTCTGTGGGTGTGGCATGGCTTGGTCGGCATGGCAGGGGAAGGATACTGTAAAATCTCCATTTCCTCCTGATTAGCTGGGACTCGGGAGGCAGAAAGCTCAAACTGGCCCAAGAGCTGCTGATCCAGTTCTACAGAGGAATGATGGAGTCTGTCATCTGTACCTCCATAACTGTCTGGTTTGGCTCTGCAACCCAACAAGACAGACACAGAGTTCAGAGGATAATTAGAACTGCAGAAAAAACAATTACTACCAACCTGCCTTCCATTGAGGACCTGTATATGGCACGAGTCAAAAGGAGGGCTGTGAAAATATCTATAGACCCCTCACATCCTGGGCATAAACTGTTTCAACTCCTACCCTCAAAACGACGCTATAGAGCACTGCACACCAGAACAATAGACACAAGAACAGTTTTTTCCTGAATGCCATCACTCTGCTAAACAAATAATTCCCTCAACACTGTCAAATTAGTTACTAAGTCTGCACTACTATTAATCTTCTCATTGTTCCCACCACCCATCTCCTCCCACTTACGACTGTATGACTGTAACCTTGTTGCTGGTGTCTTTACGATTTATATTGATATTGTTTCCTGATTGATTATTTGTACCATTTGACTATCATTAAATGTGGTACAAAGTGTGATTCTTGACGAATGTATCTTTTCTTTTATGTACACTGAGAGCGTATGCACCAAGACAAATTCCTTGTGTGTCCAATCATACTTGGCCAATAAAAAATTCTATTCTATTCTATTCTATTCTATTCTATTCTATTCTATTCTATTCTATTCTATTCTATTCTATTCTATTCTATTCTATTCTATTCTATTCTATTCTATTCTATTCTATTCTATTCTTATCTACTCTACTCTATTCTTATTCTATTCTATTCTATTCCTATTCCGTTCTACTCTATTCTAGTCTACTCTGTTCTGTTCTGTTCTGTTTTTTTATCTATTCTACTCCACTCCACTCCACTCCACTCCACTCCACTCCACCTATTCTATTCTATTCTATTCTATTCTATTCTATTCTATTCTATTCTATTCTATTCTATTCTATTCTATTCTATTCTATTCTATTCTATTCTAGATGGGGGTGAGGCCAGTCAGAGGTGGTATTTGCCGGTTGTCCGAACTACTCAAAATTTCCGCTACTGGTTCTCCAGAACTGGTCAGAACCTGCTGAATGCCATCTCGGCTCTGTATGGTTCTTAAGTAGTTGTGTTGGCCCTCAAATGTAGCAAACAAGATTATGATAATTGCTTTGGAGGAGGCCGGCTGTGCAAATGGAAAGGATGTGGCATGTCTCAAAGGCAGTTAGCCAACAGTTGGAAAGAAGCGGGATTAGAACAGCCTTTGGCTGGATCCAATACACTTCGGCTCTCTGCTCCATGTGCTGTGAAGTCCTTCTGAAGCATTCAACTGCAAGGAAAAGCACTTTGGACCACCTACAGAACAAAACCCAAAAAATTCCCGGAGACTCACCAAATCAGGGGTCAGCAACCTGAGGCTCTGGTTGTATCACAACCGCCAATGGTGACACCTGCTGGCACGTGATTTATTGAGCTTTTCAACCCCTGGTAGGCCAAACATGGATAAATCCAAGAAAAGAAAAGTTTCAGAAGAAAACAGAATGTTTAATTCAACTACATATGCTAGTTTTGTGGCCATTCAAAAAATAGTCAGGCACGGGAAGGGTTTTGTGGCTCCCGGTGTTTTCTTTTCTGTGGGAAACGGGTCCAAATGGCTCTTTAAGTGTTTAAGGTTGCAGACCCCTGAACTAGATATATCCAGTTCCTGCAACCGTTCTTCATCTGTTTTAGCCTCCAGTCTCCAGTCATGGCCAAAGCAGAGATATTTTTTTTCTCTCTCTCCTCAGTTAAGAACTCAAAACCCTGGCTGTGTTATTCACCAACTTGGAAGACGTTCTCACAGCCATCTGACTGAGATTGCACAGTCATGTCTCTTGAGAGCATGGCGAGGCCAGGCTCTTCAGCTGCATCTGTGATCCTGGTCTGAATCTACTCCTGGGAAGAGAGTGTGTGGAACTCTGAAACCTGCCAGTAGTTCTGACTCCTTGGTGGAGATAATCATCTCTACACACACCCCTACCCCCACCCCCTCACACTTCATCATGCTCTCAGGCAAGTGAGAGCTCTTCAGATTCACTCTTCCTCTCTCCTGTAAATGGAAATGTTTGAATTGTAGAGTGTTTCAACGTGAAGGGCTCCTTGGCTGGGAAGAAGTTGACCAGGCATAGGAGTGATGGAAAGGAAGGAGAGAGAGGGTGAGAGGGAGGGAAAGAGAGCGGGAGGGAGAAAGAAAGAAAGAGGGAGGTAGAGAGAGAGAGGGAGAAGGAGGGAGGGAGGGAGAGAGAGAAGAAGGAGGGAAATGGAGGGAAAGGGAGGGAGGGAGAAAGAGAGGGAGGGAGAGAGAGGGGGAGGGAGAGGGAGGGCGAAAGAGAGGGAGGGAGGGAGAGAAAGAGACAGGTAGGGAGGAAGAGAAGGAGGGAGTGGGAGGGAGGGAGGGAGGGAGAGAAGGAGAGAGAAGGAGGGAGGGAAGACAGAGACAGACAGAGAGACAGAGAGAGAGGCAATGAGCTCATAACCTTAGAACCAGCTCTGATCAAATAATTCATTCCTCCCCCTGGAAAAAAATTGTACAGTCCTCATAAAAAGAAATGGAGGCTGGTGGGAGACACGCTCTGATTCCTGAGGGAGAGAAGTTCTCAAGAAGATGGTTGATTCTCCAGCTGAATAAATCCATTTGTTTTCACTCATTTCCTTCTATACAAATGTGGGAGAAAATATCTGGTCAAAAGTAGAGTAGAAGGCACTTAAACTTCTCCCTGATGGCCACCCTTTATCTCTGGAAGGGAAGTCCTTGTGGTTGGTTAGTAATAAGACAGAAGGGCGAAGGGGTTGCATGAACCTTCTCCTATGGTACAGTCCTCTCCACAACTATTATCAGCTTCTCACATATCCACAGCCTCCCAAGGACACCATCAGAAGGGGATTCCACTCCCAAAAGAGTGTTTCTAGGAACAGGACTACTATCATTTATGGGGAAGTTCTGCCCTTGAGAAATTCCTGAAATTCTTCACCTTCCTTGAACAAATTTTCAGAAGAGCCATTCACCAATTTCCAGGTTAATCGCTTTGATGGACAGCTTCAAAAGCTCATTTGCCACAGTCCTAACACATTTTTTCTCCCAGGGGTGAGGAAAATTATATTAACCAAAGAGAATTTCCAGTAGAAAACTGAAAACTGTTTTGAATCAAATCAAAAACTCTCTTGAATCTGCCAAACAGCTGGAGTTTACACACAATTTTTTTTTCCTGGGCTTTGGTTGCTTTTGCCAAAAATATCTTCTGCTCACCAGCTGACTTGTGGGCTGGAAATGGTCCATGTTCTAGAAATCCAAATTAAAGTTCACTGACAAATGACTCTCCTGACTCTAAACAACGCAGAGAGGAGGAGCCATCACATCCCTCAGTAAATCGGTTCCACTATTAAGCAATTCTAATAGAATAGAATAGAATAGAATAGAATAGAATAGAATAGAATAGAATAGAATAGAATAGAATAGAATAGAATAGAATAGAATAGAATAGAATAGAATAGAATAGAATTTTATTGGCCAAGTGTGATTGGACACACAAGGATTTTGTCTTATGTACGCTCTCAATATACATAAAAGAAAAGATACATTCATCAAGAATCATAAGGTACAACACTTAATGATAGCCATAGGGGACAAATGATATAAGCAACTAAATTACAGTCATAAGTCATAAGCGGAAGGAAACGGGTGGTGGGAACGATGAGAAGATTAATAGTGGTGCAGACTTAGTAAATAATTTGACAGTGTTGAGGGAATTATTTGTTTAGCAGAGTGATGGGGTTCGGGAAAAAACTGTCCTTGTGTTTAGTTGTTCTGGTGTGCACTGCTCTATAGTGTCGTTTTGAGGGTAGGAGTTGAAACAATTTATGTCCAGGATGCGAGGAGTCTGTAAATATTTTCACAGCCCTCTTTTTGACTCGTGCAGTATACAGGTCCTCCATGGAAGGCAGGTTGGTAGCCATTGCTTTTTCTGCATTTGTAATTATCCTCTGAAGTCGGAGTCTGTCTGGTTGGATTGCTGATTGGAGAATTCTGGGAGTTGAAGTCACAAGTCTTAAAGCTGCCAAGTTTGAAGACCTCTGCACTATAATATAAGGAGGAGATGAATGTACAGCACAATTAGACATGAACATTTCTGTTGCTAGAGCCAATCTTAAGAACAGTAATTTTAGAAGACTTGTCAAGTTGATTTCCCAGTGAGACTGACACACTCCTTTAACAGATATTATCATACACATAATGCTCCAGTAATTTTTAGGATAAATCTGATGGAGGAGGAGGAGGAGGAGGAGGAGGAAGAGGAGGAGGAGGAGGAGGAGGAAGAATAACAGGTGCTAACCCTTTCTAGAAGCCAAATAAAGCACCTGATATTTTGTACTCCCTCTCCCCAGACAACCAGTGAGGCAGCTGAGAATGAATTAAGGAACTGACTTCTTGGAGACAACTGTCAGTCATTCAGCCCGATGAGGAATTGCTTGCTGATGGCTCCCTGGAATCATTACTGCTTCTTTCTGCTAAATTTATCAGATTCGGTTCCTGACCGAAGGCAAGCAAGCATGCAAGGCGCCATTCTCTGCGCTTGTCAGTTGCATTCTTCCTTTAGCCATGATCTGCATACCTGGAAAGAGTTACTCTCCACAAAGCCCCATTTATCTGACAGTCCTCATTTTAAGGACACAGAAATTTGAGAAGACTGTAAAATATTTCCCCTGCCCAGCCTTCCCTTTGCAACAGGGTGTTCTGCCCCAGCTACAGACCTCAAAGAACGCAGCACACACAAACTCTATACAAAGCTTATTTTACTCAAATAACTTAGTCTTTATCAATCAAAGGCTGTTTAATAAACTGTCTTAACAGCCTACCAGAATTCTAAAATAAGGTAATCACAGTCTTACTAGAGTTGGCAGAAAGCACAGAAACAATTTTGCAGAGAATCCAGACGCGAAAGAAATTGAACTAAAGTTGTTCCCTACAGCTTGCTGCAAGTGGTGTTCCTCCTTAAATAGGTTAAGGGAGTGGCTAATTAGCCCCAAGCCTTATTCTCGAGGAGACCTCCTCCTGAGGAGCCACTCTTGCCTTTTGACAGCTTTACGTGCCCGTCCATTGAGAAGAGGCTCCTCCTCTTCATCCTCTTCACTTAAAGGAGCTTTCTGGCTGAATCCTTGCCTCTGGCACCACATCTTCTCCAGCCTCCTCACTGTCCGACTCGAGCGCCAGCTGCACAGGCTGCTGGTGCAGCACCACACCAGCCTCCTCATTGTCGGAATCAGCTACAATCCGCACAGGCCACTGACGGGCCACAACACAGGGGGAGTTTGCAGGGGGTGTCACTATCCAAAGCAACACTGGACAAATGTCCTTATTCACACTCTCTATGCCAGTGATTTTCAAATTATTATTCTCCAAAGTGGAGGGGAGGACAAGAAACAACCACTGGAAACTAATCAAAGAAAGAAGCAATCTGGAATTAAGGAGAAGCTTCTTAACAGTGAGGACAATTTAACCAGTGGAGCAGCTTCCCACCAGAAATCGTGGGTGCTCCATTACTGGAGGTTTTTAAGAAGAGTCTAGACAATCACTTATTTGAAATAGTATAGGTTCTCCTGGTTAAGCAGGGGTTGGACTAGAAGATCTCCAAGGTCCCTTCCAGCTCATTCATTCTGTTCTATTCTCAACCTCTTCACTTTAAGATGTGCGGACTTCAGTTGCCAGGATTACCTTGGGGAGGAAGTTCACATCACATCAAGTTGACACGGTTAAGAAATATTTTCCTACGCCTGGTGACCTGGGCATTTTACAGCCCCTGCTTGGGCCATACCCAGCCCTCTGGCTGACCCTTTTCAGCCCACATGAGGTCAATCAGAAATCAGAAATCAAATATAAATGAGCATACACCATGCGCCCAATAAAACTGCATTGTTTTTTATTTTGAAGGTGATTGCTTTTTTCCCTCCCCAATTTACGCATGCGCATGCATGCACCTTCACAGCCCTAATGGTTCAACTCTCCACAACACTCACTGTTTCTCATGTGGCCACTTGTGAAAATTAATTGCCCACTATTCCGTGGTGAAATCTAAAATTTGTTACTACCAGTTCTGTGGGCGTGGCTTGGTGGTGGTGGGGGGGGCGTAATGTGACTGGTGTGGGCGTGGCCAATTTTTTTTTTAACTTTTAAAACCATTTTTTCTACAACCTCTTCGGCCAAAGAGGTTGTAAAAAAAAAATGTTTTCAAACGGCTCTGACGATCCCAGCTGAGTTGCCTGATCAGCAGAGACTTCTTTTTTTCTTTTAAATGCCTCTGAGGATCAGGCAACTCAGCTTGGATCGTCAGAGGCATTTAAAAGCATTTGACGATCCCAGCTAAGCTGTGCGATCATCAGAGGCTTTTTTTTTTGTTTTGTTTTAAAAACATTTTTTCGGCTGAAGAGGTTATAGAAAAAATGCTTTTAAAAATAAAAAAAAAAAGCCTCTGATGATTGTGCGACTCGGCTGAGCATGGAGGTGGGGCAGGGATTTTTGCTACCACCCGCCTCCATCGCTACCGGATCGGGCAATCCAGTCTGAACCGGGAGCATTTCACCCCTGCCACTACTCTTCTATACCAACATTTTATAGAATTCTGCCAATGTGCTTTTGACACACTGTTCACATCACTAAAAAAAAACCCCAAATGATATAAATGTATACCA
This sequence comes from Coluber constrictor foxii, assembly GCA_038048745.1. Taxonomy (NCBI): domain Eukaryota; kingdom Metazoa; phylum Chordata; class Lepidosauria; order Squamata; family Colubridae; genus Coluber; species Coluber constrictor. Next base: position 30,997,230 of record CM075967.1, read on the forward strand.
GAATGAACTGAAAAATAAACTACTGTACTGTAATGAAGTATAGTAAATATTTATCTAATGAAACACCCTGGTGGGACAGTGGTTAGAATGCAGTATTGCAGGCTAACTCACTGCTCACTCCATGAGTTCGATTCTGACCGGCTCAAGGCTGACTCAGCCTTCCATCCTTTTGAGGTGGGTAAAATGAGGCCCCAAATTGTTGGGAGCAAGAGGCTGACTCTGTAAACCACTTAGAGAGGACTGTAAAAGCACTTTGAAGTGGCCTGTAAGCGTAAGTGCTATTGCTATCTTCCTTCCTTCCTTCCTTCCTTCCTTCCTTCCTTCCTTCCTTCCTTCCTTCCTTCCTTCCTTCCTTCCTTCCTTCCCTTCACAGTGGTGAGAATGCAGGATTGCAGGCTAACTCTGCCCTCAGCCAGGAGTTTGATCCTGACTGGCTCAAGGTTGACTCAGCCTTCCCTCCTTCCGAGGTCGGTAAAATGAGGCCCCAAATTGCTGGGGGCAAAATGCTGACTCTGAAAACTATTTAGTGGGGGCTGTAAAGCACTGTGAAGTGGTATATAAGTCCAAGGGCTATTGCTATTCCCTTTCGTTCACGTGGCTTGGAGAAGAACTTGTTGGGGGTCCCATTTCAAAGGCAAGCATAGTCTCCTAGGGATGGTGGAAATGAATCCGGAGCACCTGGAATCCACCAGGTTGCCAAGGAAGCGTCAGCCATTTCCTGCCACAATTTAATGGTGATAATTTGTCATTGCAGCCCAGTCTCCCAACTCCAGCTGAGCGTATCACAAGCCTAAATTCTCACACAGCCCTCCTCTTGCCATTTCCCACTTCCTTTCCTCGCGTGTACTACACTGAGCAAATGTTACTAACATATTTATGCATTCTGAGTAGCAGATAGATCTTTTTGAAGGCAAGGCAGCCAGTGGCGTATGATTTATCCTTTCTTCGTCTCCGGCATATGTTCTTCCTCTCTCACCACCCCCACCCCCCAATCCTTTCTAGTTAAAAGTGCTGCGTGCAAAGTTATATATTTTTGACAAGATGGATTTTGACCTAAATATGCCAGAGTTTAAATGAATCAAGAGCTGTTGAATTCCTCTTCCTTCCATTCTTCAGAAAGTTTAAGGGAATCGGTCTCCCTCCTTCCGTGCTTACCCTCTTTCGACTCCAAATTCCCAACCCACCAAACACTTTCTGCAGAATTTTTATCGGAGTACGTTTTATACTTTGTCAGATCCTCCTGCTGTGAAATGGGACATGTTTGTTTGGAAGATAGTGATGCATATTTCAAAAGCCGCTTTGACTTCAGCTAACCATAGCACGCCCGCTCCTCCCATACCTGAATTAAAGATAAATAGAAAAATACAAAGATTACGGTGAGGGTTTAACGCAAGGGGGAAATCCAGCAGGTTCTGACAGGTTCTGGACAACCGGTAGCAGAAATTTTGAGTAGTTCGGACAACTGGCAAATACCACCTCTGGCTGGCCTGAGAGTGGAGAGGGAATTGAGATTTTGCAGTATCCTTCCCCTGCAGTGGGGAGGGAATGGGGATTTTATTTATTTATTTATTGGTTCGATTTATATGCCACCCTTCTCCGGAGACTCAGGGCGGCTTACAATGCGTTAAGCAATAGCCTTCATACTTTTGTATATACCTGCTTCGTAGGGCTTTCGGGCCCCCCAAGCGGTGTACTTTTTTATATAAAGTCAGCTTATTGCCCCCACAATCTGGGTCCTCATTTTACCTACCTCAAAAGGATGGAAGGCTGAGTCAACCTTGAGCCTGGTGAGATTTGAACTCGCAGTAATTGCAGGCAGCTGGCAACTAAGTGCTACTTAACAGCACTTTAGTCTGCTGCACCACCAAGGCTCCTTTTGCAGTATCCTTCCCCTGGAGTGGTGTGGGAATGGAGGTTTTGCAATATCCTTCCCCCGGGAGTGGGGTGGGAATGGAGATTTTGCTGTATCCTTCTCCTGGAGTGGGGTGGGAATGGAGATTTTGCAGGTTTGTTCCCCTGCCACACCCACAAAGCCACACCTCACCCAGAAAGCCACGCTCACAGAACCGGTAGTAAAAAAAATGGATTTCACCACTGGTTTAACCCCTTAGTTTGTACAGCTATTTTTTACTCAAAGCATGGGGGTGGGGTGGGGGGTGAGATTGAGGCATTTTTCTCCTTTTGCATTAATAAATGCTCTTGATTTGTACCAGCTTTGGGCTTCGTGCTTCTTGGCGTCCCTCCTTTCTTTGAGTCCCAGACAGAGTAGCCACAGAGCCATCCGGATGCAATTTGGTTTTCCACTTCAGCTTTCCCACCAATCATTCCTTTTTTGCTTTAGAACACAATTGCAATGGGTATATCCTGAACGAATGGTTCATTCTGCTCTGGAGTAGCAAAGAGCCAGAAACACTAAGTAGCTGTTGGGAATTGAGAAGCATAGAATGGGTGAGCTGCTATTATTTTTTATTTATTATTTTTTAATTTATATGCCGTCCTTCTCCAGAGACTCAGGGCGGCTTTCAGTGCGTTAAGCAATAGCCTTCATACTTTTGTATATTTATATTTATACAAAGTCAGCTTATTGCCCCCAACAAACTGGGTCTTCAATTTACTCACCTTATAAAGGATGGAAGGCTGAGTCGACCTTGAGCCTGCCTGGGATTGAACTAGCAAGTAATTGCAGGCAGCTGGATCTTAAATGCTGCCTTTGTAGGAGGCATTACCCCCCTACGCTACTCAGGCTCTATTAAATGCTCTCAAATTGTGCACTTGATGTTGGAAGATCTTGGGCTAGTAAATGATGGTTTTACATCAGGGAATTGACTGGACATTCAGGAATTTCATCCTTGGTCAAGTGGAAACTTCTGATAAACGAACACAAAGTGATGATCATCAAGCCAAGAAGGGGCAATCTGATACCTCTTTTCTTCCTTCCACATGCATCTTCCAAAGGCCAGAAAAGGATCAATGGATGGAAACTTATCAAGGAGACGTTCAACCTGGAAATAAGGAGAAATTTCCTGACAGGGAGAACAATCAACCCATGGAACAGAAGTTGCCTTCAGAAGTTGTGAGAGCTTCATCACTGGAGGCTTTCAAGAAGAGACTAGACTGCCATCGGTCAGAAATGTCTCCGTCTTGGGCAGGGGGTTGGACTAGATGACCCACAAGGTCCCTTCCAACTCTGTTAATCTCTATGTTCCTGGTTTGTACTTCAGTAAGGGAGGCACAATGTTCTCGAGGCTGCATTTATGCTTTGAGTGACATGACACTCAAAGACAGTTATCTTTTGAGCTGATGAAGTTAGTGTCAGCTCGGTTATATTTACGCTTGTTTAAAATTAATTTTTGTAACTGTATTTCTCAGTGGTCATGTACATTTCTCTTTCCCTCATATTAAACCTTGGCGGCACAGTGGTTAAGATGCTGGATTGACCAGCTGGAAAGCCAACGGCCCAGCTTCAAAACCCAAGTGCCACGTGACAGGGTGAGCTCCCGTCCTCGCCTCAGCTCCTGCCAACCTAGCCATTCAAAAGCATGCAAATGCGAGTAGATAAATAGATACCACTTCAGTGGGAAGGTAACAGTGCTCCGTGATGTCATGCTGGCCACATGAACACAGAAATGTCTTCGGACAGCGCTGGATCAACTTGAAATGGAGATGAGCAATGCCCCCTCAAGTCAGCAACAACAAATGGACTAAAATCCAAAAGGATTCCTTTCCCTTTACCATATTAAACATTATCATCCAAAACAGGTCACTGCCAAGATTTTATATTCAGTTGTAGGATTACCAGATAGCATCTATTCCTTGATTCAGAACAGATTTTGGGTTGCCCCCTGCCATACTGTTTTTTGGGCCCAACAGGTCAAAAGATGTTCCCTATCCAGACTCCCTGGACTGTAATTATTTATAAGGCTAGGAAGACCCTCTCTCCACTGAGAATGAGACCCTGGTCATCTGAGCCAACCGTGCTGGAAAGAGAGGTAAGGGACACCAGGACCTGAGTAAGATAACGTCGAAAAAGCTGCTCACTATTTACTTCAGCAACCATTTGCCAATTTTCTATGCTCTGGCGAGATGGCAAAGGGCAGCATCTGAGCCTCTTTCTGTGCAGAGGCAGCTCCTGTGTGCATGGAATGAAGAAAGAAAATGTTGCTTGGTTATCTGAGCATCATTCAGTCCTGGGAGAGTCACCCCTACTTGCGTGCCAGAGCAATGGGCTGTCTTGCGGTTGCATCTGAGTGCATTCTCCCAACGCTGGCCCCTTCAAAAAAATCCAAAGGCATGAAGGATTGTTCAACCATTAATTCTTCTAAGGAGAGAGCTGGCCGTAGAGGCGTAAGGCATTTTATTTTGCTACTTCAGGTGGGGTGGGGGTTGGGGTGAGGCAACTGAGCAGCCCAATTCAGCCAAGCATTTCCGATCAAACGTGAAGGTGAGCCCTGAAATCCAGAGTTGACAAAAGAAACACTGGGAAGGACAGATGCTCTTTGCCCCCACACCGTAACCTTTGTGAAATTGGGAGAAGCTATTTTGTCATTAGCAGAAGTGTGGAGAAGCAGCAGAGGCCGATCTGATGCCAGAAGCCCCAAGAAGCTGGCCAACAACCCAGAACGTGATCATCTGTTTAACTAATATTGTTTGCAATCAGAGCTTGCCATGAACGCATGAAGGAAGGCTTGGTTGAAATGAACACGGGGTCCAATTCTGATGCAAAAGGAAGGCTTTTGTGTTGGACATGATATTTCCCCTCCCCCCCCCCCCCCGCACCCCAATGGTGGCTCATCTGCAAGCCTTATGTTAAAAGGAGTTGGGGCCAGCTTTCTACAAATGTACAGTAGTATAAATTGAAAAGTAGGGCTCTCTGTTCTGTAATAGAGATCTAAGATTCACTTCACAAGGAAAATGTTTGTTTTGCGATCCCTAATCGTCTGCACGGCCAATCACTCCTGTATCTGGTGTCTGATGAAAGCATTACTTTGATTCTAAATGGCCTTCATTTTCTCTCAATAATGCCAGCGTTAATAATGCCATGGAGGGAGGGAGAGAGAGAAAAGAAGGAACGAGAGGGAGGCAAGCAAAGAAGGGAGGGAGAGAGGGAGGGAAGAAGGAAGGAGAGGAAAGGAAGGAGGGAGAGAAGAAAGAAGGAAGGAAGGGTGGAAGGGAGAGAGGAAAGAAAGAAGGAAGAAAAAAGGAAGGGAAGTTAAGGAGAGAAATGAGAGGGAGGGAAGGAAGACATGCAGAGAATGATCCATAAAAAATAAGAACACTCTCTGGAGTTTAAGGGTTCCAAAATTTCTCCTCCTCATCCAGCTCTTTCCCCAAACATTCAGCTCCTTCCCCTCTTCCAAGCTTGAATGGTGCTGAATTGAAGGTTGTTTGTCACTGGACATCCTGCTGTCTGTAGCCTGCTAGAACCAAAATGACAACTCCAGACTGTGACTGTTGGATTTCCCCTTGGAAGAGCTCTTCTGGGCTTCCCAGGTGCCAGATCCCATTAATCTGAAAGACGCGAGTCCAGAGCGCTAATGAGAGCCACCGATGTCTACAATGGCATTGCACAATGTTTTGTTATGACTGCCTGTCAACTGCATTTCGGGAGATTTGTCAGACAGGTGCACATGAATTTTTACAGGGGCCAGACTGGCTGTTTGCAGAAGCTGGACAAAGACCTTCTGTTAGGGGCCAATCTCTGTGGCGTGCAGCACACGACCGTCTGTTGCTAGAGGCTATTCATGTCGTTGGTAGCCGGTCTCTACCAAACAACAGAGGACATCTCTGAAGACTCTACCTAACATTTCCCATTGCAGATCAAGACAGGCATTTTGAAGATGGCAAAGTCCACATTCTGGAAAGAGGGGACCACTGGTGGGAAAGCAGGCTCAGAGAGGCCATCTAGCCATAGCGATAGCAACAGCACTTAGACTTATAGACCGCTTCACAGTGCCTGAAAGCCCTCTCTAAGCAGTTTATAGAGTCAGCCTCTTGCCCCCAACAATCTGGGTCCTCATTTTACCCACCTTGGAAGGATGGAAGGCTGAGTCAACCTTGAGCTGGTCAGGATCGAACTGCTGGCAATGGCAGAGTTAGCCTGCAATACTGCATTTTAACAGGAAGGAAGGAAGGAAGGAAGGAAGGAAGGAAGGAAGGAAGGAAGGAAGGAAGGAAGGAAGGAAGGAAGGAAGGAAGGAAGGAAGGAAGGAATAGCAATAGCACTTAAACTTATATACCGCTTCACAGTCTTTTACAGCCCTCTCCAGGCAGTTCACAGAGTCAACAAATTGCCCCCCAACAATCTCGGTCCTCATTTTACTCATCTCAGAAAGGATAGAAGGCTGAGTCAACCTTGAGCCTGGTGAGATTTGAACTGCCAAATTGCAGGCAGCCGGCAGTCAGCAGAAGGTAGCCTGCAGTGCTGCACACTCACCACTGTGCCACCGTGGCTCATCTATGTCAGAACTGAACAGCTCTCTCTCAACAGAGGAGGAGGGGTACGGCACTCCCTATCTCCTGCCCTACACCATGGTCCTTTCAGCAGTCTCAGGAACCATTTGAATTCTGATTCAGTAGACCCCAAGGGTACAGATAAATCCCCAAAGGGCCTCAACTATTCTCACACAGCTAATGACCGTCCTGCAGAGTGCCAACGACCAGATGACTGCGAAGAAAATACATCCATTTAGATGTATTTTGAGAATCTCTATAGACATTTCAATTCACGTTCTAATCAATAATCATGCCATTGGCAGGAAAGTTGCCATCTTCACCTCATTGCCAGGTTCTCTGCTTATTTTTTCAGACAATCTCATGAGACACGATCAGAAAGGAACTAAACTTCACATGGCGAAAGCCAAGTTTATGCCCACTTTTCAAGAAGTATCTCCTGCTGAAGGCCAGCTCATTTTTTTCAGGAAGGTTCTCTTGTTTACATGTACTCCTCTCTTGTTTGATCATTTCCAGGTGTCTTCTGGTTCCATGGCTGAACATCTGCCAATGAAACTCATATTGGTGATGAAATCATTTTTCTCTGTACCAGACCTGCCCGCCCATTGACTCAGCGAGATGCAGTTCTCCAAGAATCAAGCTAAAATCTGCCATAGATCAACGAGGGAGGGTATCACAGTGACAGCATCTGGCTGGGGCAGGAATATATGGCTTTCATATTCACAGGAGCGCAGATGCTAAGCCACTTAAACCAATTAACTGGATGGGGGCCATGGTTTCGTCTAGCCATGGGCGGTGGGAAGGCTCATGTTTATTGCAGTTTATTAACGCCATGGCCCGATTTGATTTAATTAAATTACCTTCTGTGATACCTGGGCTTGGTGGCAGAATTATGGGTTTCCTTTAAAACAGGGGTCTCCAAACTTGGCAACTTTAAGTCATGTGGACTTCTACTTCCAGAATTCTCCAGCCAGCATGGGTTTTGGGAGTTGAAGTCCACAAGTCTTAAAGTTGCCAGGTTTAGAGACCCCTACTTAAAAACGAACAATGAACACATCACCTGTTTTGGTTACCTTTTTAAATCACAGAGCTATGGCCTTCAAAGAACCTCTCCTTCACCATAAATAATCACTACCAGCAACGATGTACCTATGTTGGCATTTTAGTCAGTGAAATGCTCTGAGGAACTTGAAAGTTTACTGATCCATTTGGGTTGTTTTGGTTGGTTCTACAGACAAGGACACCTAGCTGTGCATTTTTGACTTGCAAGCCAGACCCATCAAAATTAGAATTCTGCACAAAGGAATGATCTTCACTGGCCTGGGTGACTTGCAGATGGACCCGGAGACCCTTAATGAGATTTTGGAGATGCAGCTTGGAAGAGCTTGAGCTGTCCCATTGACTATTTATTCTGGAGGAAATATTGCCCAATGGGCTATTCAAATAACCTTGGGTTTCACATCAGAAGAAAGAAAGAAAGAAAGGAAGGAAGGAAGGAAGGAAGGAAGGAAGGAAGGAAGGAAGGAAGGAAGGAAGGAAGGAAGGAAGGAAGGAAGGAAGGAAGGAAGGAAGGAAGGAAGGAGGGAGGGAGGGAGAACCTGTCAGAACCTGCTGGATTTCACCCTTGTCTTGTACCCGTTGTGAGGATGTCTCTGCTTGGAATGAAAGACCGTTAGTTCCTCAAGGCTTCATAATGGATTTACCAGCTGATTTAGGATAATCCCATTTAGCCTACTCAGAAATGAAGACCAGCCCAGGAGAAGAGGCTACAGCCAGCCCAGCCTTTCGCATTTTCCCTTCAGGAAACCTGAGAAACCGATGATCCTTTTGCAAGGAAGTAGAAGCAAGGAACATTACTCACGGGGAAATTACAAATGAGAAGTTCAGGAGGGAACCACGCTCCAATGCCACGCTGAGCTCGACTGGGCACTGAGAATTGTTTTGCTCGGGCCTCAAACGTCAGAGGGAGAGAACTGCCAAGGCTGAGTAGCCAATGGGGAGGGAGGCTGTTTCAAGGAAACATGGTCTATCTCCAAGAAGAACGGATTGCTCTTTTTGGGAAAGAAGCCAGACTGAGATCGAAAAAACAACTCTAGGAGAGAAGAATCCATGGTGAAATCCAATTTTTTTTCTACTGGTTCTGTGGGCATGGCTTGGTGGGTGTGGCTTGGTGGGCATGGCAGGGGAAGGATACTGCAAAATCTCCATTCCCTCCCCACTGTGGGGCCAGCCAGAGCTGGTATTTGCCTGTTCTCTGAACTGCTCAAAATTTCTGCTACCAGTTCTCCAGAACCTGTCAGAACCTGCTGGATTTCACCCCTATACTGACTACCAGCTTTAAGATTTGGGCTTCTTTTTTCCCAGGCATCTGTGCTGAATCCATGAAGTGGTGATGGATTCATGAAGTGGTGATTTAAGGTGATGGATCCTGAATCCATCACCTTGAATCCATGGGCAGAAGGCAAACTTAGCTATGCAGGGGGATCCCAGCTGAAAATATCTCGTATATGCATCCTGGGAATGTTTAGACATTCCCTGTGCTGCCCTCTGCAGGACACTCTGGGGACGGTCTTTTGGTTTCTGGGGGTGGTCGCAAGAGAGGAACACCTGCATTTGGGGGAAGCTCTAACAAACCATTAGTAAAGAAATAGAAGAGGTGAGAGAAAGACAAAATCGGAGAGGGGGAGAAATGGAAGGAAATGAACTCTGGTCTTTACAATTTGGCTTGAAAGGGGCCCTTGGCTTGCAGCCTCCATGAATGTGAGAGAGCCATACTGATGGTGTTACCTAGTTTGGTAGCAAAACATCTTCAGGAAGGTAGTCAACAATCCAATACTTGAATCCTGAACTACATCCATTCTTCACTATGGCAGCGTGAGAATGCCGTATCTCAGGCATCAGCTTGTAAGCAGCTACTGTGAGAACAAAATGCTTGATGTCAACTTGATGCCACAGAGACGTTGTCACATTCTTTGTGTTCATAATTCTTCCAATCCAATTCAACATGGCAACTCAGTGGCAACTTTTTGAGATTTTCAGAAGTGCATCGAAGACACTTGGGGACTTTCTGTGACGATAGAAACCTCAACCTGAGTCTGTTGTGGCTCGCTGGTTGCAGAGTCAGACAGTGAGAAGGTTGGGGAGGTACATGGGCCAGTCCTGGGGGTTGGGGAAAGCTCAGATTGAGGGCTCTGCATTGAAGGCAGAGTAGGACGTAGACAGCAGCGAGGCAGAGAAACAGCTGGAGCCCGTTCCCAGTGCACGCATGCTCAGAGCTGCCAGAAGACAAGACCCACACAGAAAGCAGGGTTGACTCGGGAGTAAAAGCCACACCTTGGAGATGATTGGCCCCTCCCATAGGAAACAAAAAGAGGAGTAAACAGGGAGTGGGCCTTTGCAGGAAACAATTAGTTCATTCCGTGCTTCTGAGAGAGTCTGTGCCAAGTTTTGTTTTATCTTGTACTGTGATTGGAAACAAGTTACGTGGCAGCTTGCCAAACGAGATAAGGTGTGTTGAGAAATATTCCTTTGAAAAACTGTTTGAACAAACTTTGCTGACTTTGAATGAACATAACTCACAGTCGTGTAAATAGAAGAGGTTTTGCCAGTAATTCCTGCCTCCTACTTGTTAAGGGAGCCTAGGTCAGATCAGAGCTCTCTCGATACATGTCCCATTCAATTCTTGACAGGAAAAAAAGGGGGACCCTCTCATGAACATATATTCTTCCCATCTTAAACAGAATATTAAATGACCTCGTCCTTACATATCATTTGTCGCCCCTGTTTATTCTAGATCCCAGCCAATATATTGACATTCTCTCGTGGACCCAGTTATGGGTGATGATATCCCTGGAACAGGGATCCCAAACAGAGCTTAAGAATTGAAAAAGGACAACAGATAACTTTGTCGGTTTGAACGATCCGAAGGAGAAAAGGAGAGACATCACAGAGGTGTGCAAATCTTCTCTAGGACATTTTGCTTCATCAAAAGCTTGATCTAGACCAATCTTGGCCACTTTAAGACGGGTGGACTTCCATTCCCAGAATTCCCCAGCCAGCTGGCTGGGGAATTCTGGGAATGGAAGTCCACCCGTCTTAAAGTGGCCAAGGTTGTATACCCTTATAGTGCTACTTTTTGAAACAGCTGAGTGGAATTGTCATCACGATTCCTAGGGAAAAAGTCTAACTGTCCTTGCACAGTTCCAGCACCAATCCATGCATCCAATCCCTTCAGGTTAAAACAAAGAGCCTTCCTTGAGCCAGATGCTAATGGTCTCCGTAAAGCCTAATAACCATGGCAAGGCCATCTCAGCCGCTCCCTTGCCAATCTGTAAAGCAGAGCGTACAAATCCAGCCGTACAACAATAAATAAGCCCTACCCTGAATATGTTAAAGGGGAAAGAACAATGGGTGTCACTCCGGGCTGCCTGTCTAATCAAGAGACAAGAACAGGGGAGAAAGTGAAATGAATCTGTCTGGAAAGCTGTCAAAGGTCCTCTTGCCTAAAACACACACACACACACACACACACACACACACACACACACACACACCTCGGGAACTTCATTCATGGATCCACGATGAAAAGTGAATTTTGCACGCCAGTCTGGCAGAGAACAAATCTTCAGCAGGAACAAGACATCATGGTTGCGTTCAGCCAACATCTGCTCCCGTTTCAAACAGGGATCTGCAGGAGGTCCTTTTGACAAACAGCTCAGAGAACATTTCTCTCGCTCTGAATTTCTCTGCAAAGCTGCTTTGCTTTAACTGAGGTTGTGTTGTCGCACACAGGGGGCTCTTCTACTCCCTTCCACACACACCCCAGAAATGGGACCAGAGTGGGTGGGTTCCCCTCCCACTCCCAGAACAGGGATATTTAGGATTCAAACAGGAGAATGGCTCTGTCCTTTCTTTCAGAAAGAACCTCTGAGTCCTCTCCAGGATTCGCGGCATGGCCAACGGACAAGAAGCTCTCTCCATCTGCAGAGCTGCTAGTAAAAACAGGTAAATCTGTGGAACAACTTACTGTGCTTGCCCACGGTTCCCATCAACCCCAGCCACTGGCCCAACTGTCTGGAAATGGTGGGAATTGTGGCTCAAGCCACTTAGAACAAAGGGCTCCAAACTTAGCCACTTTAAGACTTGTGGGCTTCAACCCTGCCCTGCTGGCTGGGGAATTCTGGGATATGAAGTCCACAAGTCTTAAAATGGAAACTGCTGGCTTAGAAGGGACCTCCCTTCTAAGGCAAAGCAGAGATGCAACGGCAACTTGCTGTGGTCATGAGTCTTCTTCTTGGTGGAGGACACATCCCAACATGTGGTAACTAAGTGGCTGAAAAAGAAGGGCTTTTTAATGAGACTCAGTAGAGCCCCTCTAATTTGCTTATAGCCACCACAAATTCATGGAATGTCCAATCACCCGCTTCAGAAGAACATCTCCAGATGTTCTTGGTTTCTACGCTTCAGCTGCCTACGTGGAGGAGGTTTCCAACTATGCAACTTGTCCACAGAGTATGTAAGCCATGGGACATTTGGAGGGGGTGATTTGTGGAGGCGCAGTGTACTCTTAAACCCATATTGATTTTGTTCATCGCTCCCTCCAGATCTTCATCATCTTCGGAGCTCTAGCAAAAGCATCCCAAGAGAGATGTTCTGTTCTTCCTGAATAAAAATGGAGAGGACTATAATTGTCCTCAAAACTGCAACTCGGGGCTATCTCAAAGTGCTGGCATGTCCATTGGGCCAGCTGATTTGGCAACACAGGGGCAAACTCCCCTCTGAGATGTGTCACAGGTCCACATCCCATGGGGGAAACTGCTATTCTTCAGCTGGTTGAAGGACCTATCTTGGCAACCTGCTGGGTCTCTGGAGGAACAAGAAGAAAAAAACAGTCTGACTTTGTATCTGACGGCTGCACTGATTGTGAAAGTGCCTTTTGGCACAAAGAATCAAGCTCAGATTCAAGCTTTGCCCTGAAGTAACTTCACACATTTGATTGAAATTCACATCACAAGCTTAGAGAACAACCCCTCAAGGATTCTGGAATGAGTGTCTAGAATCATGTGCCCTGCATGGAGGCTTCTAGATTTCTTGGCTTCCCTGATGTACGTTTGTGCAGAGACATGTAATTACTTCTAACAATGCTGCTTCAACTCCTGACACCACCACACCTTCAAGTGTGGGGTGTTTCACACAGCACAGGAGGGAAGAGGGGTCTTTGACAAACCATCATCATTCTGCATAGTGGCTTGTTTTGCAAATGCCTCTGAGCTGCTCTGCTTAAGGGAGACTCGCTCATGGCTGGATGCAGCTAGGAACCCAACCAATCTGGAGGCTGGCTGATCAAGTATTTGCAAAAATGCAAATTGAGGCCTCCCAAGTTCTCAGCAAGATTTCTCTGTCTCCCTCCTGATCTGTAGGGACAGATGCCCTGCCCAAAACTCTGCACCCTTGCCTCCAGCCAGATGCTGCTACGGTTTGCCATAAAAGGAGTTACTGTATTGCCCCAGTAGATATCCAGTTGTGATTTGACAGCTAGCTTAATCAGCGAAGCTATGGCTCACCCAGTTGAGTTCTGCCAGAAGCAGGGGCTGCCAAGAACAGACTCCAGCCAGCTCCATCAAACGACTTTCAAGCATATGTTAGATTAAAGTCTGAAATTAGCGATAGGGGCCCTGAGTAAACACAAGGGAAAGTCGGCAGGCTTCTAATCTCCATCCCACCATTCCTCCTTCTCCACAAGATGGAAGTTCGCTTGTTTAAAAAAAACAAAATAAGAAGGGATTCGAGTACTTAAAACCAGAGGAAGCGATGTTGATGGCACTCTTTCGGCCAAACTGGATGGGATCACTGAAGCCTTTCAAAGAATGTCTGCAGTGCACGCGTCCATTAATCTCTGCTCGATGGAAAGGCAAACGGCTGCATATTCAGCGTAACATCTCTTTCCTCTTTCCTGTATTATTCACCACCTGGTGAATAATGCAGCGGCGGTGACAATGTTTGACAAGTTGATGTGTTGCTCTTGGAAAGATGGCTTTTGGTAGCTGCTTTTTTAAACGGCTTGGTTTCCTCTTCTTTCAAATGTCAACACCAAAGAGCAGAGGCTTCCTTGACACTCCCCAAAACCACTTCAATCTCTGTCCAACAGTGAGACAGACACCTGTCTGAGAAGATCTGTTGTGTTCCATAGTGCCACCAAGTGGGAGCAACCATCTGGAGGGGGCATTTTCCAAAGAGCAGGCTCTTCTCTTAATAGTTCACCTGGCTGCCAGATTGGTCATTTTGACTCAGCATCTCCCTTCTAGTTTTGCAGACAGTGATTCATGATTGTCTTCCCAACCAGCTAGGAACATTTCTTGTCATGAGACAGGACTCTCCCTGAATCCTTTCGTCTGCTCAGAAGTCACCCATGTACAAGATGAACATGACAGCTGGATTGATCAGCCTACCTCTGCTTGAAGATGATGTTCTGAGCTAGGCTTCCTTGGAAAGTATAAGGCACAATCTTAGTCCCGAAAACCCTCTTTTATTTATATGACTGTAAATTACTTTCATTTACAGTCCTCAAGGCTTGATAAACAGTCTTTCAGAGGAAGATGATCAACACTCACCTATCTCATGTGGAATGCTACCAGAGAACTAATTTCCAGACGCAGGGCAAGGCCAAACTTGGCACAGAGTCACAAACAGAAGTTTCAAATCTTGAATCAGCCAGATGAACTAATTGCTTCCTGCAAAAGCTCACGTCCCATTCGCTTCTCTTTTATGTTTTATGGGGAGGGTCCAATCATCTCCAAGCCTTACTCCCAAGTCGACCCTGTTTTCTTAATTGTTCCTGTCTCCTGGTCAGCTCTGCGCATGCATACACTGGGAACAGGCTCATGCTGTTCTTCTGCCTCGCTGATGTCAGACTCCAGAAACTCTGGAGGCAGCAAAGAACTACCAGAGGGTCTTGGCCCCCTTTCTGCCTCTGACTCACAGCCATCATCCTAGCCTTCCCCAGACTCCAGGACATGTTCCTCCGCAACCACTTCACTGCCCGAATCTGCTGCCAGCTCTGCTGGCCATAACAAACGATGGAGGTGAACAACCAAGTGGAGACTAACTCTGCAAACATTGGTGGAGGTTTGGAGTCCAAAGCACCTGGTCAACAATCACAATTCAACCTCCGCTAATTATTAGCAGAGGGGCGGAGAGGAGAAAAAATTCTCTAATGAGGTTCTCTCCCTCTGTCTCTTTTTCCATCTCTTTCTCTCTCTCTCTCTCCCCAGAATCAATATTTGATGTTAATATTATGTGCTCAGTCATTTGCAAAACAAACAGAATTGCTTACCCTGCCTTTCCAGACAGTTGGTAACAGTGACACCGGAGAAATCAGCTACATGCTGTTTGCTTTGATTGTTCTAATCACCACAACGTGAAACTTTGTGAGAAAAAGGGATGATTAGGGTGAAAAGGCTCCCTTTTCCTCTCCAGGCACCGCTGTCTGCCTAGTAAACAGGGTTGTCACTGCAGAGAAAAGCGGCAACGAGGAAACTGAATCGAGAGAGGACAAAGGACGCCAACTCAGATTTCAGCTTCTGGAATCAGAAGCCTGAATTCTTCTGTGGAAGAAGCTTTTCCCTTCGAGGATCACGTGGGTTTCCAGCAAAAGAGACCTCCCGCCAAACCATGATGTTCTTAACAATGGTTTATTACATGGCTGGGTATGCGACATGCTAAGCCTTTACAAATCATAAGAGTTGAGATTATGCAAAACACCCCACGGCAAAGCTATCCTGATCACATTAGGGCTTTAATGAGGTGTGAACCTGGTAAAGGGCTCCTGCTGAACACCACAAGAATTGGTCTTTATTTAGGAATCAGGACCTGAAGAACAAACATGAAGGCGGACCATGGGAGGTCCTCGTGGTGGAACATCCCAGCAAGTTTGGGAATTATCAGGGACAAAATAAAGTTGGATTATAACCGGCCCTTTCTGGCCCGACCCAGCTTCTTTAAAGAACCCCAGAACTCCAGCTTGGAAGCTGCCTTGATTGTATAGTAGCAGCCTCGTCTCGCTTTCTTTTTTTGCAAAGCGTTATGAAAACGGACAGTGTTTTTAAATAATTCATTTTCTGCTCAAAATCAGCAGGAAATTGCTCCAGCGTTACTCTGACTGTATTGCCACCAGTTTTCACAGCAGGATCTTTTTAGCCTTTGGGGAGGTGGGCTACCAAAACAGGAAAGAGCGAGAACTTTGTCCTGTAAGCAGACAGGAACTGGGAGAAACACGGCAGTTAAAAAAAAATGGAAACTGGCAAAATTGGCAGTGATGGAGAACGGGGTTGAATTGGTTGGTTCCTGGTGCCCTCTGAGCTCAGTTTTCTTCTTGCAGACTCTCAGAAAGAACAAGCAAAAATCAAAATTACCCTCCTCTCATATCATCACCCACTATCCAATTGCTCAATGATAGGAACTGGCATTCGACCATCCACAAAGTACTAAACGATAGAAGGTCCATCAAAAAAGAAACAACACCCAATCCACTCATCTTCTCCAAACCAGCCCTTGGCTAGGAGGACAAATTTTGTTTGTCTTCAAAAATTTATATGGCCACTCATCCTATATACCTGAAAGCAGGGGTGAAATCCAAATTTTTTCTCTACTGGTTCTGTGGGCATGGCTTGGTGGGCGTGGCAGGGGATGGATATTGCAAAATCTCCATTCCCTGCCCACTCCTGGGAAGGATATTGCAAAATCTCCATTCCCACCCCACTCCAGGGGAAGGATACTGCAAAATCTCCATTCCCTCCCCACTCTGGGACCAGCCAGAGGTGGTATTTGCCGGTTCTCCAAAGTACTCAAAATTTCCGCTACCGGTTCTCCAGAACCTGTCAGAACCTGCTGGATTTCACCCCTGGCCTGGCCCTATCTCGGCCTCCGACGCAGAGCCCTCGTCTGGGCCTTCCCCTGACTCCAGGACTGGCCCATTGTCCTCCCCAGCTTCCTCACTGTCTGACTTCACTGCCAGCTCTGAAGGTTGCTGGTGGAGCACATCACCAGGTCCAGAGAGACCTCCGAGGCCACCAAGGTTGGCTTTCAGGTCTACATGCTCGCTAGCAAGCTGTGATTTAATCAACAATCATGATCAAAGGTTGGGATGTCTCTCACTGAAGCTCTAGAGCTGTGATGGAGAACCTATGGCACATGTTCCAGAGGTGGCGTGCAGCGTCCTCACTGATGGCATGTGAGTGTTGCCTCAGTTCAGCTCCGCCATGCATGCACGCGTGCCTCCTGCTAGCCAGCCAGTCTTTAGGACTCAGTCATGCATGCTCTGGGGCAAGGTGCATGAAGGGGGCAGTGTGCACTTGTGCAGGGGCTGGGGCACATGCATGGGGGCCGCACATGCATTGCATTTTGGGGGTTTGGGCACACGCATGCATTCGTGTGTGCACATGCGCACTTTGGGCTCTCAGTCCGGACGAGATTAGCCATCACAGCTCTACCAGGGTGTCAGCGTTCCAGAAAAAAACCCACTCCAAGTAAAGATGCGGAAGCAAGCATTTTTCCAAAGTCCTCTTTACTAGAACAGGCAAACTGGCACATCTGGGAAAACCCGAATCTGAGAAGCCCGGGTTTTCCTTCAGTAAGTCAAAGTTCCCAAAACCATCCCCTTTTCCACCCAATCAGTCACATGCTCCAATCAACGTCCGTTCCATTCCGATCCAGCCCCCTGACCACTCCTTTTCTAGATGCTGGATCACACTGACCTTGATTGACAGAAAGAATGCTATTACGTCTACTAACCCGCTCCCCTACTTCCCCACGCACGAGAAGGTGGCATCATTGGAGCTTCCGGCCTAATATGGCTTCCAAAGCTGACACAGGGATCTTAGGACTTCAAGGATGGTCGGAGGAAAGAGAAGGAGAGAAAGGACCAGGAGAAGATGGAAGTAAACTGCTCCCCAAGTCCACTTTGTTCTCCACAAACATGGAGGGTAAGCTACTCAGGACCAACACCGCAGTTCAAATGAGCTCCTGTTAGCATTAACGGTCTAACTCAGGGGTGAAATGCTCCTGGATCGGACCAGATGGCCCAGTCTGGTAGCGATCTTGCCTGGTGGTTCGGCGATCTGGTAGCGATGGCGGAGCAAAGCTCTGTCCACCCACCTGGGTGTAATTACTTCCTGGTTTTAACCAGGAAGTAATGTGTTATTTGCCTTCTGCACATGCTCAGAAGGTTTTGTGCATGCACAGAAAGTCTGCGTGCACACATGATGCGCGGTGTATGCGCTTCCGCACCGCTAAGGAAGGTAAGTAGATTTCACCCCTGGTCTAATATCCTCACAACATCCTCAATATTTACCCTTAGGTGGTTATCCAAAGTTTCATTTCTTGCCATTCTTGAAAATAAAGCAGACCCTGCTGCCCCACCCACCCACAAAGGCACGGCAAGGGGAGGAGCAGGAGAGGAAAACAAAATACGCCCCCCCCCCCTTTTGATTCATGCAACCGGAGACCTCACCTTTTATGCTCAGGGAGATTGCAGGCAGGCAAATAAACGGGGGTCTTTGGCTGCTGAAAGGACCAGGAGGGGAGGGGGGATCGGGACGACGAAAGGAAGCAGCGAAACCAAATAAGCCAGGAAAACTCCAGACTTCCAGAGGTCCTGGATTTGCGTGACAGCTGCATGTTCCAATTTTTTTTTTTATCAATGTCTTATTATCCCCAGCATTAAATTTAGTTCAGGCAATTTCTGGGACTGTTTATAGATTTAAAAAAAAACAACAACCAAAGTCTACATGGGCATATTTCTGTGTGCCTTTTGCAAATGTCTGCTTTTTTGGTCTTCCTTCTCCTGCACGAAGTCAAGAGGTTTCTGCTGTGCAAAACTATTTTGTACGAATGCCATGTGCGCCCTTTCCCCTTAAGTATGCGTTTGAGCTGTGTGTGGTGTGCCTGCGAGGGTGTGAATGTGAACTGCATTGCAAAATTCAGAAACAGATTTCAGCACAGAACTCTCTTCTAACTTCTCTCTGGCCATCTCTTAGAATAGAAGGGGAAGCAAAAGGATTTTGGCCTCACCTTCCTTTAGGTATTTAGGAATAAGTCCCACTGAGAAAAGAATCCATAAACCCAGATTGAATCAAGAGAAAATTGTATAGGTATCTTAGGCCAGAAGCTAAGTAAAGCTGGAGATATATTTCCAGCTGCTCCTCAAAAGTTCACTTTGATCTTGATGATGATGGTGGCGGTGATGGTGATGATGATGATTGATTGATGATCCATTCAGTCATATCCAACTTTAATGAACAGAAGGACCAGGGGAGACATAATAGCAGTGTTCCAATATCTCAGGGGCTGCCCCAAAGAAGAGGGAGTCAAGCTATTCTCCAAAGCACCAGAAGGCAGGACAAGAAGCAATGGGTGGAAACTACTCAAGGAGAGAAACAACCTAGAACTAAAGAGAAATTTCCCGACAGTCAGAACAACTAATCAGTGGAATGACTTGCCTGCAGAAGTTGTGAGTGCTCCAACACTGGAAGTTTTTAAGGAGATGTTGGATAACCATTTGTCTGAAGTGGTGTAGGGTTTCCTGCCTAAACAGGGGGTTCCCTTCCAACTCTTGTTATTCTATTCTTAACGATTCTCTGGGCCAGGTCTCTCTACATCTTCCGATCTTGCACTATTTCTTTAAGTTGTTCTGTTCCCTGGCTGATGTCAACCGTGATGGTGACTTTGATCTTAAAAGGACATCAAATCCACCCTGGAAATCCTGCAAGAAACCCACCCTCAGTCTACTTTCCAATCCTTCAAAAACCAGGTGGGAAATGGTCCTTTGGTCAGGCTGCCCAGTTTTCCATTCCTTTGTGTACATTTATTTCCTGAGCTCAAGGAATGTGTTAGGTTTATTTTACTCTCCACTACTACAAAGTGCTGGACAAGGAGTAAAGTCAGGGACAAACCTACAGTCCTCCCTGCAACGGAAGAATCTATGGTTCTGTCCAGTCGTGAAATCCAAATTTTTATACTACTGGTTCTGTGGGCGTGGCTTGGTGGGTGTGGCAGGGGAAGGATACTGCAAAATCCCCATTCCCACCCCACTCCTGGGGGGAAGGATACTGCAAAATCCCCATTCCCACCCCACTCCTGGGGGGAAGGATATTGCAAAATATCCATTCCCACCCCACTCCTGGAGGAAGGAGGATACTGCAAAATCCCCATTTCCATCCCACTCCTGGGGGAAGGATATTGCAAAAATATCCATTCCCACCCCACTCTGGCGCCAGCCAGAGGTGGTATTTGCCAGTTCTCTGAACTACTCAAAATTTCCACTACCGGTTCTCCAGAACTTGTCAGAACCTGTTGGATTTCACCCCTGGCCCTGTCTCCATCACCAGATATTCCTTTTTGCCCCTCCTCATCCAGATTCCTTCCTTTCTCCAAATTGTCTCTGGTTATATTCACCTTGAAAAAGAGGCTGAGAACCAAAACCTCCTTTTTATGCCAGTCCTTCTCTCCTTGGTGTACCTTCAAACAGCTCCCAGACGTTGCTGCAAGAGAAGCTTCAAGAAACATGGAGAAAGAGAGGCAGGCGTGTGACCTTGGCCTCTCCTTGCTGGCTTCTTTGAGGCTGCCACCGCTGCCGCCTCCAGATGCAACTGTAAGCCCCCTCTCCATATCAAAGAATATGACATTGTTATTCTAGGGAGAAGGCCCTGGGGATCTACCTCTCTCCCCACGTGCCCTGGGCGCTGCAGAAAGAAACACAGAAAAATTAAATCTACTCGCCTGGAAAGAACCTGGGATGAGAATTTCCTTTCAAAAGCTCCTGTGCTAAACCGGGATTTACAAACAACTCTTTCTGCATATAGAAAGCAGATCAGACATGGAAAGAAGAGGTTTGCGTTTTTCCCAATTACTAAGCAGCTGCTGAAATTGAAGCAAAAAGAGAGGAGGAGGAGGAGGAAGAGGAGGAGGAGAAGAAAAACAGGAGGAGGGGGGAAGGGGAAGGAGGAGAGGGAGGAGGAAGAAGAAGAAAAGAAGGAGGAGGAGGGGGAGAAAGAGGGGGAGGAGGGGGAGGGGGAGGGAAAGAAGAAGAGGAGGAGGAGGAGGAAGAGGAGGAGGAGGAGGAGGAGACGAGGAGGGGGAGACGAGGAGGGGGAGGGAGGAGGAGGAGGAAGAAGAAAAAGAGGAAGAGGAGGGGAAGGGGAAGAGGAAGGGGAAGGGGAAGAAGGAGGGGGAAGAGGAGGGGAGGAGGAGGAGAGGAGGGGGAGGAGAGGAGGAGGGAGAGGAGGAGGTGGAAGAAGAGGAGGAGGAGAAGGAGGTTGGTCTTTCTCTATGCTTTCAAACTCCATCTTTGCCCTTTCATAAAGGAAGGGATGATTTGTATCACTGTATGTGATACATTTTATTTTAAAATTAATTATGTTTTGCAACATTGATATGATACCCGCTATCCAATATTCTCGCACAACAAAAGGAAATTAATACGAAGACAATCAAACCAGAAAAATATAAAATCGGAACCCAACCAAAACACTATTAGTGAAGGATGAAACTCAATTAAACTCCCAGCAGTGTCGGTTCTTTCACTTCTTAAACTCTAGAAATGTCACAGAAACGAGAAATTCCTAAAAAAAAAAAATTACAATATCAAAAGTTGGAAAAATAAAGGTTGAGGCTGCTGTCTGGCCTTCGAGGAATCCAGGAACAGATTTTGGGGAACTTTCTTGGACACCCCAGAAGAAAGATGGCAGCAGTTAGAGTAGGGTTCTCCAACCTTGACAACTTTTAAGACTTGTGGACTTCAACTCCCAGAATTCCCAGCTGTCTAGGGAATTCTGGGCACTGAAGTCCACAAGTCTTAAAGTTGCCAAGGTTGGAGACCCTTGAGGTAGAACATGGTTCTGCCATTCACAAAGCCACAAGTGAACTGTCAACTCTTTCAGGCACTGAGTGAACATTGGTGAATGGCATCTATTGGAGCAGATAACATCCTAGATATTATGACGTAACTGCAAAGCAATTGCATCATTTTTCACATGACGTCATTATGTTGTTGTTAGTCACAAAGTCCTGTCCAATCCATCGCGACCCCATGGACAACGTTCCTCCAGGCCTTCCTGTCCTCTACCATCCCCCGGAGACCATTGAAGCTTACGCCAACTGCTTCAGTGACTCCATCCAGCCACCTCGTTCTCTGCCGTCCCCTTCTTCTTTTGCCCTCAATCCTTCCCAGCATTAGGCTCTTCTCCAGGGAGTCATTATAGCTGCCACCAAAGCATCGAACAGTAGTATATTCAGAAGGCTTGGTCCAGTAGGGTTCTCACGCAATGTTCCTGGCAAAGCTGTATCCATAACTTCTCAGCCTAGCAAAGCAATAAGGCTGAGGAGGCACCTTTGATCTCACAAGTCTCAGAGAAAAACTCTGGCTCCTTCGAAGACAATTCTACTCAAGTGAAATGTCCTTTGACCTGCTAAAGACCTGATCTTTTGGCCAGAACACCGTAGGGACAGAAAACATATCTCTGAAGTTCTCTGGAATGGGATGGTTCTCTGGATTGCCTAACTTTCAGAAGGAAACTCCACAGCAATATTGATGTATGATCTGAAAGAATTTGTCCTAACCTGCTACCCCCAGGTAAGTGATAATATAATATAAGTTGTATATACATTCCAGATTCCAGAACTAGCTTTAAACTCACTCTTTGAATACATCCTCTTACTCCAAGACTGGAAGATTTTGCTCTCACGGCACATACTAAAATTATCCCTATTGTCTAATAAATATTCTTTGCTCTCATCCATCCTCAAGCACAGCAAAGTTGATTGCTTGTTAACCTTACTCAAACAACGTCGCTTTGAGCAGGATCCAACAAAAACAAGCCATGAACAGGAAATCATAATTGTGCGATGTTAACTATAACAACCCAATATATAAAATGGTGCAAAACATTGTAATTACTGTAAACAGCCAAAAGAACATTCATGCTCAACTGGATCCCAGTGGTCAAGGGTCTCTATTCTAATTCCACAGATCACCAGAACTCTTGAGGAGTTGAAGTTTGCTGAAGGTCACATCAAAGCAAGTGGAGATCCATTATTTCGTGTTTGTCCTTTTTCAGTGAACGAAGACACAAGCGAGTGTCATTTCTTCCTGCCTGCATTCTGCACGCTTCCCGGTAAGGGTAGGTGAGTATGTGTGTGGACTATAATCCAAGGCACAATTTCCCCAAAGGGTAATGCATCACACCAATATGTAAATCAGAGCTGCCTTATCTCCCTGGAGGTGTCACACCCTGCATATGAATGAGGTCATCGCTTCTCTACTTTCACCCTCCGAAGACGCAGATGTGAAGGGGTCCCTGCCTGCCAGGCCGTCCCCCTATATAAAACCCCAAGAAAATGCCAGGTCCTTGAGGGCATTGAATTTCCTTGCAGAAGGGCCAGGCAAAGACAGGTGCGTCGGGATCCTGAATGAACTCAGCCAGCAGATCCAAAAGGGACAGAAGTGCCATTCATGTCTCTTTCATGGCAGGCTAGAGGAGAAGACAAGGGTCTCTTTGACCAGATTTTGGCTGCTGGTATCTTTGCTGTAACCCGCAGAGCTCATTGTGAGAATTCCAAGCAGGGCCCTGAAGCCAGATACGAATGAGAAAGAGGCGTTTGTCTGGATCCAGCAAATGGGTTCCCTCAAGCTCTCGGAGGCGATGCCGTGGAGACACCAGAGGAGGCCGAATCACTGCCACCGGGTTTTGCCACCTGTCCAGAGAGAGTGCCAGGTTCCTGGAAGGATCTAAGGGCAAACAAACAAGGTGGTTGCAACTGGAACCCTCTGCACTGTTTTTACACAGTCACCTACCGTTGTCCTCCTCAGTTAGTGAAGGTATCGCCTTCCCCAATTTGATGCCCTCAGATCTGTTGAACTGCAAAATTGCCCACCTGGCTGGGAATTCTGGAAAGGGGAAGGACATGAGATGAGGCCAACCTACAAATTATCTTCCGATAGAAGAGAATATTTGTAGCTCAGGGTTGAAAAGAGGGGTCCTTGGTGCTCTCTGAGCTTGGCTGTTTTCTTGCGAATGTTTCATTATCCAACTAGGGAACATTGTCAGTGCAAGATGGGAGTGGAGTTTATAGAGAGGAAGTGGAGGAGGGCAGGGGTGAAATTCAGCAGGTTCTAATAGGTTCTGGAGAACCGGTAGCAGAAATTTTGAGTAGTTCCAAGAACCAGCAGATACCAGCTCTGGCACAGTGGGGTGGGAATGGAGATTTTGAAATATCCTTCTCCCAGGAATGGGGAGGGAATGGGGATTTTGCAGTATCCTTTCCCCCAGGAGTGGGGAGGGAATGGAGATTTTGCAGTATCCTTCCCTCAGGAATGGGAAGGGAATGGGGATTTTGCAGTATCCTTCCCCAGGAGTGGGGAGGGAATGGGGATTTTGCAGTATCCTTCCCTTGGAGTGGGATGGGAATGGAGATTTTGCAATATCCTTCCCCTGCCATGTCCACCAAGCCACACCCACAGAACCGGTAGTAAAAAAAAAATGGATTTCACCAGTGGAGGAGGGGAACCGTGGAGTCCTTGGTGCTCTCTGAGTTTGCTTATTTTCTTGCAAGTGTTTCATTATCCAACTAGGGAACATCATCAGTGTGAGATGGGAGTAAACAGCCTAATCAAAGAACCACCAAGAACATTCTCACCTCTACAGGGCAAGCCACCTGTATATAAACAGAGAGCAAACCCACTCCCTCTAATAGTGATGAAGTTCCCTAGTTGGGTAATGAAACACCTGCCCCCCCACAAAATAACCCACCTCCACCAAGCTCAGAGAGCACCAAGGACTTCCCAATGTCTTCCAGCTCAAGATGAGTCCTCACACCCTCCCTTGCTATGATGGGTAGACTCTGAACCATCGCTTCCATTTGGTATCCACTTAATATGCACAGTCGCTGCACACTTCCACCCAGCACATTAATATTTCCAGCCACAGCGATGAAAGTTCCAGGTACCAATGAATTAATGCAAAAAGACATGTAAGGAGGAAGGCCATATGCCTCACGGTGAGCATCTCTTTTCTCCTGGGACCGTTGATTACAGGGGAAGGTGGTGAAAAGAAGATGGGAAGGAAGAGGCCAGCTGGCTGGTGCGTAGCAGAATAATCAAGGGTCCTTCATAATCTTTTGAGGGAGCTACCGTCACAGTTGAGTATGAGGCACCTAGAGGAGTTCTGAGCAAAACAATTTAACATAGCTATTTACTGGGCAAACTTAACCTGCAATAAGTGGAACTCCCTTGGAGGCATGTTAAAAAATTAATGAGCTTGTCTACAAAAATATGTTGACCCTGAAAAGACATAACAGAAGGTCCCGTTATACTTGAGGAACCCAGAGGTTATCAGCCTTTCCAAGCCCCATCCAGACAAAAAACTAGCAAGAACCAGCCCAAATCTTGTAAGATGTTGGTGCTCATGAGTAGATCTCAGAATTTTGGAACCTTTTTCCTAAAAGTTTGGGGAGCCTCTTCGAAATTGAGCTGGTGGCCCTCTTATGGCTGAGCTTCCTTTCAGCAGAGCAGGTGAGTGCCCATTGAAAAAATACCAACATATTTACACCTGTTGGATCTGTCTCTTATAAGCCAAAGTTTGGGTCTCCTGTTCTGCAGTTTACAACTTAACAGAGTTGGATGGGATCTTGTAGGTCATCTAATCCACCCTCACCCCACCCACCCAAGCAGGAGACCTTATACCATTTCTAACAGATGGTCTGGTCTCTTCTTGAAAGCCTCCAGTGATTAAACCTCCCACAACTTCCGAAGGCAACTTCTGTTCCATGGGTTGATTGCTCTCACAGTCAGGAAATTTCTCCTTATTTCCAGGTGTCGGTGTGGCACCCATCTGCTGACATGAGCTCTCAGATTTTCCATTTGCTCTTTAGCGAGGAGGGGGGGCATCTCTTGCAATCTCCCACCTGCCACCCCAGTTTGAAAGGCTTTCAGCTGCCAGGTAAGTTGTTGACTTGAAGGATGCAATTATCAGCAGTGGGGGAGCACCCTCCCCTGTGCCAGGCAGACCTTCCGGGGGGGATGCAGGAAGATTTACGCACTGAGTCGGTCATTAAGGTGTCAAAATGGCAAACTCTGGGAGGTGGACAGCTCCATTCCCAAATTATCCCAGCAAGTCTCATTGTCTTATCAAAAAGTTTCCACACTCCTTACGTTAGCTTTGATTTGACAAGCTTCACCAAATTATGTCTCCTTGCTAGGCCACATCCTGTTCAGGTGTTCAAAATAAACACAAGGGGAGGAAGATCAAAATTAGTTCCTGCTTCACACTCGGCTGCTGATGGATGTCCTGTTTCAGAGGTTCAGGGCTGTGTGGTTATACATTGATTTTTTTTAAAAGGTTCTGTTTCCCATATGAGCCTTGGCGGCGCAGCAGACTAAAGAGCTGTTAAGTAGCACCAGCTGCCTGCAATTACTGCAAGTTCGAATCTCACCAGGCTCAAGGTTGACTCAGCCTTCCATCCTTCCGAGGGAGGTAAAATGACGACCCGGATTGTGGGGGCAATAAGCTGACTTTGTATAAAAAAGAGCACCGCTTAGGAGTGGGGGCAAAAGCCCTACTAAGCAGGTATATACAAAAGTATGAAGGCTATTGCTTAACGCATTGTAAGCTGCCCTGAGTCTCCGGAGAAGGGCGGCATATAAATTGAACCAATAAATAAATAAATAATAAATAAATAAATAAATAAATAAATAAATAAATAAATAAATAAATGAATGAATGAATAAATAAATAAATAAATAAATAAATAAATAAATAAATAAATAAATAAATAAAGGCAATTCAGACATGGGGAGTGGTAGGCAGGGAACTCTTTCATCAAGCACATTAAGCCATTGTTTGTTCAACTGTGATTTATTGGGTTCTACTAAACTGCAGATAGGCTTGCTGCAACGTTCTCTCCCGTAAACTGTGGGTTACACAAGCCCCCATGTTTGGGTTCACTCCAGCCATCCTACTTGGCCAACTCCAACGGAGCATGTTATGACCTCGTGCAATGTGCCAATTCAGCAACGGACTTGGGTTACCGAGTGAGAAATGAAACCCGAAACTTCACCTCTCCTTTGAAATATCGAGTAGATGCCAAAAACGGACTTTGTTTTTACTTTGCGGTGTGAACGGTTAGCAGAGAGGGGAGCCGAGGAGGGAGACTCAATAAAGATGGGGTTTTATTTTATTTTTTCTATCTGCAGAATTGTTTGACCGCCAACAGCAAATTGCGTAAATTACTCTACACAGGGTAGAAAGAAGACTCGAGGAAATAAATAAATAAAATAAAATAATAAAATAAATTAAATGCAAGCTACTTAATGTAAGTAGCCTCGCAAACAAAATGCCTGAATTCCTACGACTACTAAATGCATCCCTATTCGACCTTATTTTTGTCTGCGAGATGTGGTTGAATGTATCTTTTCTAGAGTCCATTAGCACAGTAAGTGACTATCATGTTTACCGGTCTGACCGTGAAAACTGTAGAAGGGGTGGTGTTGCTATCTTCTATAAAAAGTCTCTAGATCTGAAAAAGATTAAAGTTTCATAGGAGCTTTCTCTTCCTGAGACCATTGTCTGAGAACTGTCCCTAAATACCACATTTTGCTTCTTACTGTGTTACAGAACCCCTTCAGCTTCAACCTCAATAATACACGGGCAAACAATAGATACAAACTCAAGGTAAACTGCTCCAAACTCGATTGCAGAAAATACGACTTCAGCAACAGAGTGGTCAACGCCTGGAATGCTCTCCTGGACTCCGTTGTTACATCCTCTAACCCCCACAGCTTCAACCTTAAACTGTCTACCGTGGACCACACCCCATTCCTAAGAGGTCCGTAAAGGGGACATCTATAAGCTCACCAGCGTGCCTTCCGTCCATATCACTACACCATTTTTACCAGCTACTACGCTGCAACTCTTTTTGATCTCTCTCCACGGTCAATTGTTTGATCATGATTATTTATTTACTGCTTTCTGATATTCATTGAACTGTTTTTGTATTGTTCCTGATTGTTCCTTGAATTTTTCTACAAACTGGTAAGAAGATGTTATATCCCTGGATTGATCTTATATTGCACTTTATATGGCTAAGACTTGGATCGTTAAAGGACTATGATTTTGCTTTTCCCTAAAAGTAAAATACTATAAAACCCAGTTTGTCTGTATGTTATTCACAATCACTCTCAAAATGTTTCTGTGCGTAAAACTCTAACGGTACTCTGCTTTATAAACCACAACTTCAGGTGTAACTCAACAATATCCTTAACAAGGAGGACAGAATAGAAAGCCTAGGAATGAAAAAAAAAAAGGGCTGATCCCAGTCCCCAAACTTGGGAAGATGGCAAACAGAAGAGATGGCAAAGCCTTTCTCCATTCTCACCTTTCACTGAAAGAGGCTGAAGGTGGACACCATTGCAGCTCCAGCCTGTCCCTTTCCTCCTGAGGGTGATTTTTGGCCGGTGTGCTCTGAATTACAACTCATCCACGGGTGATAATCTTAGAGGCAGACAGCTTTGCAATATGGAATGCTGGCTGAAAGCGGAGGCAGGCATGGGAATACTTCTGGCCTGCGAGATGGCAAAGGGAAGCATGAATTAATCTCCGCATGTGCTGCCTGGAAAATCCATCTTCATGTGTTGCCCACATGGTGTCCCTTAAAACCTCAACCGCTGGAATTTATGGGCCTTTGGACTTGCTAAAAAAGATGCCATTAAACCTCAGACCTTTCCAAGCTGTTCTCCTCCTTCCTTACCTCCCAGATCTCCTTGGCAACCACTCATTTTCTTCTGCTGGCTTGCCTTGCTGTCCTTCCTTCCAATGGTCACTGGCGGTGGAGAAGGCGCTCCACACAAACTCGGATTCCATTCTTGTATCTCGCCTCCGTCAGCAACACTTGGCTGGAAGCAATTCAAGATGGTTGGACTTCAAAGGCAGTTAGCTTTCTTCTTCTTTCTTCTCCCAGTTTTCCCTCCTGAACCAGACCTTCGCAGGGTGTACTGAGATCTCCTTGGGCACGGCGGCTTTCTCTCTTCCCCGCTGAGATTTTTCACAATAAACAATCCCATCGTTTTTGGACCCCCGATCTTCCATTCATTAGCTAAGCTCATATTTTTCTCCAAAACACGTACTTTGGGTAGTAGCAGCCAATTTTCACCTGCAATTTCCTGAATCGTCCTACCAAGAACATATTCTGGTTGGGATTTTGCTTGCATGATTGATTGATTGATTGATTGATTATTTCAATTTATAAACCGCCCTTCTCCTTGCGGACTCAGGGCGGTTTAAATA
This sequence comes from Coluber constrictor foxii, assembly GCA_038048745.1. NCBI lineage: Eukaryota > Metazoa > Chordata > Lepidosauria > Squamata > Colubridae > Coluber > Coluber constrictor. The sequence goes on from CM075967.1 coordinate 31,026,011, forward strand.
CATGGTATACAAAAGTTATACATGGTATACATGGTATACAAAAACATGGTATACAAAAGTTAAAAACAATTAAAAATATTAAATATTATTCGGCCAAGAATTAAAACAACCCAATTTCAAATCAATTTCAAATTTAAAAACGGAGGATGGGATCAAGCTAGCCCAGCTAGATGGAACAAATGGGTTTTAAGGGCCCGACGAAAAGTCCGGAGATCTGGACTCCTGCGTATCTCCGGGGGTAGGTCATTCCAGAGGGCGGGCCTTCTTTTGTTGGCATTCCTCCAAAGCTATGGAATATTTGTCCTAGAACCGGTTGGGTTTCAAAGAGTTGAGTCCAGAGTACTGAAGGAGAAGTATGGGAAGCAATATTGGTCAACCACTCAACGGGACGCTCCTTAACCCTCTCAGTCTCTCAGGCTTGAACAAAGTTACCTGCCGTTCAAAGCCAACTCGAGGAGATACAACAAGTTTCCACAATGTTTGCAGCCCGTCTGCTTCATCAAGGAAAGATGGATCAAACGGCAGCACTGTGATGTATATCCCCTTTGTCATATTTTTAATTCCCTATCCAAAGTGATAATGGATTGTTAAATTAGCTTACTTCTTATTTAATCTTCTGTTGTAAATTAAAGGGTTTAAAGCTCAGAAGAAGAAATAATTCCTCTTTTGAGAAAAGATGTTAACACGCCCTGTCTTAATCTCATTTTTGGGAAACACATTTCTACATGAATCACAGGCAATGGTATTTGAGAGTTAAAATCTGTGTCTTTTCCCACATATATTGTGTCCTCTTTTTAGGAAACTCGGCTGAGGCCAACTGAAATAGTGTTTACATCACTAAGGTGAATGAAACAGGAATTTCTGGAAGAAGATTAAAACAGTCTTCTCAAACCAGGGTGGCTTTGAGAATTTATTTTCCAACGTAACGCTTTCCGGTCACTGATTCTCGGTGATAAACTGGCCTTAAACATAGCAGCCCCATTAAACATTACAGTGTGTTTCATCCACCATTGCTTGGTTTAAATCTTCCTAAAATAATCTAAACCGAGGCAGGAAAAATCCGACAAATTTCTCCTCTGCAAAGAGCATTTTTGTTACATCTGCCTGCATTTTAGTATTAGGTGGCCCTGAATTCTAACATTATGTGAAGGCAACAAAAATATTTCTTCAACCGGTTTCTATCAACATGTCTAATATGCCAAACTAATCAAGGAGAGAACCAATCTTTAACTAAAGAGAAATTTCTTGACAGTGAGGACAATTAACCAGTGGAACGGCTTGCTTCAGAAATTGTTCACTTCTCCAACACAGAAGGTTTTTAAGAAGAGGCATTTGTCTGGAATGGAATAGGGCAGGGGAGGATTCTAAATTTTTTTACTACTGGTTCTGTGGGCATGGCTTATTTTGTGGGTGTGGCTTGATGGTCATGTGACAATTCTTTAGGATTTAGCAAAGGTACTGGTCTACCAGGCTTTTAACTGCTTGCAGAGCTGTTCCGGTCTACTCATTTTGTTTTTGGAGGCACCGTCTACCCATTTGTTTTTCGCACTGGTCTACCACCACACTGCCTTTTAACACTGATCAGCTGTAGGGCGGCCCTTTGTAGCCCTGCGGCAAGAGTTTAAACAGTTTTTTTCCTTCTAGCTGATCATCTGGACTCAGGAGGCAGCAATAGATTGGGGATGGAGCCAAATAAAAGGTAAGAATAACACGGGGGGGGAGGGCCCGGTTCCCGAACAAAGAGAACCGGTTCGGTGACATCATATCATCACCGCTACTGGTTCGGCCGAACCGGGCCGAACCGGGAGGAACCCATTACTGGTATAGGGTTAGGGTTAGGAATAGGATTAGGGTTAGAGTGATGGCTAACCTTTTTGCCATCGCGTGCCAAAAGCAGGAGGAGCGCAGGGGACGGTCACACACGTATGTGCCCACATCCATGATTCAATGCCTCCTGCCCCATGCACATGTGCGCCCTCCCCCCTTATGCTCCCCACGCTTTTGGTACATGATGGCCCAGTGGGCCGGGGAGGCTTGTTTTTCACCATCCCCAGGCTCCAGAGGCTTTCTTGGAACCTGTGGAGGGTGAAAATGGCCCGCCCCACCCGCTGGAGGCTTCCCAGAGGCTGGAAATATCCCATTTCCTGACTTCCGGTGGGCCCAGAAGGCTCAAAAATCAGCTGGCTGGCACATGCATGCATGCTGGAGTTGAGCTAAGGCAATGCTCACATGCCCACAGATATGGCTTCGCATGCCACCAGTGGCACGCGTGCCATAGGTTCGCCAACGTGGGTGTAGGGTCTTGAGAATCAGATTGGACTAGAAGACCTCCAAGGTCCCTTCCAACTCTGTTACTCTGTTATTCTGATGTTTTGGGGCCAAGCCTACCCTCTGGATGTCTCTAGAGATATCCTCACTCCCTGGTTCTTCCTAGCAGAGATGACAATGCAGTGGTGAAATTCATCCAGTTTTATCAGGCTCGGGAGAACTGGTAGCGCCGACGGCGGGAAGCTCCGCCCACCCACCCAGACATCATCATGTCCCGTTTCTGACCCTCTGCGCGCATGCTCACATTTGCGAACTGGTTGTGAAGGTAAGTAAATTTCACCCCTGCGACAATGGCTATGAATTGTGCATGAGATCCTTTCATGGCTGACACACAGAGCATTGGACTTTTTATATATTCATATATTTAAAATGCTAATCTTCACAGAGGAGGGCTTTTTAATGGCCTCCCCATAACCATTTGATCTGCCTATCCTCTTTTCCCTGGGAATTATTTCTCATTAGAATACCTTTCTACACCGCCTCTGTTTACGGAGTCAAGTATGGCAACACGCTTATCCCCGATTTTGATCTTTCGCAGTGATATTTATCTTTGATGCCGGCTTTATAGAACTGCCAATGGCTTTATTTTTTCTCTCTGTCTTGCTCTGGGCCCATGTAGCTATGGGAACCGGCATTAAATGCCCATTCAGATCCGCCATCAAAATGAATTTTTGAAACAAAAGGGAAGGTTTTTAACATTAGCACTTTGCAAGCCTCTCTTCCCTCAAGACAAGTGAATTATTTACAGAATCCCTCACACATAAATTGGACCACAGGAGACTTCTGTGTTTCTTTTCTTTCTCTGCACTTCTTCAATTTTGATCACTGCCACTGGGGGGAAAAAACAACAACAACAACAACAACAACAACAAAAACCCAGGATGACAGGGCTCCCTTTCCTCGACTCCAAAACTTAACTGAGACATATGTTGAGACATCGAGATACTTAAGATGCATCTACAGGCAGTCCTTGATTTACAACCGTTCATTGAGCAAGCGTTCAAAGTTACAACTGAAAAAAGTAACCTACAACCAACAGGGTCTTCAACAGCATCATGTGATCAAACTTTGGGCATTTGGCAAGCAGCATGTAATTACGTGGACTGCAAGGCGATCCAACCGGTCAGTCCTAGAGGAGATCAACCCTGAGTGCTCTTTAGAAGGCCAGATCCTGAAGAGGAAACTCAAATACTTTGGCCACCTAATGAGAAGGAAGGACTCCCTGGAGAGGAGCTAATGCTGGGAAAGATTGAGGGCAAAAGAAGAAGGGGATGGATGGAGTCCCTGAAGCAGTCGGCATGAGCTTAAATGGTCTCCAGGGGATGGTAGAGGACAGGAAGGCCTGGAGGAATGTTGTCCATGAGGTCGTGATGAGTCGGACACCACTTCGCAACTAACAACTACAATGCAATTATGATGGTAATTACAGCATCCCAGGATCCTCCTTTGTGACCTTCCCCTCCAGAGTCCAACCCACAAAGTCAACAGGTAAGAAGCCAGATTCGCTTAACGACCATCAAAAATATCAGGTGCAACTTGCTTAACAACGGTTTTGTTTAGCAATGGAAAACCTGGCCTCAGTTGTCATTGTAAGTTGATGACTACTTACATGGGAAGGGCTAAACGTGTTGGGAAGAGTTTGTCTACACTGTAAGCGGAGAATCTGCTAAAATGAGAGACTTTGACCTTGCAAATCGAAAATTTGCACTGCATCTGTTTGCAGGAGCTCAGTCCTGAAATACCCGCCAGCCCCCGGGGTGGGTGCGGGGACTTCAGTGTGAATAACCTTGCCTCAATTCAGAAGGCACCAGCATTTGAATTACACCAAAACTTGGGTGCATTAGGAAAAGCAAAACCCTAAGAAAGTTTCTCCTTAACGCTGCAAAGGAAAAGGAATTTGTAAAATGCCCCTGAGGAAATTTGCTCCTGTTAACCAAAAAAATCTAAAAAAACATTTCAGCTTGAAACTTTCTTGATGATGTTTGCCTGAGGAGACCCAATAAATTAGTCTTCACCAGCGTTTCAGGAAAAATTCACTGGCAGCTGTGAAATAAAATAGGTAGCAAATAATCAACTTCTGAGGTAGAGCCTTTAGAAAGAGAAGCAGGGAGGGAGATTCGGAGCTCACCTTTGTAGCTACACCTGGAACAGAGAGGGGAGATCTCTGATCTCGAGTCCTCTAGGGCTTCCTCTAGAATCAATTTTACAACAAAAGAAATCCATGATAAATCAACCTCGGCAAGTATTTCTGTACCTCGGCCTCCGCCTCCCTGCTGAGGCCACCATAAGTTTATCTTCTTTGCTTCCACACATTTTTCATAAAACTGACATCTGAGAACCGTCCTCACTACTAACAATAACAAAAGTATTTCTGTTTTATTGCTCGGCTGCATTTTAGCAGAAATTAAAAGCCACCCAGAACACTTCGCTTCACAACAAATCAGTCAAAACGTTCAGTGACGTTAAGTCACTTCTAACGCAGTGGCAAGGAAATAACATGTAAAAGGAACTATGACCAAGAATTCAACCACGAGAGTGGATTAGATGAACTGCAAGATAATCCACTTCCAAGCTCCCCTTTCTATTTTTATTTATTTATTTATTATTTATTTATTAATCAAATTTGTATACCGCCCTACTCAGAGGGTAGTCAGAGGGACTATGACGTGACATAGACCTCTCTCCAGAGCCGTTGGCTCTGAATGTATTAATCAGGCTATTTTATTTAATGGAGGTCGCTGTGCAACTTCAGGGATATATTCAGACCACACACCGTACCAGGTCAGGTCAAGGTCCAGCAAAAGCATTCCACAACGTATATCATGTCAACCCTGAAGCTGGCCTAACTCTGGCCATTTTCTTTTTGTAGCTTTTCTCTAGGGAGGTTTCTTTTTGCTTAGGTTCAGGGCAGACACAAGGGGCCAGGAGTAAGGGGCCAGGGAGTGGGGGGGTGTAGAGATAGCTGGGGTGTTGTAGCCTAAACAAAATTATTTCCCGTGGGAATCAAGGACATTCATGCAGGTATTCAAAAGGTGGAGACCAGTGGTGAAATCCAAATTTTTTTACTACCGGTTCTGTGGGTGTGGCTTGGTGGGCATGGCAGGGGAAGGATACTGCAAAATCTCTATTCCCAACCCACTCCAGGGCAAGGATACTGCAAAATCTCCATTCTCACCCCACTCTAGGGCCAGCGAGAGGTGGTATTTGCCCGTTCTCTCAACTACTCAAAATTTCCGCTACCAGTTCTCCAGAACCTGTCAGAACCTGCTGGATTTCACCCCTGGTGGAGAATGAGGTCACTTAGCAACTGGACTACATGCTGATTAATCATGTGACTCTGGGGGGGGGGGGAGTAACAAAATTTTACTTTTAATTAGGTGTAAAACCAGCAGGAACTTAGAGCCGGTTTTCCACCAAATCTGTGCCAATTTGATATGTTTGAATAAAATGTTCTTTGATGAATATGCCTGGCTCAGAATTCTCACTGAAGGGGATGTATTATTTGGAATCTTGACAATATCGTTGTGCAAACGAAATAATTGATGTCATGAGCCAAGTGACATCATTGTGTCTTCTAACAGACCCCTCCTTGGATGCAACTCCCAAGCAACCATTCACCATCTCCTGTCATTGTGGTGCCTCAAACCTGCCAACCCGTCGTTTCTCCTTCTATGGATCTCCATCCTTGCAAACACCGGTTAGGATATCTTCCACCCACCGTTTTCACTCCCTTCCCAAACAAAGGAATTTCTCCAGTTTGAATGATCTGCCATCCATCCATCCATCCATCCTTGATTCAGTCCTAGCTGAGAATTGTTTTACAGACCAGAATGTGCACAAGGCATCAAGGTAAGTGTTTGTGTATAGCCAACAGATATGATGATGAAGAATCAGGGTCATGAAACTGTGCTAAGCTGCCAAGGGAGCTAACTCCCTAGTCTTACTTTCATGCTTCCTGGCCATGTCAATCAATTATTTTAGCCTGGGAGGAAAGGAAAAATACAATCTCTCTCTCTCCCTCTCCTCCCCTCCCCTCCCCTCCCCTCTCTCTTCTCTCTTCTCTCTTCTCTTTTCTCTCTTCTCTCTTCTCTCTTCTCTTTCTCCTGGATTAAATAATAACTGTTTTGGACACTCACAGTGTGAAAGAAAGTGACACACTCTTGAAAGGATTAGGCTGGGGTTTCCCTGCCAGAGGAATTTGTCAAGTTGAACTCCAAAGCACAAGCTCTTTGGCCATGTCTGTAGAGCAGATGAAACTTGTAGAAGAAGACTTGGTGTGTGGGCTGCTTTGAAGGCATCCTGGAAACAGCTGTGACTGGGACAAGCTAGACTAGAGAGATCATATCTGCCCAGTTTTTAAGTAACTTCACTGGTATCTACTACATTCTGGAATGGAGTTCAAAGTGAGGGTCTCATCTCTGAAGCTCGAGATGCTTGGACATCCATCTACCACGACTACATATCTGCAGAGGAATTTGCTGGACCAGAAGCTACAGAGAAGTAGCTTCCAATCTTCTTTACAACGTAAGCCCAAGTATTAGTTTACCTCTTCATGTCTGGTTATAACTAAGTCTTTTCTTTCTATGTTCTACTCTGTCTAATCATCAAAACCATAAATCATAAGTTCGTTTTTCCTATTTTACACAACAAAGGATTAGATTGCTGTATGGCTCTCAGAGTCACTTTCTGACAACAGCCGTATAAATTTGATGAATATATAAATATTATATTTTTTCGCAACCAGAGCCATTTCATCGTGTTCCATCATCTTCAACATCCACTCCTCCATTGTGACATGTGAAAAAAGGGAAGGGCTTCCACTGGACATTGGCTCCCACCATCTTGTCCTGATGTTGTATTCACATTAGATCAGTGTTTCTCAACCTTGGTAGCTTAAAGATGGGTGGACTTCAACTCCCAGAATCTCCCAGGTTTCTGGGAGTTGAAGTCCACCCATCTTCAAGCTTCCAAGGTTGAGAAACACTGCACTAGATTGAATGAATTGCCCATTTGATGTCAAATACATCTGGAGAATCCCAAATGGTTGAAACTCTGGTCTACTAAACCAGAGAAGTTACTTTATTTAGGGTTTCACCTGGCTGGCCTTCCAGAAAGTATGAGGGACATCTTCCATATCTTGAAGAGGTAGCATGTATGTATGTATGTATGTATGTATGTATGTATGTATGTATGTATTAGTTCGATTTATATGCTGCCCTTCTCCGGAGAAGGAGGCTTATAATGCATTAAGCAATAGCCTTCATACTGCTTAGTAGGACTTTTGCCCCTCCCCCCCCCCCGAAGCAGTGTTCTTTTTTATACAAAGTCAGTTTATTGCCTCCACAATCTGAGTCCTCATTTTACCTACCGCGGAAGGATGGAAGGCTGAGTCAACCTTGAGCCTAGTGAGATTCGAACTTTCAGTAATTGCAGACAGCTGGCAACTAAGTGCTACTTTAACAGCACTTAGTCCACTGTGCCACCAAGGCTCTTTTACACACACACATACATACCCACCCAAATCCAGCTGACTCCATGCTCTCCAACTAAACCTCACTACTGGGGAAGTTACACTCCCAATAATGTTCTTTGAGGAAATATTGCACAGCTAGCTTTAAGATCATTTCTCGCCGACATGTAATTCCAAGAGCTGAGTCTGCATCTGGCTTTAAGTTTCTGCAGATAATATTTGCAAGACCTTCCATTGGTTTGAGATAGGAGAGTTAATTTCCTCTTTCGCCCTTAATCACAATCTGAAGCTCACCTGTGAGGGTTAGGCTACAGCCTCTGTAATTTATCTATTAACTTGGAAACTGGTACAGCAAATAAACTTAACCAGCACTTGTGAAACTGCAGTGAATTTCTTTTCCCAGTTTTTTCCAATAAATCACCTCGGATAGCTTAGGGTCCAATCAATAGAAGAGGGGCGGGGGGTGGGGTGGAAATCTACCAAAGATTTCATTGCATCCAATTTAAACTATTACTTCCTGCCATGTGGTCTGAAGAATCGTGAAAATTAATCGCTTCCCTCTGGCCCAATGAAGTATCAATGGGGCTCTCATATTGATACTGCATTTTTCTGCTTGAAACCATTAATTACGAAGGCTCTTTTCATTACCCACGGCCAATTGTCTTCATGAACAATGCCTCCGATGGGCTCACATTCAGTGAGGACAGCACCCATTAATGTGCAGCAACGCCGAGTGGATCTGGGGACGATCGGCTGAAGTGAACAGATCGATGAAGCTCCATTGTGATGCAGAATTTGCCTAGGCCAGGGGTCTCCAACCTTGGCAACTTTAAGACCTGTGGACTTCAACTCCCAGAATTCCTCAGCCAGCTTTGCTGAGGAATTCTGGGAGTTGAAGTCCGTAGGTCTTATAGTTGCCAAGGTTGGAGACCTCTGGCACAGGCTAATTTGTGAGTCCAAGGTTTGTACATCACCTTCCCTGCTTTGTTGGACAATGCATGCCAAAGTCATGTGCACTTGGCATTTTGCAAGGCAACTTGCTGGGGTTAGTTCCGCCCTTTCAGCAGCAGGCACCGTGTGAGCTGGTGGATAAAACCAGCAACCAGCAACCAGCAACCTCGTAAAAGCAGGACCAGGAATTGTCATGGGGGGCCCTCGTCTGTGGTAAAAGTTGGCGCTTTTCAGGCTGAGCTCAGCTGGGAAGCTCTATTTGCAGTAGTTGCTTGTGGCAACCAGAACATTAAAAGTTACTTTCCTCTTGGAAGTAAAAAAAAAATCTGTACTGGCTCCCTGTTGGGAATCTACATTGATTTCCTTGCAATGTAGTTGATCCACTTCTACAAAATGAGACAGAGGCCCCATTAAAGTAGAAATGGAATAATCTTTCTTTCTTTCTTTCTTTCTTTCTTTCTTTCTTTCTTTCTTTCTTTCTTTCTTTCTTTCTTTCTTTCTTTCCTTCCTTCCTTCCTTCCTTCCTTCCTTCCTTCCTTCCTTCCTTCTATCTTTTTCTTTCTTTCTTTCTTTCTTTCTTTCTTTCTTTCTTTCTTTCTTTCTTTCTTTCTTTCTTTCTCTCTCTTTCTCTCTCTCCTTTCTTCCTCCCTCTTTCTTTCCTTCCTTTCTCTCTTTCTTTTCTTCCTTCCTTTCTCCTTTCCTTCCTCCCACCCTCCCTCCCTCCCCCTCCCTCCCTCTCTCCCTTCCTTCCTTCCTTTAATTTTGTCTTTCCTTCCTTCCTTCGTCCCTCCCTTCCTATCTCCTCCCTCCCTCCCTTCCTTCTTTCTCTCTTTTTCTCTCCTTCCTTCCTTCCTTCCTTCTATCCTCCCTCTCTCCCTCCCTTCCTTTCCTTTCTTCTTTCCTTCCTTCCTCCCTCCCTCCCTCCCTCCCATCCATCCATCCAGTTAGATCTTCAGGATTCCATGACACGGAAAGATAGAAGATTAATGAGAAGAGAGGAACACCAGAGTCTGAAAACAACACAACTGGAACATCAAATAAATCCAGATAGAATTCTTGAAAGGTTCCAACATAGGTGTGCGGTTTCCGTGTTAAAGCCCAAGGAACAGGTTGATCTCAAGGGACAAAGACTTCAAAGTCACTTGCAAATAAGGTCAAAGTGGACTTTATTATAATTTCAGTTCTGGACTTGGCTTACCTGTGTGATCTCAGGGGATAAAGTTCTCTGCATCTATGCAGTGGTGAAATCCACTTACCTTCGCTACCAGTTCAGGAATGGGAGAGTGCGTGCACCTCTTCTGCGCATGCCCAGAGCCTTCTGCCCATGTGCAAAGGGTCAAAAACATCGCCTCCCATTGCTGGCACTACTGATTCACACGAACCGGATAGATCTGGCTGGATTTTACTGCTGCATCTATGGCTTCTCTTACTTTACAAATGGGAAAAATAATACGTCTCAGTGCTGAACCTATTGGAAATTAGTGGCTTATGACAATTATGCTGGAGGATTTCTCAGAGCTGCACATAAATCTCAAGTTATGATGGAACGCCAGGTAACTTAACAGAGTTGAGTCCAGACACAGTCCGATGAGCCTCTGTAACCCAACGTAGTGACATCTCTATATACAGAACTTGATCGTTTTCAGAAGTGCAAATAGAGAACAAATTCTTTAGGTTTACATTTCCATATAATTTCCCAATTCTTTCCATCTGCCTTTCCTTAATGGGTACAAATTATGTACGTAAGGGAATGTTTGTGGATAAAATACATATATCCCCCCCAAAAAAACTGTGCACTTGGGCACAATTACACCTAAAGCATATTAAAGGCATATTGCTTGCAAAAAATATACATTAGAGGAAAGTTGTACAAAAGCATGCAAAGAACCATTTATTTTCAGGAGCAACAGCATGAAACGAGAAACATTCGTGTGGGCTTTCTAAAAATACTCTAAAACCAATAGAAAAAAAGAGATGAGAGGCAAGAAAAACCGAGCCACATTGAATTTCATGGAGTTATTCTGAACAACCTCTGGATTTGCAAGTGGGGGATGCCCAGGGGACTCGCTTCCATCCTTGATTTGCTGAATAAAATGGGTTATGGTTGAGGAGAGGCAGCTGGAACTTGCAAGCACTCCTTGCCCATTTTTGCACACCAGATCAATGTGTAATTAATAGCGTTCCTGAAGCTTTGTGTTGGTAGTCTGAGAAAAATCAATGGTGAGGATTGTCACAAAATGGAAAGGATTAGAAGTCTGGGATCAGTTATCCTTTCAGGTGTTCTGAGCTTTACTCTGAAGATTTCCAGATTCTTGGTCTCTAGCAAGAAAGGCCGAATCCTGACTTGTCATTTAGACCTTAGGAATAGCAATAGCACTTAGACTTATATACCACTTTACAGTGCTTTTACAGCCCCCTCTAAATGGTTTACAGAGTCATTATATGGCCCTCAACAATCTGGGTCCGCATTTTACCCACTTCAGAAGGATGGAAGGCTGAGTCAACCTTGACCCGGTCAGGATCGAACTCCTGGCTGAGGGTAGAGTTAGCCTGCAATACTGCATTCTAACCACTGTGAAGGGAAGGAGGGAAGGAAGGAAGGAAGGAAGGAAGGAAGGAAGGAAGGAAGGAAGGAAGGAAGGAAGGAAGATAGCACTACCACTTAGACTTATATACTGCTTTACAGTGCTTTACAACCCTCTCTAAGAGTCAGCATATGGCCCCCAACAATCTGGGTCTTCATTTTACTGACTTCAGAAGGACAGAAGGCTGAGTCAACCTTGAGCCTGGTGAGATTCAAACTGCCAAATTGCAGGCAGCCAGCAGTCAGCAGAAGTAGCCTGCAGTACCGCACTCTAACCACTGCGCCACCGCGGCTCAGTAGCCAATAGAATACTTTCATGGCTATCTGGATCTGCTTGCACACAACTGTTGCTACAAAAGGAGAGTGGATGATAGGTTCTAGGGCTGTTGAGATATAGAGTAGGTGAAGAAAATTATTTTTAATCTCAAGATCTCAGAATGCACGAATGAATAACTGCATAATTAATAAGCCACATTTGGGTATCTTAATGTCAGTCTATTATCACCAGCATATAATGCCAATCATTCTATTGTTTCATGGTAGTGTGAAAAGGAAAAGCTGTTCCTGGGCTTGAGAGGTTCAGTGGTTGAGATCAATCCTGCCTGTCACCTCTCAGTATTGATCCCTGATACTTAGTCACCAGATCCACAGTGGCTGTGGTCTCCAACTTCTGCTATTAAATTTGGGTTCCTGGGAAGAGTTGAATTTGTTCCTGCAACAAATTTAGCTTGAGCTGTTTTGATTCCATCACTGGGTTGGCAGTGGAATTTCAGATATCTGACCTTGGCCCAAAATGGCCTGAGTTAAAGGCACCACAGGAGTTCATGGCTACCTTGAAATAATCAGGGCCCTGATACATATCAAAATTTTCAGGCTAGATCTGGTTTCAGTCTTGGGAGAGTCCTCTCTGAAGGTGGAGGACATTTCAAAGAGTTCTTTCTCATGGTCAGGTCACTTCACGATGGCTTTTTGGGTTAGGGTTAGGGTCAATCTGCCCCAAGACCTGATGAACCAGGATGGATTTCAGGAGGAACCTGAAGACATGCTAGGATATTTGCAGAAGTATTGTGTGATGCAATGGTTCTTCTAATTTTGCTTGATCCACCATGGTTGATAATGGGAGAAGCTACAGTGGTGAACATTCATGGATATGTCACACCTCCTCACCTTTTCAGTAAGGGCTAAAAGTAACCAATATTTGCAGAATCCTAGATTTGGGATTCCAAAAGAAGTTTTAGTTTGGCTGCCATGGTTGGAGAACATTAGAACAATGGCGTCCAATGAATGAGTGCAACATTCATCTAGGCAGCAGTCACCAATTGGTGGTCCATGGACTACCGCTGGTCCATGAGAAAATGTTGGTGGTCCACAAAAAATTATTTACATTTTTTGTATTGTACTAAATGCTATTTATCTTTTTTTTAAAATCATACTCTGTTTCCCTGAAAATAAGACATCCCCTGATAATAAACCCAAGTGGGCTTTTGAGCACATGTGCTAAAATAAGCCCCCACCCCTGAAAATATTTAAACATGTATGCAGCCGGTCCCTGCCATGTCCTCGTTAGGGAGACAGAGGTGGAAATTACGTAAACTGGCAAGAATCCCATCTTGCTGCACACGGCCCAAAATAATAAAACCTCCCCGAAAATAAAGCCAAATGCTTATTTCAGGGTTCAAAAAAAATGTAAGACAGGGACTTATTTTGGGGAAAACACAGTATTAGTGGTCTGTGGGATTTAAAATTTTGAATTTAGTGGTCCCTGAGGTCCAAAAGGTTGGTGACTCCTGATCTAGGAAACAAAATTCCACTTTCTTTGCTATTTAGCTGGTCCGGACTTGGAGTTCACATTTTGCTGCACATCCATTTTTGCTGTCTTCCCCCAACAGTAACAAGGCAGATGTTGACAGACAGTTGCACAGGGAAATGCTTTAAGCTGTCAGTTGTCGAGACTCAAAATTAATTTGATTGTGCAGGATGAAAATGGAAAAACTTGGTTCTGTCGGCGACAGCCAAGGAGGGAAATATGCAGGTAATTCCCATTTCACTCTGGAGGAATGAACAGAAAGAAAGATAAAATCAAATGAACAAAGGGAAGAGTTTGGAGCCCAGACAGATATTTCACATCCAAAGTTTGGCTCAGAATTTAAAATGATTGGTGGCTTATAATCATTCGGTGCCATGAAACCGATCACTTATAATACAGTGTCAACACTGAATTCAGTATTTGGAGCTTAGTTATTATGGCCAAGGCGTCATTGGACTAAAGAGAATTGCATTGTCAATTTAATTGGCACAGGAAACAGCAAAAATTGGAAGAAGGAACCAAATTAGCATCTTCAAAGCTTTAATTTGGTCTTCAGGTGGAAGCACATTGTGTAAGGCCAAACCCAAAGGATTTGGCATTCATCCCAGAGGAACTGAAGAAATATCTAATGAGAAGAGACTCCTGCCTGGGATATCTTGTCCAATAAAGTGACTTGCAATTCGCAGGAAACTCCGTCAGACTGGATGAAATGGTCAAGCATCCAACTTTCTAGATCAGTGTTTCTCATTTTTGGCTTGCTTGCTGGCTGGGCAATCCTGGAAGTTGAAGTCCCCAATTTTCAAGTTGCTAAGGTTGAGAGACATTGCTCTAGAGCAGGGGTGAAATCTAGCAGGTTCTGACTGGTTCTGTAGAACCGGTAGCGGAAATGTTGAGCAGTTCAGAGAACCGGCAAATACCACCTCTGGCTGGCCCCAGAGTGGGGTGGGAATGGAGATTTTGCAATATCTTTCTCCCAGGAGTGGGGAGGGAATGGTGATTTTGTAGTATCCTTCCCCCAGGAGTGGGGTGGAAATGGAGATTTTGCAGTGTCTTCCCCTACCACACCCATCAAGCCATGCCCACCAAGCCACGCCCACAGAACTGGTAGTAAAAAATTTAGATTTCACCACTGCTCTAGAGATAATGCTGATGCCTTGTCTGGAGCCACACGCCAGCAGACTGAGTTTCTCAGAAGGTCCACTCTTGCTCCACCCTAGCTCCAAAGGAAGTTCTTGATTCGAAACTTCTTGGACTAAACAAACTATTTTTTAAAATCCTGCAGGTTTCTTTTTTCTTTTCACTAGTGCTGGTGTTTTCCAATTGTGTCTTTCTAGCAACTGGAGAAAATCACCATGGGTAAAGGATTATGTGGGATTATGGAGCCCTTTCATGCTCCCAACATGTTGTGGCTATGAGTGAGATTTCTTGTTTCGATTTCCTGTTGCAAAAGCTGCCTCTTCTGCCATATGAAACATCACTCAAAACAGTGGTGGGTTGTGTTGTGGTCCGCCAACAGCCTGCAGAGCTGGCAGTGGAGTCAGATAGTGAGGAGGCTGAGGAAGAACGTGGGCCAGTCCTGGAGGCTGGGGAAGGCCGGACGAGGGCTCTGCGTCAGAGGCAGAGATGGGGCGAGGGCCATTGGGGAGTGAGGTGAGGACTCCGGAGCCTCCAAAGTCAGGCAGTAGAGAGGCAGAGGATCAGGAGGAGCCTGTTCCTAGTGCACGCTTGTGCAGAGCTGCCAGAAGGCAAGAAAGCAAAAAGGACGACTCAGGAGTAAGGCCAAGAGATGATTGGCCCCTCCCATAAGGCTTAAAAGACAAGGAACGGCTCTTAGGCTCTTTGTCGGAAAACAATGTTGATAGATTTGCTTCTTGTCTTGCTGCATTTATTTCTTGTCAGCGTCTTCTGCTTCTGAACTTTTGCCAAGAAAAGACTTTGGCAGGTTGCCTAATTAGACCAAGGTTGGTGATAAGGCTGAAGAATGTGTGTTATGAAGAATTCGTTTTGATTTAGTTTGGACTACGCTGAGAATGAGTTAATTCTCAGCTGTTCTAATAAAGTCTGTATGTTTTCAAACTGATTGCATCTGATAATACTTACTTGGGCCTGGGTCACAACAGGTTGCTCCCAGTTCGCACCGGTTTGGGAGAACCAGTAGTAATGGCGGTGAGAGGCTCCACCCACCTGCCCGGAAGTCATCAAATACGCTCTGCAGAAGCGAGCGAACCTGTAGTAAAGGTAAGTAAAACTCACCACTGACTCAAAGGTACGCATGTGAGACCATGGGCACATGCCTGTGCCCTTGGTACAGTCCGATGTGGTCCTGAAATCATTCTCAGGGAAATAATATCTCGAAACAGAAGTCTTGTTTTATGTATGGCATCATCCTTTCCCTTCACATCGGAGCCATGAACGGTTGAAATTTGACTGACATCTCACTGGGGAAGGGTTCAATCTTATAGAGATTCAACATCTGAAATGCATGTACTATTTCCAAGGCTTACTTCACTTAAAGCAATTATTTGTTTAAAACATTTATATAACAGCCCATCTTGTACCAAACTCTGGGCAGCTCCCAATCGAGAGAGAAAGCCCCATCAACGTACAAGGAAAATATTAAAAACAAAGATATTAAAATCCAAAACTTGAAAACCCAAAAACCTGGCACCATCATTTGCTAATTTGCTATTAGAGTTGCTGATAGTTGTACTGGTGGTACCTAAGACCACGCACAATGATGTAATTACTTCTTGGGATGGAAAGAATCTTTAATTCCTCCCCAGGATGATAAGAAGCAGGCTATAATCTTGTCAATTAGAGGTTTTATGGAAAAGAACTATAAACATTATTATTGTTTTGACAGCCTTCAATCCCCTTCCTGTCCCTCTCTTAAGCAGTTCCAATCGCCCAAGAGCGATATAGTTAATGCTGGGAAACATTAATAAATCACCCACTTCTGTCTGACAGGTCAGCCCTACTTATGGAGCCCAGCAATGTATGTGGCCCTTTGAAGGAATATCTCCCAAGCAACAGACTTCTCAAACAGTCCATTCTAGACCTGAAAAACTAAATTAAGGAAGGAAAAAGAGGAGGAGAGAGTAGGGAAGGATTTATCTTGGTGCTTTGCATGGATTCTACCAATTCTTGGATCCTCAACTAGAGGAGAGTTTTTGAAGGTCAGTAGAAAGAGGTAAAAGGAAAACAGGCCACCAAAGAATAGGGTGGCTGGACACCATTAAAGCTGACATCAGACAGAACATAGAACCATTCAGAGAAGCAGTACAAGATCAGAAGATGTGGAGAGACCTGGCCCATAGATTTGCCAAGAGTTGGACATGACTGAATGGATATCATCATTATCATCATCATCATCATCATCATCATCATCATCATCATCATCAGAAAGTAGCCTCCACATTCTTTGGTGGCTCCCAAGCTCCTCAGCCCATCTGACGGATGAAAAATGTTAGGGTCCTCCAGCAATGATTAGCAATGTTGCTAATCCATGATTTTTGTAAAAAAGTTGTCCTTGCCAATACAATTTTGTATTTTATTTTTTAAAATGGCTGAAAGGTAAATGGTAAAGGTTTCCCTGTCCAGTTGTGTCTGACTCTAGAGCAGAGGGAGCCAGCATTGCTCTAAGATATTTCTGTGGTCATGTGGCCAGCATGGCTATAAACCAAGGGACATGGAATGCTGTTATTTTCCCACCTAAGTGGTACCTATTTATCTACTTGCATCTTCATACTTTCGATCAGCTAGGAGGGCAGGAGCTAAGGCATGTAACAGGCACTCACCCCTTCACATGATGCTCAGGGTCTCGAACCCAGTCTGTCAGCTTTCCAACTGATGTGTTCAGCATCTTTAACCATTGAGCCATTGCACCCTCTTAAAATGACTATCTGATTATAATTCAGCTTCAATCGGATCGTAGAGAAGTAGTCCTTCAGAAGAGTTAAATCAGCTGTGGGGGCCCTGGCAGTTCTCCAATGCCCCATGTGAACCCTCCTCTAACAACCTGAGATTGCACTTTCAACATTTCCAATATGGCTGCCAGATCAAATCCCAACTCTTAGCCTGCCATATCCCCCTGTTTCTTTTCTGACAGCATCATTTGTGTGAGCCCAAGAGTCATTCTGAGAAAAAAAGACAGTACGAGAGGCTAAATCTTTTTCAATAGGAAAGTTGCTCATTTAAGGGGTGCCTCTGTGTGTGTGTGTGTGTGTGTGTGTGTGTGTGTAACAAAACCATTACTCAAAAAATGATGAACTAGGAAAACCAGTAAATGATAATGTCCACAGAGCGATGTTTACCCCAGGCTCATCAAATAAACACTGTTCATGCAGCATATCTGATGATTTAATTAGAAGTCACCACAATTATTTATTTTTCTTCTTCCTCCAGACTGGATTACAATTAACTTCAGGGAGGGAGGTCCAAAAAAAAGGGAAGGGGCATAATAAAAGAGTTGTGGATCTAAATCAGGCTGGTTGTGACCACCATCTTGACTTTGCAACCCACCTGCAGATGAGCCCTGATGTGGAATCACCTTGGACAGATGTTCTCCTTGCAAATCGAACAAAATGTGGATACTCAAGGCAGGTTGACAATGACCGTCACAACAATAATTCCATAATTGTAGGTGTCCATCACAGGTCAGTTGAGATCTGGTCAAAAGAGGTTTAACAATTCCAAGTTGATCTTTGATCAACTAAGATGATCAAAGGCCTGGAGACTAAAACATATGAAGAACCGCTGGAGAATTTGGGTTTGGCTAAAGAAAAGAAGAATTAGGGGTGACATGATAGCAGTATTCCAGCATTTGAGATGCTTCCACAAAGAAGAGGGGGTCAAATTATTCTCCAAAGCACCAGAAGGCAGAAGAAGAAATAATGGTTGGAAACTAATCAAGGAGAGAAGCAATCTGGAATTAAGGAAAAACTTCCTAACAGAGAGGACAATTAACCAGTGGAATGACTTGCCACCAGAAATTGTAATGCTCCATCCTTGGAGGTTTTTAAGAAGAGTCTAGACAGTCACGTATCTGAAATATTATAGGCTCTCCCGCTTGAACAGGAGACTGGACCTCCAAGGTCCCTTCCAGCCCATTCATTCTATTCTAATTCCATTGCACCAATTAGTTAAAGTTTGCAACCCTACTCAACTCCGATTCTGAAATCAAGACAGCACGAGAGGCTGAATCAACTCTTTCATGGTTCCTGGCTCGATCGGATTTCCAAAGGCATAAATTGAAAAAGGTATGAGAAAGTCTTTAAGCATTTTGGATTTTTTTTTTAAAAAAATTGCTCCCTATAAGCCATAAACAGAGCATCAAAATAAAGATAAGGTTGATAGAGGCAGGGGGAGGGAGGGGGTAGATGAGAGGAAGCAGGAAGGAAATGAAGCTTTACCTCTCCATTCTAATGGGAAGGCACTGTCAATTATTCCTCTGATTCCATTAAGGATGCAAACTCATTTACGGAAAAGATAAGATGCTTCATTATAGCAAGACTGAGTTTCTGTCAAAAGAGCCCCAGCAACCACCTAGATTAAAAGCTTTGTGCGGAGGGGAGAAAAGCGTCAGGATGTGGATCCAGCTGAGCTGGGCAAGTTTGATGCCACCCGTTTATTTTTTCTTTTCGGCTCTAATCTACATTTCTAAGAGTCAATATCACCCGTTCAGTACAGATTATCTTCAGTGGTTCGCTGAACTTCAAATCTGATCTTTTTCTGCTTTTATCAACCGCTGTTGCAGAAGATCAGAGATGTCCATAGGGCACAGTTAAAGAGAAGGCAAGATGGCATTGCACCTTTAAAAAGTGGGTCAGGCTTCGATTGGCAGTTTGGTCTAGTGGTTAAAGTACCAGGCTAGAAACCAGGAGACAGAGAATTCTAGTCCTTCCTTAGCCATGAAAGCCAGTTAGATGACTTTGGTCCAAGGAGACAGGAGACTGTGAGTTCTAGTCCCACCTTAGGCATAAAAGTGGCTGGGTGACTTTGGTCCAATCACCAGGAGACTGTGAGTTCTAGTCCTGCCTTGGGCACAAAAGCAGGCTAGGTGACTTTGGTCCAATCACCAGGAGACCGTGAGTTCTAGTCCCACCTTGGGCATGAGAGTGGCTTTGGTCCAATCACCAGGAGACCGTGAGTTCCAGTCCCGCTTTATGCAGAAAAGCCAACTGGGTGACTTTAGGCCACTCCCTTTCTCTCAGCCCCACCCACCTCACAAGGCTGTTGTTATGAGGAAAATAGGAGAAGGGAGGTGTGTTGGATATGTTCACTGTCTTCAATTATTTGTAAAATACTAGTGATGGGAAATGATAGATAGATCGATCGATCGATCGATCGATCGATAGATAGATAGATAGATAGATAGATATATTTAGATATGATTGATTGATAGATAGATAGATAGATAGATAGATAGATAGATAGATAGATAGATAGATAGATAGATAGATACAGTAGGTAGGTAGGTAGGTAGGTAGGTAGGTAGGTAGGTAGGTAGGTAGGTAGGTAGATGATAGATAGATAGATAGATAGATAGATAGATAGATAGATAGATAGATAGATAGATAGATAGATAGATAGATAGATAGATAGACTGTCCTAGTAAGCTTCTTGATCTTCTCCTTACCCTCCAAATGTTTAGCATACTTTTAACTCATGTTTTAGTCTAGGGGTGAAGGCTGAGGTGCCACATTCGGGATGCTGAGGCACAAGGGATATCCCAGAAGCCACCGAAGGCCAAGCTAGCTGTATCTTTCCAGAGTGCTGGTAGCTCTCAACTTATGACTACAATTACGACCCTTATTGCCACAGTTGTTAAGTGAATCTGTACAGTTGTCAAATTAGTCAGACAGTTTTTAAGCGAATCGGGCTTGACTTTGACCATCAGAAGGTCCCAAAAAGGGATCAGATGACCCCGGGAAACCTTCATAAATACGAGTCAGTTGTCAAGCGTTTGAATTTCGATCACGTGATCCTGAGGAGGCTGCAATGGTCGTAAGTGTGAAAACCGGTCATAAACCGGCACCACCTCTTCTTCAGCCTCCTCACTGTCCGACTCGAGCGCTAGCTGCACAGGCTGCTGGCGCGACACCACACCAGCCTCCTCATCGTCAGGATCAGCCACAATCCGCGCAGGCCGCTGGTGGGTCACAACACCCAGCAAGAACCTTAGTCTATTCTTCCTGATGACAAATTTGCTAAAGCATATTATAAAAATGATGGGATAAGCTTAAAAACGGCACAGAGCTAGAGAGAAGACTTCAACCCTCTACGTATAATAAAAAAATTGATCTTCCCTCTCATTACTCTTTCCTTTCCCCTCTTTTAATTATTTTCTCCCAAAGTATTTAAATCGATTTTTTTCTCTCTCTCCTGCTGTGAGCCTCATTGGATTCCGGAGGTTTATGAAAAGATGGTAATTTAATAAAAACAAGTTTAAGAAACGAAAGGCGATACAGAGACACCAGGATACAGGTTCCGTAATTGAAAAGGCCCCAAACGAGAGAGCAGCGAGTTATCTTACACGACGACGAAGGCAAAGAGTACGATGGCTCTTACAGCTGTAGATATTTATCATTTTCGGAATACATTCCCCCACGAAATCTCTCTTCTTGCTCCTTCGCATTTGTTGTAAACATAATTTTAGAAATCAAAAAAGGATCAGCTTCCCCAAAACTTGGAAATTATCGTGCATTGGACTAGAAGAAAAATGATTGCATACATTTTAGTTGCTTGAGAAACCCGAAGTGGCAGCAAAGCCCCAAAATTTTGTATTTCAGGCACGCAGAAAATGAATGAATGGCCTTTTCCCTACTGAATTACAGTTGTGGCCAAAATTATGGAAAGCTTTTCGGAAAAGTGTGTTTTTGAGATTTGATGGCTAATGACACCACTTTTTTCTCTCTTTTTTTGGGAGTTTCAAAATAATCCTATTCCACTGCGGGAATGGCCTGGGAATAGCCCAGACTTTCTTAACCCAATTGAAAATCAATGGAGCTGATTAAAGAAACTTGTTAGTCAGAAGCAACCCAGCAATAAAACCCAGTTCATAGAAGCCATCATTCAATCTTGGTTTCACATGATAACAGCTGCAGAACTCAAAGACTTGGTTCACTCCATGAGAAGACGTTGTAAGGCCGTCATTCATGCTAAAGGTTACCCAACTAAGGATTAACTGACATGGGGATCATTTTTGTATATCTCATTTTTTCTACGTGTTTCACTTTTCTTCTTTATACTGTAACGGCTATTCTAGTAGCAAATCCTTCCTAAAAGTTATTGCATTACATTCTTGATTAAATGATCTTTCCATTGATATATAATTTTATGGTACTACTCAGGGGTGGGTTCTATTTATCTTTACTACCGGTTTGCAATGGGAACATGCACAGATCACCCGTGATGATGTCATGGTGGGTGGGCGGAGTTTCCTGTCAGTTTTATTATTATTTATTTATTTATTATTGTGATTTATATGCCGCCATTCTCCCAAAGGACTCAGGGCAGCTTATTTATTTATTATTATTATTTATTTATTTTACTACCGGTTCTATAGAACTGGACCGAACTGAGCGTAACCCACCACTGGTACTACTAAAATAAAAAAGTGGTGTTATTAGCTAATTTTAGAAAACACACTTTCCCCAAAAGGATTCCACAATTTTGGCCACTACTGTAGGTGACCAGAGAATGAGGATTATGCTTGATCCCAGAGTCACTCCAAGCCCAAGTGCTGAAATGTTGCATCAGTGCTTACTTTCTCACCAGATGGAAATTGCAAAGAACATCTGAGGGGGTCCTTGGTGCTCTCTGAGTTTGATTGTTTTCTTGCAAACGTTTCATTACCAAACGAGGTAACATAATCAGTGCTACTCTCTAGAACATCTAGTGTGCATGGCAAACCAAGTTTTGTCATTCTTTCTAAAATGATTGTTAGGGGTGTGAGAGACAGAGCTGTGCGATGCTTTCTCAAAAAAAAGAGGCTTCTATAATCGGACTTATAATCGGATTTATATGCGGCGAGGACTCAGGGCAGCTTACAACAATAAAACCAGTCCAGATTAAAATTCAGGCACTAAAAACTTGACAGAATCTTGCCGAACTAAAGCAACTACATCCTTCATGAAAGATACCCTCTGAGAACTGCTAGGGAGGAGCCTTCTGAACTCTCTTCCTCTCAACCAAACAATCTTAAACTCTGTTTAAACTCTGTTGTCTCTTAGTCCTCTGGAATGCATCCCCTCCCCCCTCCTGGGAATTCAGACTACTTTCCACCACACTTCCAGCCTTGTCGCCTTCATCATCCTGAAACAGAGCAGTCCTTAACACCTGGACATCCAGGCGGGGGAAGGGGGATCAAAAAAGTCAAGAGAGCAGTCATGCCTGTACGATGAAAGCCCTACCCCCTTTTCGTGCACGCTCCCAGTTTTCATCCCATTCTGATGGCCACCCTCTCCATACCCCACCAAAGATGCTTCTTCCTACATTCCTAAAATTCTGCATTTTGCAATTTTGTCATTCCGGGAAGCAAAGACAGGAAGGCAAACTGCTTAATAGCTGAAGATGCTATCCAGGAGTAAACAGGAAGGTGGGGAGGAAAGATCTCTCATCTCCTTCCCTATTTAGAGGGAAAGAAATAAAAATAGACTCATTTTGCCCGAGGATACATATGCAGTTTATGTAAAAACACAGGTGTGCACAAGGCAGGAACGGCTGTTTCCACAGATAACTTAATAGTGTCACTCTCAAACTGAGGACTATATTAATGGAAACTGATGTCACCATTTTTTCTTTTTGGTATTTTCTTCTTACGGGGCACAACCACAGGATGAGGGTAGGTCAGGGGTGGGCTCTACTTACCTTTACTACCGGTTCACAACGGGGCCGCATGTGCATGCACAGAAGCTTTCTGATGACGTTGGGCTCGGTTTTACTACCGGTTCTATAGAACTGGTCTGAACCGAGGGCAACCCACCGCTGGGGTAGGTGGGAAAACTTGGAACCCCTACTTGGGGTTCCCAGCTCAGAGTTGCAAAGATTTTATCCCCACTGCAAAGAATTGCTGTCAGATGCGATAATATTTCATTGGCCGTGGGGATCCGTGGTTTGGGTTTTTTTGTATATTGGGAGAGAGGCAGGGACTATTTCTAATCTTGCTACTTGTCCATCTTTGACTGGGATTCAGTAATAAGCACACCAGGGGTGGTATTTGTTTCAAGAAGTTTAATCAAAATGCAGATAACAGTGATAAGCTTTACTTACTTACTTTCCCTACCGGTTCACAAATGTGAGCATCCGTGCTCCGTTCACATATGTGCCCGGCCTACCGCACATGTGCTTTGCTGGCATATGTGCCTTCTGAGCATGTTCCCGGTCTCAAAAACATGCCTAAGTAGGATGGCATTTAGCCAGGGCAGGTGGACGGGCCTGCGATTTCTGCTACCAGTTCGGACGAATCGATCTGAACCAGCTGAATGCCACCTCTGAAGCACACACACATACAACTCCAATTTCTAAGTTATGGATCTGCAGTTGGGGTCATTGCTCACTCCTTAGTTAGAGACTCTAATCCTTTTATGATGGTCTTGGGCTGGGGTGGGTTCTACTTACCTTTACTACCGGTTTGCAACTGGATCACACATGCGCAGATTGCTGATGATGACATCTGGGGCGGGGGGCGGGGCCTTAACCGGTCCGAACCAAGAGCAACACACTACTGGTCTTGGGCCCCCTCATGTTCTTGATACCCTTTCAAGAAGTTGTAGAGATTTATTTATTTGTTTTCTGAGGTTTTTGTGGGTGTTTGTATGTAGGTCTTTGGTTATTCGGGTCTTCTCCCGCATAAAATTGGAAGTATCTTGGTGGCGTTTCGACGAAATCTCATTCGTCATCTTCAGGCTGGTGAAGCCGAGAACACCAGCCTGAAGATGACGAATGAGACTTCGTCGAAACGTCGCCAACATACTTCCAATTTTACGCGGGAGAAGACCCGAATAACCAAAGACCTACATTGATTGATTGATTGATTGATTTACTTACTTATATTATTTGGCTTATATGCCGCCCTATCTCCAATGGACTCAGGGCAGCTCACAATGATAACATTCACAAGCCAAAATACAGAGTTAAAATCTGGTTAGACCCACTAAAATTTAAAACCCATAAAAACCCCATCAGTCCAGGTCGGGGAACTTGAATAACCAAATTTTTAATTCACAGCGGAAGGTGCGAAGGTCAGGAGCCAACCAGAGCTCCAAGGGGAGTCGATTCCAGAGGGTGGGCACACCCACAGAGAAGGCTCTAGCCCTGGGGGCCGACAGCCCACACTGTCTAGCCGACGGCACCCTGAGCAGGCCTTCTCTATGGGTGCAAACCGGGTGATGGGATGTCATTGCTGGCTGCAGGTGGTCCGCCAAATATCCTGGGCCTAAGCCATGTAGGGCTTTATAGGTCATCACCAGCACCTTGAATCTCATGCAGAGGGCAACCGGCAACCAATGCAAGTCGCACAGGAGGGGTGTAACATGGGAGTATCGGGATTCTCCCATCACAGCCCGCAGGGCTGCATTTTGTACCAGTTGAAGCCTCCGAGTGGCCCTCAAGGGCAGCCCCATGTAGAGAGCATTACAGTAGTCAATACGTGAGGTGACTAGCGCGTGGGTAACTGTGCGTAGGGCATCTTGGTCCAAATAGAGACACAACTGGCGCACCAGATGGATCTGGGCGCATGCCCCCCTGGTCACGGTCGATCCTAGCTTCTGATGTGCAGTCTGTTACAACTGTGGATTGCTAGATTTTGAACATCAGAAATAAGATATACATCAGTATTGGTAAGGTAGTCTAGAGTCTTTCCTTGGCCTGTCTGGAGAATTCTGGGAGTTTTCCTATTTTTCAACTTCTTGAGGGCATCTGGTTGATTCAAAACAGCATCTTTGATTGACTAGATGCGCTCTTGGGTGTGACTGGTAAACTTCTATGTTCTTTGATAGAATCTTACTCTGTCTGACAGTGATGGAATAAGCTATGGTAGTTTTATTGTGCTTCATTAGCCAAAGATCAGAAGTTTGTCTTTTGTCCCTACTCATTATCCCCCCAAAAACCCCAGCAGTTAAAGCTGAATTCTCTCTTTTTCTGATAATCTCAGAGAAGCAAGCAGAATTTCAAATGGATAAAGAAGTCATTCAGTGCGGCGTTAAAATAACAAAATACTTGTGACACCACAAAGATTAATACACTGCTTTTGACATCAAGGATCAATTTGTTTCCTTTTAAGTTCTGTCAAAAATAAATTTCCCATTATATGAAAATGTCTGTGACAGCCCCAGCAGTTAGTGAAATTTAGAGGAAAAGGAACAATTTTGTTTTCTTGTTTTTAATGCGACCATGTATACGTTGGGCGAAGGCAGGAGTTTTATCAAAACTGAAAGACCCAGAAACTGGGTGAGTGCTTCTTAATATTAGCAAGATTATACGGAAAAGGCATAAAATAGTTTTGAATTTAAAAATAAGAGCCTAAAACTAAGCCGTTGTCATCTCCGTATCTCTGAATCCAGATTAATGAGAATTCTAAAGCCGTCCATTTTTCATTTTTAAAAGTTTTGTTTGGAAAGGGGAGGAGGAGAAAGAAAGGAGGGAAAAAAATTGGTTCCAGCTGCCAAAAACTGAAAATGTAATTGGTGGGCATCTGACAAATGTACCTGTATAAAACCAGCCTTCCATTCTTTTGTGAAGGCCTCAATTGCAAGGATGGCATTGCAATGAAAATGAAATCCCTGCTTTTAAGACAGAAGAGGCATCATTCCCTCTAGCCAGATGTTTAAACACCTGCCTTTGATGCCTTAGAACAGGGGTGACAAACTCAAGATCCGGGGGCCAGATCTGGCCCATGGGATGCTTAGATCTGGCTCATGGACCCACCCTGGAAACAGTGAAGGACTGGGCCATGGTGCCTCTGTCTGTGAAAACAGAGCTTGGGAGGGCTCTGTTTTCACTGGCAAAGGGTTGCAGGAAGCTGTGGCAGCCAAAAAACTGAGCTTGGGGACCCGTTTTCTCTGGCAGAGCGCTAGGACCCCAACAAGCGCCTCCAACACAAGTGATGTCGAGCTGGCCATGCCTACTCTGGCCATGCCCAGTTCAGCCCCCCGAGGTCAAACACAATCCTCATGTGGCCCTCCAAGTTTGACACCCCTGCCTTAGAACAACGTTGTCCAACTCAATTTCATTGAGGGCCACATCAAGGCTGTGTTTGACCTCGGTGGGGGGGGGGCATATCCAGCTTGACATCACTTGTGTCAGGGGTGCATGCGGTGACTCGAACACTCTGCCAGAGAAAACAGGGCCCCGAGCTACATTTTGGCTGGGATGGCCTCCTGCAACCCTCTACCAGGGAAAACAGAGCTCGAGAGGGCCACATGCAGCCTCCTGAGCTCCTTTTTTGCTGGAAGAGACACCTCACTGTTTCCAGGACAGCCCCGTGTGCCAGATCTAAGCACCCCATGAGCTGGATGCAGCCCGCGGGCCTTGAGTTTGACACACCTGCCTTAAAGGATGCTCAACTCACCTGAAGTCTGGACATCAAGGTTTTCAGGTGCCTGCTTTGTGAAGGATTGGGAACAAATGCTCCGGAGATAAGGACCCCCAAATACGATGGGGAAAACCTGTATGAAGAGATGCTTATAGAGAACCTTCTGTTGGCATGGAAAGCACAAAGAATGCTTCTGAAATTTTTGTTGTCCATTAGTCTGCAGAACATGGAGAGTTTCAGTGGATCCTAGTCAACTAGGCCATCTAATGTGCCTGGAAGTCAGGAAACCTCTGTGTTTTAAATAAATAAATAATGTGGCAAGCTAGAGATCTACAACTCGTGATTTATGCGTTCCCCTCAGCTTTATCAGCACACCGTGTTCCCTTGGGATAAGCATTTATCATGTCAGTTCTATCCAAGAGCAAGAGAGAGAGAGATTATAAATGGGCTCCTCTCTTCTAAAGAAGGCCACAGTTATGACTGGTTGATCCATAAGATGTTGCAAAGGTCCTGAAAACGATACCTGGAGCAGCTTAATTGGGTTTCTCCTTCACTCTCAAAGTCAAGGCTTCCTGCATGATTTTCAACAATGCTGGTTCTTCTTCTTCTTCTTCTTCTTCTTCTTCTTCTTCTTCTTCTTCTTCTTCTTCTTCTTCTTCTTCTTCTTCTTCTTCTTCTTCTTCTTCTTCTTCTTCTTCTTCTTCTTCTTCTTCTTCTTCTCCAAGGAAAGGGTCCATGAGATAGATAAGAGATCCATGCAGCACCAAAGCTCATGCTACAGTTTGGGGCAAGAAACTCCCATTAACCTTTGTGTGTCCAAAAAGCCAATGGCATACGAAGTCCATGAAATCACTTCCAGTGAAGAAGTGTTTGCTTTAAGCATGTAGAAAACAGCTTACTGCACAGTCTAGAAATGTCCGTATGTCATGTCTCATGATAAAACATCCCAAAGCAGCTTACAATTGTTGCAAAAATGGCTTTGAAAAATTGAAAAAGCAAAAAGACAGATGTTGGGGAGTGATTGCATCGTTCGAAGGCCAACAGCAGAAAAGAGGACTTAGAGCAGCGTTTCTCAACCTTAGCCACTCTTAAGACGTGTGGAATTCTCGGAGTTGAAGTCCACAGGTCTTAAAGTTGCCACGGTTGGAAACCCCTGGTCTAAAGCATGATAGCACTAGGGATCTGGAGATCAACAAGGCAGGAGTGTCCCCACAGTAGATTAAGCTACTATGGTCCATAAGGTGGAAAGCAAAATTCTACTCCATGACCAACCTTGGCAGTTGAAAATTCTTGAAAGCCCTCCGTTGTGCTTTCCAAAGCAATTTTCATGTCCATCAGATTGAATGGTCATGCTGGTCCTGTAAAAGACACATTGTGCCAATCAAACGGACACATGATTGGCACATGGTTGCAAGACCATAAACTGCATGCTGACCAAGCAGGTGTCCTGCAGCTTAAAACCTACCACCTCTGTGCTGCTCCTGGTGGAGCATGTTTATGACCTAATATATTATTGACAAGTCTGACTTTTATCAAAGTCTTCAGGCTGTAAGTGCTCATAAATGTGTGTCTGCAGCTCTTTATTATCCATTAGCTCATTAAAACAATTGTCTTAATTTAATTGTTCAGGTGATGAATTGGGCAAAGAATGGAAATTCATATTTGATGCGCCGTTGAGAAAGAATAACCTTCTGCTGATTTGGCAGAACTTCAACAATGGAAAACAAAGACCTAACTCCTTTGTTCTCTCTCTGGAAAGCTTCTCTAAACCACTGTGGCTCTAGAATTTCTTTTAAAAAAAATAGTTTAACATTTTCAGAAATGGCTTGCCACAATCTTCTTCCTGGCACTGAAAGAGAGTGACTGGCCCAGTTGGCTTTATGACTTCTACCAGAACAATCAGTGGAACGATTTGCCTCCAGAAGTTGTGAGCACTCCAACACAGGAGGGATTGGATAACCATTTGTCTTAAATGGTGTAGGGTTTCCTGCATCTCAACATCTATTTCTGTCCTACTGTCAGAGCACCATTGAGAGTGTCCTGACATACGGCATTCTTGCATGGTATGGGAGCAGCTCTGTAGCAGACAAAAAAAAACTCTACAGAGAATCATTAAAACTGCCCAGAATATTATCGGATGCCAGCTACCAGCCCTGGATGACATCTTCAAATCCCGCCGTTTGAGAAAGTTGCATAACATTCTCAGAGACTCTTCCCATCCTGCTTACAATCTTTTTGGACTGTTGCCTTCTGGCAGAAGATACAGAACCATTAAAACTCGGACCACATGTTTTCTTGAATAGTTTTTATCCCAGAGTTATAATTGCACTCAACAATGAACTAAAGGGCCACCCTCAGTGAGCTGTTGGACAACATTACTGGGTCTGTTGTGTGGATGTTTGGGTGGTTGAGGGGTGGGGAATTTGTGGTGGGTGGGGGGGTGTTTGGGGATTGTTATGCGTGTTGGACCTGGTCTTTGGGTGTTAAGTGAATTTCGCTGTATGGGTATAATGTGTATACACATACAATGACAATAAAGTTATTACTTTTATTAATTATTGTGCAGAGTGCTAGTCTAGAAGGTCTCCAAGGCTCTTCTGTCTCTGCTATTCTGTTAGACTTTCAGAGAGTAGATGAAAGTCATTGTGATTATTCCTACTCCAGTATGTGTTGGCTGAGAGAAGATCCCAAGACCAGAAGGGGAAAAAAAGAAATTTATTCTTCCAGAATATGGTCTTCTAGATCCAGTATTCCTGGGACTTCAGATAATGAAAAATTGATGGTGTCGATAAATATATTTAAGGTGCCAATAATGTAGTCAAGCATTGGCGTCCTTAAGGATATAGTTATAAGCAGCAGCGGATTTTCATTGTTTTCATTCATGTATTTATCGCTAAGAAATTGCATTCGTCACCCAGCCATGAGTATTAGAAGATTTCCAAAGAGCTTCTCGGTATATTCTGTAGAAAAAGAAGGCAGAGATTAAAACAATGAGAGATAAAAGAAATGAGACCACATCACTGTTCTCCTAACCGGAGATTCTGTGTGACATTCTCTTAGATTAAAAGCCTTTTAGTGTAAACCTGGATCTAATCTTGTTTTTCCTAGAATTTCGCACTCCAAAATGACAACGCTTATTTTCGCCTTAACAGATGTCAGTTATGAAATCCCCAAATCTCTCTGTTTTCAGGCATAAAACATCTTCACCTACCAACTCAAAAACACTAAATTTTAAGCCAAGAGTCATCTTAAGTTAGCTCTTCCTGTCAGATCTTCCTAATCATTCCAAAATATCAGGTGAAGATCCAAGATGAAGACAAGTCACAGGTTCAAAACGGATGACTTTTGGACTAACTTTTATTTAAAACAAGAATGTCCAGCTGTGGAAACTTTAAGACTTGTGGACTTCATCTCTCATGTCTGCCTACACAGGGGTGAAATCCAGCAGGTTTTGACAGGTTCTGGAGAACCGGTAGCAGAAAGTTTGAGTAGTTCAGAGAACTGGGAAATATCACCTCTGGATGGTCCCAGAGTGGGGTTGGAATGGGGATTTTGCAGTATCCTTCCCCTGGAGTGGGGTGGGAATGGGGATTTTGCAGTATCCTTCCCCTGGAGTGGGAAGGGAATGGGGATTTTGCAGTATCCTTCCCCTGGAGTGGGCAGGGAATGGGGATTTTGCAGTATCCTTCCCCTGCCATGCCCACCAAGCCACGCCCACAGAACTGGTAGTAAAAAAACTTTTGGATTTCACCACTGTGTCTAGGGAATTCTGAAAGTTTCCTGATTTGGACACGCTTGATTTAAAATGTCATTCTCTGCCCATTTTGTCCACATTGCTTCTGATATTCAATAAACTGGATCGGGAAAGAGTGTCTGGTTTAACAACCTCCATTTCCTTCCAGCTTCGCACTGGAGTAATGTCAGAGTAAGGATTTGTCAGCCAAGGGTGACAGCCAAAAAGCCTTAAAATGAGAGTTGAGACCTCTGGCTGTCCTGCTCACCCAGCCCACAAGGTTAATTTAGATCAGGAAACTCCTTGGCCAGGAAGCCTAGGCCGGTGGTGAGCAGGAAGTTATTAATGGTGAAGAGTTTCCAGGAACAACTGACAACAATAACAAAACCATGTTCCAGAGGGCCTTATAAAAGGCTTTTGTTGCTACTACAGGAAAGATGAAATGCAGAAAGAATTTGCCGGCCCCAACCCCAGCTCCTCTCCTGGATTGTGCTTCTGGCAAGGGGGCACAACCATTGATAATATAAGTACATGGAATGGAATGGAATGGAATGGAATGAGGGGAGGGGAAGGGAAGGGAAGGGAAGGGAAGGGAAGGGAAGGGAAGGGAAGGGAAGGGAAGGGAAGGGAAGGGAAGGGAAGGGAGACAGGAGGGGAGGGGAGGGGAGGGGAGGGGAGGGGAGGAGGAGGAAAGGAGAGGAGAGAGAGAAGAGAAGAGAAGAGAAGAGAAGAGAAGAGAAGAGAAGAGAAGAGAAGAGAAGAGAAGAGAAGAGAAGAGAAGAGAAGAGGAAGGATGGGAAGGGAAGGGAAGGGAAGGGAAGGGAAGGGAAGGAGAGAAGTGAAGAGAAGAGAAGAGAAGAGAAGAGAAGAGAAGAGAAGAGAAGAGAAGAGAAGAGAGAGAAGAGAAGAGAAGAGAAGGATAGGAAGGAAGGGAAGGGAAGGGAGAAGGGAAGGGAAGGGGAGGGGAGGGGAGGGGAGGGGAGGGGAGGGGAGGGGAGAGGAGAGGAGAAGAGAAGAGAAGAGAAGAGAAGAGAAGAGAAGAGAAGAGAAGAGAAGAGAAGAGAAGAGAAGAGAAGAGAAGAGAAGAGAAGAGAAGAGAAGAGAAGAGAGGGTTTAAGGTTTAAGGTTTCTTGGATTTATATACCGCCCTTCTCCCGAATAATAAAAAAATAACAAGTCATGCAAAAATTAAAACCACTTAAGAGAATTAAATAATTTGTTCTTATCCATTTTTAAAAACCCCTCAATTTCAAAACCATCCAAGTTTCTATTCAGGCGGCCAGCCTGTTGAAAAAGCGGGGTCTTCAGGGCCCTGCGGAAGGTATGGAGGTCGGGGATTGTACGTATCCCAGGGGGCAGTTCATTCCAGTGGGTAGTTCATTCCAGAGAAAGAGAAGAGAAGAGAAGAGAAGAGAAGAGAAGAGAAGAGAAGAGAAGAGAAGAGAAGAGAAGAGAAGAGAAGAGAAGAGAAGAGAAGAGAAGAGAAGAGAAGAGAAGAGAAGAGAAGAGGGTTTAAGTGTGATTAGACACACTAAAGGAATTTGTCTCGGTGCAGATGCTCTCAGTGTACATGCAAAACAACAGAATAAACATAAACATCATCATCGCCATCATATCAATAAGGAGAGAGAATAAAGAAAATAATGATAAGTGATAATACCACAGCCATACTACATGGGTAAAATATAATAGATATTAGACCGCATTGTGGGAATTAAGCGTTCAGCAGAAAACCTAATTCCTTTAGTGTGTGTTATGTGCGTCTCTCTGTGTGTAAGATGTATGCCTTGTTAATAAAATATATTATTAATCTATTGTTATTTATAATTAATTAATTATGAATATATCATTATAAAAACATATTGTTAATAATCACTTAGTAACTGAACAATATTCAGTGAATTCATGTGTTGGAGCATAGAGTTAATTTTACCTCAAGAAGGCTTCCACATCTCCAAGAAATACTGAATAAAGCTTAATATGAAACCCTGGACCTGCCAAAGTTCTTTCTGTACATTGGAATGGGAAAATACAGCTACTTGGACGTTTCCTGTTTTAAAAATCTAGCCAGAAGAAAAATAGGAGAGAAAAGGGAACACACTGATGTGTGAAAAGCATCAAGCATGACACCAAACTCAAAAATTCAGCTGAATCATTTATTGGTGATTAATTTTTCAGGTGGCCAGGCCTGGTCCATGAAATCCGATCTAAAATCACTCCACAACTTATAACTAGTAGCATTTTGAAAAGACCACTTTAATCTCACAGGGGAGAAATGTAGGATTGTTTTTCAACTCTCTAAATATCTTTCATGGGGGGAAAAATAGACTTTGGTTTTCTCTTCATAATACCCGGGCTTTAACTCCCTACTGCAAGATCACAATAAGCCTGACTGAAGGCTTCTCAACTGTGTATTTCACATCTGTGAATGTTGTATTTGAGGGAGCTGGATGGCAGCCATGTTGAAGACTGCACAGTTGTGTTGTTGGGCTCACCAACATTTCTTTTAAAGAACAGAAAAGAATAACAGAGTTGGAAGGGACCTTGGAGGTCTTCCAGTCCAACCCCCTGCTTAGGCAGGAAACCCTACACCACTTCAGACAAATGGTTATCCAACATCTTCTTAAAAACTTCCGTTGTTGGAAGTTTCAATTCACAGCTTCTGGAGGCAAGTTGTTCCACTGATTAATTGTTCTCACTGTCAGGAAGTTTCTCCTTAGTTCTAAGTTGCTTCTCTCCTTGATTAGTTTCCACCCATTGCTTCTTGTCTTGCCTTCTGGTGCTTTAGAGAATAGCTTGACTCCCTCTTCTTTGTGGCAGCCCCTGAGATATTGGAACACTGCTATCATGTCTTCCCTGGTCCTTCTGTTCATTAGACTAGACATACCCAGTTCCTGCAACCGTTCTTCATATGTTTTAGCCTCCAGTCCCTTAATCATCTTTGTTGCTCTTCTCTGCTCTCTTTCTAGAGTTTCAACATCTTTTTTTACATCGTGGCAACCAAAACTGGATGTAGTATTCCAAGTGTGGCCTTATCAAGGCATTATAAAGTGGTTCAGAAGAAGCAAAGATATCTTCTTAAGCCAAGCTACCGGATAAGAACAAGGATGTGCCTGCCCACTGCAGTTGAGGAAACACCAAGGAATTATCACAGCAATAAACCTGGTTCACCCTAGACAGCCCAGCATTTCCCAGCTGTTTTATGTCTTAGTAGCTTGTTTAATCCCTGCCAAAGAGATGATTGTTCTCCATGGAATCCAGATCAGATTAATAAGAGATGATTTGATGCTCGTGAAACGTATGCTACTAGAGCCAGATCAACATGATCACTCAGGGAATCTAAGATCAATCCCTTAGCAAAAAGGGTTTCTGATCTGATAGGACCTATACTTGGTTATCTTCTCCCCTTTCTGAGGAGACCATTGCCAAAATCACCCAGAGGGACGTGTTCTCCTCTTACAATTTGTCAACTGAAACCCATCATCAGTTCACTGGGCCTCCTAAACCACAACTAAGCCATTGGCAGAGAAAACTGAAGGCTCCATAATAAAAGGGGTGGGGGGAAATGGGCTGTGTGGTTTTATACCTTCCATGGCTCAAACCATGAGACTTGAGCTTCTTCTCAGAGCTTTGTTTACCCAGAGATGTTCTCAGACAGAAGCTCGGTGCAGATGTGGGCCTGTGGGGGCCCTGCTTGTTGTCATGACCCCAGGTCAGATGAACAACAAGAGAGGAACGGAGGGATGGGGTTGGTCTCAAACCCTTCAAAAAACAAACCAGCTTCCCTTTGAAGCCATCCCATCCCAAGACTCAAGTTGAGCAGAAATGGGGCCTTCTCCAGGATGCAGCCTGCAGCTTTCCCAAAGGAGCCCACACACAACACGGGGTGAGGCTTTAATCTTCAAAACATTTATTAGCTCTTTTTTTTTTTTGCTTCAGAGGTCCCCAAATTGCAAGAATCGTCATCTCCAAACTTCGGTTGCGGGATTTGTGATCTCGCAAGAAATTTCACCCCTGAGGCATGTGAATGTTTCAGTTTAGGAAATAGGGTAATGGGGGAATCGCTGGAGCTAATTGGCGCCTTCTGAAAAACTACTGGATTGGAATTCAGTATATACCACAGCTTGGTATATTTGGTGGGGGAGCGGGGACAGTTTCCTGACCCCTCCTCCAGACACATAAATAAATAAGAAAATAAACTTGGGAAGCTTGCTTGAATGAAATATAAAATGCCCAAAAAATACATGCAGTTTTCCCTGTCAGATTGGGAACTGCCGAACGATGTAGAAAGAAGACAGAAGAAACGTAAGACGGATGTGACTGATAGAAACTAAAAAGCAAAAATAGGTGAGTTTGTCCAAAATAGGCTCCAGCTTCATATAGGTATATACTTGTACCTGTACCTATTGTTGGAAGAAATGTCCATCTGGGTTCAGTTCTAAGTGGGGAGAAAGCCACTGGAAACATGGAGGCTGCTTGGAAGGATGGTTTAATGGTGAAGCAGAATCACCAAGTACGTGTGATTCTGGTAGTTGAACACATGGAGTGGAGATAGATAGATAGATAGATAGATAGATAGATAGATAGATAGATAGATAGATAGATAGATAGATAGATAGATAGATAGATAGATAGATAGATAGATAGAGATAGATAGATAGATAGATAGAATGATAGATAGATAGATAGATAGATAGATAGATAGATAGATAGATAGATAGATAGATAGATAGATAGATAGATGATAGATAGATAGATAGATAGATAGATAGATAGATAGATAGATAGATAGAGATAGATAGATAGATAGATAGAATGATAGATAGATAGATAGATAGATAGATAGATAGATAGATAGATAGATAGATAGATAGATAGATAGATAGATGATAGATAGATAGATAGATAGATAGATAGATAGATAGATAGATAGATAGATAGATAGATAGATACATAGACCGTCTCTTGGGCCTTGCCCTAGAGCTTCCTGTTCCTGGGGCAAAGGCGGGTATCCCATTGGTTGCTGTAGTGACCATGTGCAAATCCTAGGAATTTGTCTGAGATAAGTTTGGTTGAACTGTGGGCTGATCTAATGTTCCTAGGTGATTTTGCAATGCAGTGAGCCCTGCTGTTAGATGGGTAGAGGGCTAATCCTATCGTGTCCTGAGGGCCATGTCTTAATCCTATCACCCTGGAGCTGAAGAGGGGGCAGGGAACTGCTTTGTCTTTAAAAACAGGCCTCTCCTTTTCTCATCCAGGGAAATACAATATTCTGCCTTTTTAATATTTCCTAGAATATTTCATTCTTCTAACAGGGGTGGGTGTTAACTTTCTTCAATCTACATATGCATGGTTGGAGAATTCTGGGAGTTGAGGGCCATATATCTTAGAGTCAAGATACTCTAAGATATATGAGAAACCCCAATTTTTATTGTCTTCCTTCTTCTTTTTCTCAGGAGCAGTGTCATGCTCCAAGAGTTGACAAAGCTGTTCCTACTTTGCAGCTGCTCCTTTAAGACCAAATGTTAACCATATGATGCTTGGAAAAAACCAAGAATATCCATCCCACCCCCTACTTTTCCTAAGAGACTGAGCCGTGGCTTCCAGTTTCCATCCAGCTCCATTGTTTTATGACTTTCTTGATAGTTTAATGACACTCGGTGCAATCCTAGCAGAGCCAATTTGTTCATCTGCCAGAACCTGGTGTTAAACATATCTCCGTTTTGTACACCATGACATCAGATTAATGAGAAGTCAAAAAAAAACAAAAAAACAACCCTCTGTGATTGTTTTATTTTTGCACCAAAGCTATGAAATTGTGTGTATATAATTCATTTACCCGTGTAATGAAAAATTAATGACATATGAAAAGCATAAAATAGAATTGACCATAACATCTTGTTTAAGTCTTAAAGACATGCTTGTTTCCATCTGGGAAACCAATTTCTCATTCCAGAGACCCCTTGGCTCTTTCCAGAAGGGGTCTACGACAACTTGCTATGGCCAACTCGCCGCAGCCAACTCATCATGAGGCAACTCACCGTGGGAGAAGAGTGACACTAATATTGAAGAAATAGAGGGATAGAATCATTAAAGAAAGGGTGCTAAAGGAAGGACAAAAATGAAAGGCGAATGGCAAAAATTAAAATAATTTTTAACTATTTTAAATGATTAAATTGAATTATTGAATTGTCCTGCAGCGAATGACTTGTTGCAAGTTGGCTATGGTGAGTTGGCTGCCGTGAGTTGTCCCATTCTGTTCCAGAAGACAGTCTGAGTTAAGATTTCAATTTCAGTACTGAACTTCTCATGTTCAGAAGCACAAGGGTGGTTGAACATTCCTTGCGCACGTGTCCACTGGGTCAAAAACACAGCAATTGTATAAGACGGGTTGAACTGGTCTGATCATACTGAATCCCACCCAGAAGGACTCTAAGCACAGATCCCTCTTAACACCTCCCTTCGGCATAGCTGGAGAGTCTATCACATCATTTGGCTTCTGGTTTTAGGATACGAGGATCAAATTGCATGCAAACCCTTGCAGCGAAGCCCTTTTCCACATCCACCAGATGTCCTGTTCTCAAACTCACCTTTCATTAAACAGCCCTCCATTGATCTTGCACTGGCTTCTAGGCCAGCAGATCAGAGATTGGGTTTCAGCAGGTTCTAACCAGTTCTGGAGAACCGGTAGCAGAAATTTTGAGTAGTTTGGAGAACCGGTAAATGCCACCTCTGACTGGCCTTGCCCCCATCTATTCTCTGCTTCCCGAGTCCCTGTTGATTTTATTTATTTATTTATTTTTTAATTGGTATACCGCCTTTCTCCCTGAGGACTCAGGGAGGTGAACAGCCAAGTAAAAACATAAACTACAAACATTAAAATACAATTTAAAAAAGATATATATAAATTTGGCCCCAAGATTAAAAATTATAACAAACAATTAAAAACATTTTAAAAGGTGTTAGACCAGCCCGGCTTGCTGGAAAAAGAAGATTATAAGGGCACGATGGAAGGCACTGAGGTTTTGGATTCTCCTTATCTCTGGGGGCAGCTGATTCCAGAGGGTAGATGCCCCCACAGAGAAGGCCCTCCCCCTGGGGGTCACCAGCCTACATTGTTTGGCTGATGGCACCCCGAGGAGGCCCTCTCTGTGGGAGCACACAGGTTGATGGGAGGCCGTCGGTGGCAGCAGGCGGTCTCGAAGATAACTAGGTCCTATGCCATGGAGCACTTTAAAGGTGATAACCAACACCTTGGGAGGGAATGGGGATTTTACAGTATCCTTCCCCTGCCATGTCCACCAAGCCACGCCCACCAAGCCATGCCACGTCCACCAAACCACACCCACAGAACCGGTAGTAAAAAAATTTGAAACCCAGTACTGCTGCAGCTGGTATATGTTCATGCTTCTTTCCTGTTCCTCTCCATCCCCAGGGTGAAAGAAATGAACCCACCAAATTCTTGGTGTCTTTCCAAGGTAGAGATGCTGGAAACCCTCCTCCTTCTTCCGATGCAGCCACTCAACAGGATCATTTTTATTTCTTAAAACCGATTGGAAATTCTTCAGGGAGACATAATTATATGTCTCCTGTGGCCACCTCTTCTCCTGAACAGCTGGCTTTGTCTTTCCTCGGCCTGCTTTGCCAGCCTCGTCCCATAGCTGCCCTTCAAATTTATAGTGCCACGCAAGACAAACTTCTCAACTAAAAATTGCGCCTTGTTTTGTGAGCTTGAGGAATCCATGCTCTGCTCTCTTCCCTCCGATTAAGAGAATAAAAAGAAAGGAGAAGCTACTATTTTGGAAAATGCCAATTGACTCCTAAAATTGTAGAAAACTGTGATTAAATTTTGCTAGTCTTTCCATGCATCACTGGTTTACTGATGCCAACCAATCCCCACCCTGGATTTTCTCAAATTGTTGGCCTACGACTCCCAACATTACCCATCAGCTTAATCAATGGCTAGGAATTCTGGGTCTTGTAGTTGTCCACAATTGGGAGCTATTTGTCCATAGTACCTGGGAAACTGTAGTTTAGTAAGGATGAAGTTTGGATCCTATCCCTCATATACTTAGATGCCTACTAAACCTTCTGGAGCAGTTGAAGTCCATTGCTATCAGGATTCTAGGAGAGCAAATCCCTAAGTAGGTCAAGCCAACGCACTACTAGTTATGTGAATCTGGTACTAGAGACTTCGGTTGAGAGAGGAAATGACCAAATATGGGAACAGCATCTCACTGATGCAACCCAAGCTTGGCATTCCTGTACGAAAGAGGTGGAACTCTTGACAAACAGTGGATTCTGAGATTTCTTCATTCATTCATTTGATCTCTATAGCCACCCATCTCAAGAAGTGCACGTCATAAAACATAAAAACAAATCCAAAACAATTATGATAACGATGACAATGATGTTATCCATTCAGTCATGTCCAACTCTTGGCGGTTCTAGGGGCCAGGTCTCACTATGTTTTCCAGTCTTGCAATACTTCTTTGAGTTGTTCTGGGCTCTGGCTGTTGTCAGCTTTGATGGTGTCCAGTCATTGCATTCTTTGGAGGCTCGGTTTCCTTATGGTCACCCAGTAGAATTGTTGCTATGGATGCTAATGTAGTCAAGAAATATGGCTCTTCTCAGGACCCCAGGTTTTTCATGGCCTTATGACAGGCCAGCAAAGTCGGGGTCCTCTTGACCTCTGAAAGGAGGATGTCTCAGAGGCAGGGGTGAAATCCAGCAGGTTCTGGAGAACCGGTAGTGGAAATTTTGAGTAATTCAGAGAACCAGCAAATACCACCTCTGCCTGGTCCAGACTAGGGTGGGAATGGAGTTTTTGCAATATCCTTTGCCCAGGAGTGGGGAGGGAATGGAGATTTTGCAGTATCCTTCCCCTGCCACACCCATCAAGCCACGCTCACCAAGCCACACCACGCCCACCAAGCCATGCCCACAGAACTAGTAGTAAAAAAAAATGAATTTCATCACTGCTCAGAGGGCAGTACCTTCTGTAAAAAAGGCACATCTCCTGCATCTCACCAGCTGTTGTTCTACATGCTTTTATTCTAGGGAGAATGAGAATGCTCTTGAGTATACTATTTAATGTTCTATTTAATTTTCTTTAAGGAAATTGTTTTGAAATCCAAAGTGCTGTTTTTCCATACAGCACAATAAAATTGACTCAGGCTACCTAATGTGTCACATCAGAATGATCTGGTTCCTTTGTCAAATGGATATTATATGACCATCTGGGAACCCTTGTATTGACGGAGAGCTTCTCGGCTGTCCAAAAATGTCCACGGGTTTTCTTCCTTAAAGCTGTTCTCAAAATAGTCTTTTAACACTTTCCATCAAATCTGTGGAAAGAGAAAATGTGATAGATGATTTCTCCAAATGTCTGCCAAAGAAAGAGAAAGCTTCTTCGAGGATAGGAAGTCTCCCTTAGTTTGAAACATCTGCAGGGTTTTTTTTAAAAGTCTTCTGAAGGGAGATGTTTCTGTGGTCTTCTCAAATGTGAGAAGCTTAGGAGGTTGAACGCTGCTGGAGAGATGAGGGTGAGGAGACCCCCCACAATGTACCTACCCACATAGACCTTGGCCACCAAATTAGAAAGATTTGGACCATTTCTACAGCCATTAACTTTAGGGGACAATTGCTTCTACGCATGTCCACCACATATGATAATACGACCCTGGTGTTTCGTGACATTTCCAACCTTTAGTTGATTTCTCTTTAAAGGTATTGGGAAAAAAATCATATGTGGTTGGAGAAGATGACGCAACAACATATTGATCTAAAACCTGAATTAATCCTGTTGGGGATTTTACTGGGAATTTTTAGTAAAGAAAATGTATATTTGATTATTCATGTAATAACTGCAGCTGGAATTGTATTTGCTCAAAACTGGAAAAGCGAAGAGATTCCTACGGATGAAAATGTGATTAAGAAAATATTAGAATGAAATGAATAGATTAACACTTGCAATTAAAGGAAAGGAAGAATCTGACTATTATAATATATGGGAGTTATTTTATCAATGGTTAGAGAACAAATATGAAAGCAATGTATTATAAAGTTAAATAAGTTAAGAAGAGAGACGTTATGATAATAGGTATGTTAAGCATTAATATTAATATAAGAACAGATGTAAATAATGAATATGGTGGTAAAGTTTAATTGTTAAGACAAAAAAATTGTACTCAGATGACACACTGTTTAATGAAAGATGAAATGTTTGTATTAAAAGAAAATAATTTTTAAAAAAAAACACTTTAGGGGACAATTGGAGAGAAGCCTTCAGTGAATGGAGCAGTTCCAGGAAGTGTCCAGGTCAGGGGTCTGCAACCTTAAACACTCAAGGAGCCATTTGGACCCGTTTCCCACAGAAAAGAAAACACCAGGAGCCACAAAATTCTTCCCATCCTGACTATTTCTTGAGCAGCCACAAAACTAGCATATGTAGTTGAATTAAACCTTCTATTTTCTTCTGAAACTTTTCTTTTCTTGGATTTATCCATGGTTGGCCTACGGGGGGGGGGGGTGAAAAGCTCAATAAATCATGTGCTGGCGGGTGTTGCACATTGGCGGTTGTGACACATATTTTGAGTGACAGGGAGCCACAGCAGAGGGATAAAAGAGCCACATGCAGCTTCAGAGCCACAGGTTGCTGACCCCTGGTCCAGGTGTTTCATTTTGGTCTGGTCAACCATAGTAGGTAAGAATTTTGTTTTCCCTGGCAAACGTGGCTTCTGACTACATCAAGGACTGCAAGAAAGCACGCCTTCATTCATCAAGCCGCTTCTTTCAAGAAGTGCTTATTGGTTGAGATAGATTTGTCTCATCTTACTACTTAGGATGGAGCACTTCATCTTCACAAGTCCGTGGAGAGCATCAAGACAGAGTGTATCTCTTGTGCCAAACAAAGCTGTTGTGACCTTGGCCTGAGTAGTTATTACCAGACACAGTCCTAAACAAACATGTTTTATTAGAACAGCTGAGAATTACTTCATTCTCGGCTTAGTCCAAATTAAGTCCAAAGCAAATTCTTCATAAACAGTCCTTCGGCCTTATCACCAACCTTTGTCTTCTTTGGCACCCTGCCAAAGGCTTTTCTTGGCAAAACCCCACACAGTTCAGAAGCAAGGGATGCCAACAAGAAACAAATGTAGCAATGTTGCTTTCCTACAAAGATCCCAAGAACCATTGCTGCTCTTTTAAGCCTTCTGGGTGGGGCCAATCATCTCCTGGCCTTACTCCCTAGTTGTCCTTTTTGCTTTAGCTGCTCTTGCCTTTTGGCAGCTCTTCACATGCTTGCACTAGGAACAGGTGCCTCCTCTTCCTCTGCCTCTCTGCTGTTCACCTCTGGAGGCTCCAGAGTCTGCACCCTGGCCCATCTCTATCTCCGACACAGAGCCCTCATTCGGGCTTTCCCTTGACTCCAGGACTCACCCATTGTCCTCCCCAGCCTCCTCACTGTCCGACTCCACTGCCAGCTCTGCAGGCTGCTGGCGGACCATAACAAAAGCCTACCTCTGAGGCCAAGCAGGACTGCTATGCAAACCGTTATGGGATCAGCGACAGAGAATTTTACTGACTTTGTCTTCACTTCGGGAAGAAATTTGTCAAGGAAATTCTTTTTCTTCTAATTGAATAACCACTGGGGGAAGATCATACAGGAGACTTTCTGGGTTTGACACTAATTCTGTCTGTCATGAATATGGATGCTGCTATGATCTGAAACATAACCATCCATGGCCTGGAGGAAACATCTTACAGTAAGCTCTGGGAATGAAAATCCGTGGTGGCAATCAAAGTGAAGACACGAGATGAGTGACAACCCAAAGCAGAGATGGAAAAGTCACTAGGGACCTCTAGGGAAGAGGTGCCTTTTGAAAGAAAGGCTACTGAAAAGCCAGTGGATCTCACGGAGTTTGGCTACAAGTCACAAGTATGATTTAGTATGGAGGTTCTATGTTGTTCACTTGGTCTTCCATTGATTACCAGAATAGAAACAAAGAAATATAACAATAATTGTAGAACTGGATCATGTTCCTTCTCTTGACCCCTAGTTCCTTTACATCTCTTATCTTTATCCTGTAAAGAGCCAAAGTGGCGCAGTGATTAGAATGCAATATTGCAAGCAAACTCTGCCCACTGCCAGCAGTTCGATTCTTACTGGCTCAAGGTTGACTCAACCTTCCATCCTTCCAAGGTCCATAAAATGAGGACCCAGATTGTTGGGGGCAAGAGGCTGACTCTGTAAATCGCTTAGAGAGGGCTGTAAAAGCACTGTGAAGCAGTATATAAGTCTAAGGGCTATTGCTATTATTTCCTTCATATTGCTGCCCATTGATAAAACTCTACTAAAAGACGACATGTTCTTTTTCTGGGGTGTTTTACTAGTGTGCAGATGGGTTGATTTGCACCAGGAAAGTTGTTCATCAAAAAGATCTTAGTACAATTAATAATAATAATAACTTTATAATAATAACTTTATTGTCATTGTATGTGTATACACATACATACATTGTACATTGTATACCTATACAATGAAATTCACTTAACACCCAAAGACCAGGTCCAACACACATAACAATCCCCAAACACACCCCTACCCACCACAAATTCCCCACCCTTAAACCACCCAAACATCCACACAACAGACCAAGTAATGCTGTCCAACAGCTCACTGAGGGTGGCTCCTTTAGTTCATTGTTGAGTGCAATTATAGCTCTGGGATAAAAACTGTTCAGAAGACGCGTGGTCTGAGTTTTAATTGTTCTGTATCTTCTGCCAGAAAGCAATAGTCAAAAAAGATTGTAAGCAGGATGGGAAGAGTCTCTGAGAATATTATGCAACTTCCTCAAACAGCGAGATGCGAAGATGTCATCCAGGGCTGGTAGCTGGAGTCCGATGATATTCTGGGCAGTTTTAATGATTCTCTGTAGAGCTTTTTTGTCTGCTACAGAGCTGCTCCCATACCATGCAAGAATGCCAGGACACTCTCAATGGTGCTGCGATAGTAGGACAGAAGTAGATGCTGAGATAGATTTATCTTCCTGATATTATATCAAAATAACTTTTTTTTTAACCAGTATCTAAGCAAAGAGCCAAGCTCATTAGATGCAAATGAAGAAAATCAGGCTATGGGAAAATGGAAGAAATGTTATGCTCTGTTTATTTTTAAAACATACCCACAGCAAAATCCAGATGCCTCCGTTTCTTTAGAACTACATAAATTGGTGGAAAATTAGGAAGCGTGCTTACATAACGACTGTTGGACTTTTCTCTCTGAAGGAGGGTTATTAATGGTTGTGATGTCACCAGCTTTCTGCAACTCAGAATCAACCTGCCCGAACTTGAGGTTCTTTAGATGCCTTAGGCGACCATCATTTTTCTCTGCACTTCCAAGCGTCTCTGTTTCTTTCTCTGTTGGTGCAGAAAGAACTGCATTTCTTGTAACTTACTGAGGTTGCACAGATATTTTTTCTTTGTTCACCTGTGAGCACAGTGGTTAGAGTGCAGGACTGAAGGCTACTTCTGTTGATCACCGGCTGCCAGCAGTTTTGCAGTTCAAATCTCACCAGGGTCAAGGTTGACACTCAGCCTTCCATCCTTCCAAGGTGGGCAAAATGAGGATCCAGATGGTTGGGGGCAAGAGGCTGAGTCTGTAAACCGAGAGGGCTGTAAAGCACTGTGAAGCGGTATATAAGTCTAAGTGCTATTGCTAGGTAAAGGTAAAGGTTCCCCTCTCACGTATGTGCTAGTCGTTCCCGACTCTAGGGGGCGGTGCTCATCTCTGTTTCAAAGCCAAAGAGACAGCGCTGTCCGAAGAAGTCTCCATGGTCGTGTGGCCGGCATGACTCAATGCCAAAGGCGTACAGAACACTGTTCCCTTCCCATCAAAGGTGGTCCCTATTCTTCTACTTGCATTTTTTACGTGCTTTCGAACTGCTAGATTGGCAGAAGCTGGGACAAGTAACGGGAGCTCACTCCATTATGCGGCACTAGGGATTCGAACCACTGAGCTGCCAACCTTTCGATTGACAAGCTCAGCATCTTAGCCACTGAGCCACTCCGTCCCTGTATAAGTGCTATTGCTATTTAAATCCAGCGAACTGTCACCCCGTCCAAAACATGGAATGACAGACTTAAAAAGAAATCCTAAGTCATAAGCAACCTTAATTTCCTATATAGCTCATTTTATTTATATATACATTGCAAAAATACTCCACTTGCATTGTGTTGTGCTTGTTTTTCCAGAATGTTTCGTTT
Source organism: Coluber constrictor foxii (assembly GCA_038048745.1). NCBI lineage: Eukaryota > Metazoa > Chordata > Lepidosauria > Squamata > Colubridae > Coluber > Coluber constrictor. Next base: position 31,070,683 of record CM075967.1, read on the forward strand.
TTGACTTGTTTGGGAGATTGGGCGGCCACATGAATTGGTTAATTCAATAAATAAACAGACTTAACAAGGATAAACTGACATTCTAGTGCTTGGCTCATTCAAAGGTCTAGTGAGTAGATGTTTTTCCAAGATTATTCTGTAACTCCACAAGTCCCATCATTCGCATCCAGGATGCTCAAGTTGGGGACACAAGAAGGCTTCATGTCTATGGAGATATGAAGTTCTGAAGAAGCATCTTGGATGAGCAGCCAGATGTCTTCAAGGAAAAACAAAGTCTGGTTTTTTAAAAAAAAAAACACCTTTAGGATAAGGGTTTCATGTCCTAACACAACTAAAAGGCACCGGGTTGGTACCCAAAAATCAATTCAATCTGTTTAAATGGACACTCCCTTTCCCCGCTCTCCCGTTTCACTTAATTGCCATTTCCAACAATATTATTCCATTAAACTGATCTTTTGTTTACCATGTTCTACAAATTGAGTTTGTCACACTGCTGGGCATGTAAATTAGAAATGAGAAGCAATTGCTACGTGAGGCGATGAGCTTCTGATCCCCTTCTTCAAACTACAGAGACAGGCACCACAAAATCCGCTTCAGAACAAAGCTATTACCTACCATTACAGAAGGATAGGTGCTTATGAAGACAGCAATGGTCACGTTGTCCCAAAAAAAACCCCAAAATCTGTATTGTATCGCTTTGGTCTCTTTCCATTTATGATCATTTGCCTTTATAGAAGGCAAAACAAGTCATTTGATAGGAACAGCCAATCTTCCAATATTATGGCTTACATAATTGTAGCCTTCCCAACCTCGTATCTCACAGGTCATGTTTTTCCAAACTTAGAAAACTAGTTATAAAGTCATCATTTCAACTTATAATAGCAATGAGATTCAGGTTGTTTTCCCATCTCCTAAGTGAAATCAAAGAAAACTAAGATCATGGCTCCTGGCCCTCTCAATTCTTGGCAAATAGATGGGGAAGAAATGGAGGTAGTGACAGATTTTATTTTCCTGGGCTCCAAGATCACTGCAGATGGGGACTGCAGCCAAGAAATCAAAAGATGCTGGCTCCTGGGGAGGAAAGCTATGGCAAAATTAGACAGCTTACTAAAAAGCAGAGACATCACCCTGCCAACAAAAGTGCATATAGTCAAGGCTATGGTTTTCCCAGTTGCAACATCTGGCTGTGAAAGTTGGACCACAAGGGAGGCTGAGCACCAAAAAATTGAGGCCTTTGAACTCTGGTGCTGGAGAAGACTCCTGCGAGTCCCTTGGACTGCAAGGCAATCAAACCAGTCAGTCCTAGAGGAGATCAACCCTGGCTGCTCTTTAGAAGGCCAGGTCCTGAAGAGGAAACTCAAATACTTTGGCCACCTAATGAGAAGGAAGGACTTCTTGGAGAAGAGCCTAATACTGGGAACGATTGAGGGCAAAAGAAGAAGGAGACGACAGAGAATGAGGTGGCTGGATGGAGTCCCTGAAGCAGTCGGCATGAGCTTAAATGGATCAGAGGAACATTGTCCATGGGGTCACGATGGGTCAGACATGACTTCACAACTAACAACAACAACAACAAGTGAAATCAAGTTACTCTCAGAATATGGAAACCTCTAGAAGTTATCCTATGTTTTGAAGACTACTTCAAATAGATGGCACCTATTTTTCTATTCAACCACCCACCCCCCAAAAGTCCCAAAACATATTCCAGAGTCCTTTTTCTTCCAGGGTCCATCATTGTTCACATGGAGATTCATTGTTCCAGTGAAACTCACTTGATCCATAAAGACCACACAACATCAAAGGTTGGGGGGCTGTTTGCCAATGTCATTGTCTCAGAAGAACTGATGTGTAAGCAGAGAGTGGAATGCAGCTTCAACTGCACCGAGCTGGAGGAGAATTAGTGATGACAATAAACCCATGTCACAATAATCTGGCAAGGCAAAGAGAGTTGTGTAAACCTTGGAAGCAGAAAAAAGCCAGACTATTTCTAGAAGAAGATAACGATGCAGAGACATTAGTTGTAAAGTTTTGTCAGCTGTTCTCTTAAATCCAAGAGGATAGAAAGGCGCATTCCCACGGATTGAATTTGTACACAAGTGTCCTCTTTGGCAACTTTAAGACCCGTGGACATCAACTCCCAGGATTCCATAGCCTTGATAGTCATTAATAGTCATTAATAGTCACTTTTTATTGGCCAAGTGTGATTGGACACACAAGGAATTTGTCTTGATGCCTACGCTCTCAGTGTACATAAAAGAAAAGATGCGTTCATCAAGAATCATAAGGTACAACACTTAATGATAGTCATAGGGTAGAAATAAGCAATCAGGAAACAATCAATATCAATATCAATTGTAAGGATACAAGCAACAAAGTTACAGTTATACAATCATAAGTGGAAGGAGATGGGTGATGGGAATGATGAGATTAATAGTAGTGCAGACTTAGTAAATAGTCTGATTTCTGAATAGATCCTATCAAAAGCTACCATCTTGTGTAACAGCTTTGTTCTGGAAACATGAAGGATAAAAGATCCCAGTCAACAAGAGGATCCAGAATGCATTCTGTTGAAGTGCCCCCACTTAAATCCAGCTTTAAACCTACATGCCAAGAAGATTGATGCCTCTTACAGTCCAAGGTTCTAGGATCCTTGAATTCTCCTTAATATGAAAAGAGATTTATCCATAAGTGAGATTCCAGGTTTCTAGAGTTCTGGGTTAGCAGAGTGATGTGTTCTGATCCAGCTTTAGCAGAACCAAGAAACAGGGGTCTTGTCACGAAAACCCCCTCTATTTACCTCTTGTGAATTAATGACATTCACACACCAAAAAATCCAGGCGGGAGTCCTTCAAAGAGTTAGCTGCAGGAACAGACCTTATTAGTTCCTTGCAATAATTGCCAGGCCATGATCTCCCAGCTGCAAAGCTGTAGTCTCTGAGGCATGAAACACAATGAGCCAAATCTTCAGAAATACGAACGGTTGTCTCCTACGACCACCACTTCCCTTTCCTTCTATTTATTCCCCAGCCGGGGAGGAGCCATTCAATGCCCACGTATATCTTGCTTCCTGAGTCGACTCCTTGTCCTCAGTTGTTCTCCTCTCCTAACAGCTCTGCCCATATGCTCATCTGGATCAGGCCCCAGCTGTTCTTCCTCCTCACTCATATCAGCCTCCAAAGGCAGCTACCTCTCCGGTGGCTGGGAAATGTCGGGCAGCTCTGGCTCTATCTCTGCATCTGACGCAGAGCATCCGTCAGAGCCTTCCCCAGACTTTAGAGTTGGCCCAAATTCCTCCCCAATCTCCTCATTGTCTAAGTCTGTTGCCAGTTCCTCTGGCAGCTGGCAGGCCACAAAACTGTGAGAACAACTCCATGTAGTGAAGCTTGGAAGCAAAGACCACAATTTAGTCAAGCATTGCTGTTGTGTCCTTATAAGGACATCCGCCAGGGATTGGTTAGGAAATCCTCCGGCGGGAGTTTTGAATCCCTGTCAGGGGGCGGTGCGGCTGCCAGAGCGAATATAAGGAGAGCTCCGGCAGTGCAGCGCCAGTTCTGTTCCTGTTGAATAAACGTTTACATGAACTCCGCTGGTCTCATCTTCATTCCTGCACCGATCTAACAATTGCCATATTCTTTTGAGAGCCAGGAATATCTGACTTCATGCAGGTAGGAAGGGGGCATAAGACCTCCAACTGATACTTGATATAAGCCCCGGTGGTAGCTTCTTATCCAGCATTGACTGAGACACCCACAAAACTTTCAATCAAAAGCAAATCCCAGGTACCCAGGCCCAAAACCCACCTCTGGCTTTCATTTGATTTGGATTCTTTCAATGCAGGGACTTGTGAGCAGGAAAGAGTTCCTTCCACCCAAATTCAGAAAGAAACAAAATCCAGCACTTTGACTTCAACACAAAGAGATAAAGATATATACGATTTTTTTTCTCCTTTTCTTTCTTTCTTCTTCAGCTTTCTCGCTTGAGTGAATTTCTTCCCGGCAATCAATCTTTGGGGGGCGGTTGAACCTTGGATGACAGTCTCTGACTGACAAATGCATTTGGAAAAGAAGAGTGAAGGAAGGAAAAGTCTGTGAAACCTTCAAGAGGTCTTCACTCTTCTTCATTATCCAAAGGGTCAACTCCACTCAGGCTATTTTCAAGTACATTTGAGATTAGCTCAAAGTGGAGAAAAAGAGTTCTTCTATCATCCGTGGTTTAAAGCTGGGCCAGGAAGGGGGGGTGGGGGGAATGAGTCTCATGTGTAAATTGATGGCAAGACACTCTTGCTTTCCGAATTTCCTCTCAAAATATTCTAAAACCTGCCCAACCTTCTTTAAAAGATTAGGATTTTCCTGTTTTTTGCTTTTTAGGAGAACATCTCGTGCAGTGGTGGGATTCAAGTAATTTAACAACCGGTTCTCTGCCCTAATGATTTCTTCCAACAACCAGTTCACCAAACTGCTCAGAAAGTTAACAACCGGTTCTCCCGAAGTGGTGCGAACTGGCTAAATCCCACCAATCTTTGGTTGAGGCCTGTTAAGAAGTTAGATCGCATCCACTGTTCCCACCCTCCCTTTCTAGATGGTTTTGCCTAAGGTCACATTTGCCATGTTATAGACACCAAGCTAATTTTGTCCTGTATATGAACACTTTTATCTGCATCTACATTTGATTTTTTTTTCATCTGCTTATTCCGTACTTTTAAACTGTCTTTGTTCTTTATTATGCCATTTTGCATCTGTTCAAATCGATTCATGCAGTGTTGTTGATTTGAAACTCAGTTTGTACATTTCCTTTGAGGCCGGTTTAATAGAAGTGTCATCGAGAGCTCCATCTAGTTTATCATCTTAACTCCTTTCCACCTACTGCTAGCTGACCCTTAACTCAACATATAATACATTTTTCAATTTTGCTCAAATATAGTGATGCTTTGAACCTGTTATCATTTTCCTTCCTTCCTTCCTTCCTTCCTTCCTTCCTTCCTTCCTTCATTCATTCCTCCCTCCCTTCCTCTTTCCCTTCCTTCCTTCTCTATTCCTTCCATCTATCCATCCTTCTTTCCTTCCTTTCTTCCTCCCTCCCTCCCTTCCTCTTTCCCTTCCTTCCTTCTCTATTCCTTCGATCTATCCATCCTTCTTTCCTTCCTTTCTTCCTCCCTCCCTTCCTCTTTCTTTCCCTTCCTGTCTTCTCGGTTCCTTAAGATACAGACTTAAGATACAGACTAAGCTCTGTTCCTGAAGATACAGACTTAAGATATAGAAGGATCTTGACAGACTTGAACTTGTATATACAGACTTGTATATAAATTGAAATAAATGAAATGAAATGAAATGAAATGAAATGAAATGAAATGAACATTGGGCGCTATCTAACAAAATGAAATTCAATGGTGAAAAAAGTAAGGTTCCACATTTAGAAGCAACTTAGAACTAAGGAGAAATTTCCTGACAGTTAGAACAATTAATCAGTGGAACAACTTGCCTCCAGAAGTTGTGAATGCTCCAACACTGGAAGTTCTTAAGAAGATGTTGGATAACCATTTGTCTGAAGTGGTGTAGAGTTTCCTGCCTAATCAGGGGGTTGGACTAGAAGACCTCCAAGGTCCCTTCCAACTCTGTTATTCTATTCTATTCTATTCTATTCTATTCTATTCTATTCTATTCTATTCTATTCTATTCTATTCTATTCTATTCTATTCTATTCTATTCCTCTCTCCCTCCTTTCCTCTTTCCCTTCCTCCTTCCTTCCTTCCTTCCTTCCAAAGAAAAAAAGCAGAAAAAAGAACTTTCATTTGAAAACCAGCTGTTTAAAGACTAAATCTGGAAAGCTATTAAAGATTGTAAGGGTTTCGCAAAACCCATGGATCCAACTTGTTCTTACAGAAAGAAATAAAGATTAGCAAGAACATCTGAGTCACACCAAAGGAAACATGGAGATGTGTTTGCTGATGGAGTCACTCTTTACATGCAGTAAAAACTAATTTATAAACAAATACAGACTACTTTATAATTCAGCAATCAATTTAAAAAGCTGCTAAAAGCAGTTGAAAGAGCAGCAAAGATTCTTCAGATTCACACAGCAACTGAAGTGCAAGAAAATTAAAAGACTGGGGAAAATGAAAGGGTCTTTATGTGTGCTCTCAGGGGAACAAGATAGACAGTAGATATCTCTTGGGCAGGATAGCCACAGCTGGCAGCCATCCCCCCAAAGCCCACATTCATAAGAAGAAAAACATGAGTTCACTTCCTCAAGACAAGTATTAGCAAATGGCCATCTGGGAGTTAGAAATGCATTTGGTTGATTTGAAAGCGGCCATAAGAAACAATATAATTATATGCCTCTACTACTAAGATAGGGACATGGTGACTCAGTGGCTAAGATACTGAGTTTGTTGATCAAAAGATTGGCAGCTCAGCGGTTCAAATCCCTAGTACTGCGTAACGGGGTGAACTCCCGTTACTTGTCCCAGCTTCTGCCAACCTAGCAGTTCGAAAGCAGGTAAAAAATGCAAGTAGAAAAATAGGGACCCCCTTTGGTGGGAAGGGAACAGCATTCTGTGCTCCTTTGGCAGTTAGCCATGCCGGCCATATGACCACAGAGACATCTTCAGACAGTGCTGGCTCTATGGCTTTGAAACGGAGATGAGCACTGCCCCCTAGAGTTGGGAATGACTACCACATATGTGCAAGGGGAACCTTTACCTTTACTCCTAAGATAGGAAGGAAATTATTCATCTTTGACAAGTTAGAGATGGTTCAGAGGGGATAACAATGAACCCTAACCCTAAACCTAACCCAACTCAACAGCACTGATGATGTTAACCTAGTTTGGATCATGGAACATCTGCAAGAAAACAACCAAGCTCGGAGAACACCAAGAATCCCACTCACATCTTCCCTAAATTTGCTTTTTTCCAGACTGATCATCCCAAGTTTCTTCAGCCTGTCCTCCAGTGTCTTACAGGAGCACCAAGGATTTCAAATGTCAACCCTGAGCTACAAATATTTCCCTTTATAAGATGAGATAGCCATGTTCAAATACATCTACAAACTGCAGGTATATATGTCAGTGAAAGTGTCTTCCTTTGGAGGTTCTCCATCTCTGTAGGCTTTTAAGAAGAGGTGGGATAGCTACTTCTCATGGATGTTGAGTTGATTTTCCTGCAAAACAAAAGTGCAAAGGAATTGAGTCAGTGTTTTTCAAGTCCCAAAAAGGTGTTTTTTCAAGAGGCAACAGGACTTTCTTTGTTGGTCCTTGAAGACGTTTCACTTCTCATCCAAGGAGTTGCTTCAGTTCTGACTGAATGGTAGAGAATGGAAGGATTTATATCCCTTGCAAAGAAACGTCTTCAAGGAAAAGCAAAGAAAGTCCAATTACCCCTTTGAAAAAGCATCTTTCGGACAACCATGACCTCAATGGCTGAAAACCTCCAGAGGTATCTCAACCTCGGCAGATGGGTGGACTTCAACTCCTAAAAATCCCCAATCTGGGGAAATCTGGGAGTTGAAGTCCATCCATCATAAAGCTGCCAAGATTAAGAAACACTGGAATATATCATTCTTGTTGTTGTTGTTGTTAGTTGCGAAGCCGTGTCTGATCCCATCGTGACCCCAAGGACAACGTTCCTCCAGGCCTTCCTGTCCTCTACCATCCCCCGCAGACCATTTAAGCTCACGCCACCAACTGCTTCAGTGATTCCATCCAGCTACCTCGTTCTCTGCCATCCCCTTTTGCCCTCAATCTTTCCCAGCATTAGGCTCTTCTCCAGTGAGTCCCTCCTTCTCATTAGGTGGCCATGATTCTCGTGCTGCCTTCCAACTCTACAATTCTAGACTTTTCCTCACTGCAAGCAGGAAAGGACTTCTTTTTTTTTTTAATGTATTGTCATATTCCCCGCTGAATATGACAATTCCTTCAGAGGGCTGAAGGAAAACCTTGCCAGGAGAACAAATATAGGTATGACATTTCTTGGGTTCCCAAAGGGAAGGGAAAAAATATTATACTTGCATAAAAAGTAGGCTTGTTAGGAAGTTCCACTTTTCACCCCAGTCCCTACCTCTCCGTGTGGAGAATAAATCGTTGTCTCTCAACAATGCAACCCCACCCCTTTGCATCTGTGGCTCTAAAGTGACGGTTGTAATTTCGGCCTCTTTTCTCTCTCCCTCCCCCAAGAGGCATGGTCTCTACACATGGCTGGGCTTTCTCTGAATCCGTGTAATGATTGGGTTTCGTTCTTGTTTTTTTGCACCGAAAATGTGCAGGGAATATTTATTATTCATCAGTGGAAGACATCGGCAAGCCAGATGGCCAGGAAGTGAAGGAGACTGGCAGTTTCTGAAGGCCTTGTGTGGAGCACAAAACACGATTTCATGAAGAAGAAAAAGGTGGGGGGGAGGAAGAAGAATTCCTTGCAGTGGCGTGAAGACCAACATGTTTAATTATGGGTGCACACACTGACCTGGATTGAACTGATGGTGTGTGTGTGTGTGTGCATGTCTATAAAACTAGTAGAGGGCACAGCATCACAAGGAGGAGGAGGAGGGAGGAGGGAGGAGGGAGGAGGAGGAGGAGGAGGAGGAGGAGGTGGAGGAGGAGGAGGAGGAGGAGGAGGAGGAGGAGGAGGAGGAGGAGGAGGAGGAGAATGTACTGCTGTTTCTGGTTTCATTATCAGAAAAGAATCCAGTTTGAGCTGGCTTGGAAAGGAAGAGTGTTCCCAGCACTGAAGGGAGAAGGAGATGCAGGCAGAGACTCAAGGCAGAGAGCCAACAGGAGAATGCAAAAAATGCATCTTGACACGACCCATAGAGAGATGGTAGGAAATGCTGGCACTCAGAGGCAGGCATTTGGATGCTTCCCTCCATTGAAACAACGAAACACAAATTAAACCATCTTCAGCAAAGCAAAGAGCTCAGCACAAAACAGCATGATTTTTTTAAAAAAAAAAAATCTTAATTAGGTTTTCATGTAACAAATGAGGTCTTTTCTGGACCATTTTTTAACTGCAGTCTGCAAATCCAAGGCACCAACTGGCAAACTGAACTTTGGACGTGGCACCAACCAGAAAGTATCACCTTGCCTTCCCCCATTGGGGACACATGGACTCCTTCCTTAAAGTATTCTGCAGCTTGACACTCTAATGAGGTGTTTTTCAACTTTGGCGAGTTTGAGATGGGTGGACTTCAACTCCCAGAATTCCCCAGCCAACTGGGAAAAAAATGGATAAATTGACTTGGACATTGCCCCAATTAGTTTAAATCTATGAGTCATGTTGTGCTATAGATTTTCCTGATGTTACTTTCTCCGAATCACTCAGCATATATAAGGGTAAACATTGACACTCTTGAAATCCTAAATATAGCACTAATCCAAGCACTGTTGAAATGCATTAGCGTCTACCTGGAAATCCACTTCAACGTTAACTCCCCTCCCTTTAAACAGCTTGCATAACAGATCCCTACAACCAAGCTGACTTCTAATCAGTTATTTACAAATAATACACCTTGGCGTTTAATGGCAAGTTGATCGGCAGGGACCAAATAACGCATTAACCTCCACGATGGGAAACATAATTTGATGAGGAGAAATAATGGGAAAGGCTATAGAATTCTCTCTATATATAACTGGTATATTTCCATCCAGAAACTGCCATCAGTCAACCCCTAACAATGCACCTCCATTCCGGCTTCTAATTAAAAATTAAAAAAAAATAATAATAAAACCAAGGGACCTGCTTATCTAATTACCTTGAAGGGATTTCCTTCCCTCTCCTTCACGAAGTTATTGAATGAGAGAGGGAGGGGTGGACGATGAATGATTTATGGCTTTTTATTTCCAGCCTTGATTCGGCCGTTAAATCTAGTCGAGTTCCCCATGAGGATTTGGGAGCAGTTTAATATTCTTTTTTTTTCCTCGACTTGATCCATTATGCCTGGAATATGGAAAGAAGGGGGAAGAAAAAACGAGAGCCAGACGTTGGAGGAAGTATCAAGACGGAGTAAATTAAACAATCTCGACAATCCCCCCATGGATTTCTTGTAGAAAGGAAACCAATGTTATCTGCAGGAAAGCAGGATACTTGATGTCGATGGAACGGGCTTGTGCTAAAACGGCCCCCTTAGACGACATGTAGGGTTTATCTCTCCCTCCTCAAACCCACATGCATGCACTTTGGAGAGCAGAGACGGTTGCAATTCAATCCATGTGGTTCTTGTACGGTTGGAGTGCACCGCGATAAGCCGGATGGAGACAGAGGGCCATGCATCTTAGAGCAATATAGTTATTAAAAGCACATGATAAGGGCAGGAGAGGGACGTCTGGAGAATTGGCTAGGAGAAAAAACAAAACAAGAAATGCTCTTTGGCTATTCATCTCCAGGTGGGCTCTGGCGAGCTAGATAATATGCAACATTGGTTGGAAAGAGGGAACGATGGATATCTATAGGGAAGAGATGTCACCAGGCCCGGTCGAATTTCAGCAGGGACTTGGCACATGCTCGGAACATTCAAAGGCGTGTCAAGTTCGAACTGAAATTAGAAATAAATCCGATGATGCAATTAAGACAAGGAGTTGCCAGTGGGAGTTAAGGGGGGGGGAGTGAAAGTAGCACGGATGTTAAACAACAACGTGGCTTGGTGGGCATGGCAAAGGAAGGCTACTGCAAAATCCCCATTCCCTCCCCACTCCTGGGGGAAGCATACTGCAAAATCCCCATTCCCACCCCACTCTGGGACCAGCCAGAGTTGGTATTTGGCAGTTCTCCGAACTACTCAAAATTTCCACTACTGGTTCTCCAGAACCTGTCAGAACCTGCTGGATTTCACCCCTGGTACATGCACATCTGCAGGAAACAATTGTATAGCATTTGGGGTTCAGCCCATTCCTTGATCCAACTGGCATAATTTAAGCACCCTGACATGTCTGTCCACTTAAAATGCAAGTAAGACAATGTGAGAGTTGACCCAAAGAGTTCCAACTTCCTCACCCCCACACCTCGTGTCCAAAAAAAGAACTATCATATATTTTGCCCCTTCATTGTATTATTATGGAACACCATGCACGCACCCCCTAATTAGATATCTGTAGAATCCATCATGCTGTATGCCCAAATAGAAGCATTAGGGGAAAGATCGGGGTCCCTTGTTAGAGCTCTTTTTCTTACCAACTTAAAAATGGTTTTGTGGGATCTAAACCACCCAGAAACATTATTTCACCAATTACCTAGAGAAGTCAAATTTTGTTAGTAACACCGACCTTCCTGAAGCAAAGAGAAAGTTGAATTAGGTGTCCTACAAAGATTGTCTTTGATTCTAATTAAGTAGGTGGCTACCCAACTGTTTATGCTGTTTTGAAAATTCAACCTTTTCAAAGGTGTGGACCTGCTGAAGAGCACAAACTACATATGAGGGGTGAAATCCAGCAGGTTCTGACAGGTTCTGGAGAACCGGTAGCGGAAAGTTTGAGCAGTTTGGAGAACCGGCAAATACCAACTCTGGCTGATCCCAGAGTGGGGTGGGAATGGAGACTTTGCAATATCCTTCCCCCAGGAGTGGGGTGGAAATGGAGATTTTGCCGTATCCTTCCCCTGCCATGCCCACCAAGCCACACCCACCAAGTCACACCACACCCACCAAGCCATGCCCACAAAACCACTAGTAAAAAAAAAATTGGATTTCACCACTGCTCCATTTCAAAACACACTAAAACTTTACATGTGCCCTTCCAGGAAGAATGGTCTTCCATGCTCAAAGCAACTGAGACAAGACCTTCTTTCCTAAATGGCACCATTTGAAACCCAAGCGTCAATGCGCCACTTATTCTGGCTGGCCGGATTCTACTCTACCCTTGATGATGCCAACCCTGGAAGAGACGGTTTTGTTTAAAAGAAGAAATAGAACAGAACCAGCAAACTTCTGAACTCTGAGTGAGAGCAACCCGTCAGCTCTAGTTTCCAAAGAGACTTTCCAATGTTAACTGCGACACATCTTAAGAACTCAACCTGACTTACAGCTTTATTTCTCCAAACGCTTTACTTGCCCAGTTAGTTGACCCCATCTAAAAAAAGGAGTGGACTTAATTACAATACTGCCATGAGAGCCGATTTTTGCCAAGGAGAAGAGATAGCTGCTGTCTCATGTCATTATTTAATTGGTTTTCTCCTCTTTCCGCTTCTGAGAGTCACACCTTATCTTTTCTCCGCTGGTCCAGCTCTCTGGGCGAACAGATAGTTTTGACTGACCTTTCAAACGGGACGGTTTTATGGTGGCCACTTTTGTTTAGCGAATCCATCTTTTGCTAGCAGGCAAACATTTAACCTTTTGTAAGTTCAGTCTGTTGCTGTTTGGTGAAAAGGGCACTCGGGAAAAGAGGCTGTTTTTTATTCATCGTAGGAAACAGTGATAGGAATGCCTTTTCTATTCTTCCTTTTTCCTTTTTTTCCTTTTTTTTTTCCTTTTGCAAGGAAACGTAACTAAACAAAAGAAAATATTTGGGAGCTCAGCAAGGGGGAGAGAGAGAATCACAAGCACAAGTATCTTAGTTATGGACCCAGGCAGTGGTGGTATCCTATTTAGCCACATTTTCTGAGCCACACGCATGCTCACATATTCGGTACATGGCGAACTGGTGGTAAAATTATGTGAAACCTACCTTTGGATACAGAAATAGCTTAATGACAGGATTAAATCCAAGCTGCTGGTGTCTAGCTTGCCCTAAACCCAACAGCTGTACTTTCATCTGTTAAACTCGGTTAGTTTGAACAAGGATGACTTTGCAGGACAGGCACTTATCGGGTCCTACAGTCAAAGCCAATTTGACTAGTTAGGATGTTTTAGGACGTGATAAATTATGCCAGGCAAAAATCAGGAAACTGCATCTCACTTTCTTTGGCCGTGGCATGCAGGAGAAGTTCACTGAAGAAAGCAATTATGTTTGGAAGAGTTGGAGGCAAAAGGAAACCAGCATTGATGGTGGCTGGACATCATCAAAGCTGACATCAGACAGAGCATCGAAAACCTCAAAGAAATGATTCAAGGTTGGAAAATGTGGAGAGACCTGGCCCAGAGAATCTCCATGAACCAGACATGACTGAATGGATAACAACATCATGTAATGAAAAGAAGGACCAGGAGTGACATGATAGCAATGTTCCAATATCTCAGGAGTTTTCACAAAGAAGATGGGATCAACCTATTCTCCAAAGGGCTTGAAGGCAGGACAAAAAGCAGCAGATGGAAGTTAATCAAGGACAGAACCAACCCAGAACTAAAGAGAAATTTCCCAGAACAATTAAACAGTGGAACTGCTCGCCTCCAGAAGTTGTGAGTGCTCCATCACTGGAGGATTTCATGAAGAGACTGGAAAGCCATTTGTCTGGAGCAGTATAAGATCCTTAGTAAGGGGTTGAGCTAGAAGACCTCCAAGGCTCCTACCAGTTCTGTTCTGATTGATTGATTGATCGATTGACTGCCCAGCTCCTTTGGAATTCATAAGTTCCATTGCCCTTAACGAGATTGGTGTTCAGTAAACTCTGGCCCACCATGCTAATAATCTGGCATTATAAGACTTGTCCAATTAAATGTGTGGGGCAGGCATCTTAAAGAAGAGCAGGGGTTGGGCTTCCAACTCTGTTATTCTATCATCATCATCATCATCATCATCATCATCATCATCATCTGCCAACCCAGAAAAATCAAGCAATTCACTAATTAAAGCTGTCATGGAAATGCAACTGGTGAAATGGTAGCAGGAAAAGTCACTTCATTAATTTTTTTTTGCAGAAAATCCTTCAGAACTAAGAAAGGGACCCTCAGCTGTGATATGGCAAAGGAATGTGTCAGTGTCCCAAGACAGGAAAAAAAATGAGCTATGAGACCCTTCAGAACTAAAAAGACTGAATTTTGCAGTCAAGGAGGCATGCAAGCAACTCTCCTGGGAAATCCCAGGTTCTCCCATGCTTGGGAACGGTTTGGGGGTCATTCTTCCCCAGGGCATCAAACTCCCGCGCAAAGGCAACCCAAGCAAATATTCTCCAAAATGAGCAAGAAGGCCCAATCATGCCTAGATAAACCAGGCTCCCCACCAGCCGAGACCATTAAATGGCTATGAATAGGACCTTTCATGAGGGTGCTGGGAACTGCCAAGACTCATCTGCTCTTTGCTAATTCCTCTCCGAATTGTTTGCTTAACCCATTGGAACCTTTGGGGCAAAACTGACCCCCAAATGACGGGGAAACAAAGCCCGTTTGTTTCATCACGTCAGGATTGAGGACACAGAAAGTAGGGCAGGCGGTGGTCTTGGAGGACAAGACATCTGCTGCGCACCAAAAATATTTTTGCAATAAATTAAATCTCCTGCCTCCCCACAAATGCAAGACATTCAGAAGTTCATTGTTGTTCTGGATAGCTGATGTTTTTTTGTAAGAAAAGTACCACAAATGCATGCCTGGATCTTAGGCGTACCTCCAAGAACATCCTCAGCCAGTTAGAAAAAGCGACGGGGGTAGCAGTGGTGGGTTGCTCCCGGTTCGGTTCAGTTCTTACAAACTGGTAGTAAAAGCGGCAGGAGGCTCCGCCCACTTGCCCGGATGTCATCATGGATGATCTGTGCATGCCCAGAAGCACGATTGAGCATGAGAAGCAAGCGCTCCCGTTGTGAACCAGTAGTAAAGGTAAGTAGATCTCACCCCTGGTGGGCAGGATTTGGTATCGCGTGGTCTGGAGGAGAAGAGACTGACATGTAAAAGTGGGTACAAATGAGATTAAATCCCATGTGTACAAGATGCCCACACTGGATAAATTCATGCAGGGAGCAGTGGTGGGTTGACCCCAGTCCACACCGGTTCTATGGAACCGGTAGTAAAACTGGCAGGAGGCTCCTCCCACCAACCCCAACATTGTCAAAATGCTTCTGCGCATGTGCAGAAAAGCACGCACACGTGTGAGCAAAGCAAGCACACATGCGCAGCCCCACTGCAAACTGGTAGTAAAGATAAGTAGAACCCATCCCTGGCAGGGAGGTCTTGAATTGGGTTGGCACACATTCTTCTCCCTATTTCAGTGGTGGGTTTGTAGCCTGGGACAGGACACCTTGCAAAGGAAGTGACTTTTTCTGTTCCTCAATTTGCTACAGGTAGCCTTTGACTCCTGACTGTAATTGAGCTCAGAATTACAGTCATAAATTATTGTGACAGTAAATCGAGGCATCACCTGACTGGACTTAATTTTCTGATATTTTTTGGTGGCGGTTGTTAAGCAAATCAATGTTCCCCAATGGGCATTGTTTACTGGAAAACTGGGACTAAATGCCAGAAACTGCCATCGTAAAGCGTGGTCATATGATCGTAGAACACTACAAACGGCTGTAAAAGTGAAGCGGTTGACAAATGCCTAAAATGCAGTGAACATGACTGGTTGTTTGGGTGGCTGTTACACTTTTTGGGAATCAATTGTATCTTTTGAGGGCTACCTGTATGGAGGTTCCCCCAATCGTTAGATAGATGGCCAAATGATTGTCTAGTTTGAAATTATTCTCATAGTATACAACACCTTGCTTTGATGGTGTAGGGTAGTGTTTCTCTCCCTTAGTAAAACTTAATATGTGACACTAGATTGTGCACAAGATAACAATATCAATAGAACTTAGACTTATATGCCATTTTGTAGTGCTTTACAGCCCTCTCTAAGCGGTTTACAGAGTCAGCATATTGCCTTCAACAATCTGGAGATGAGAACTTATAGCTTAGGAGGACCTGATGCTCAACTAGAGAAGGTCTCAATTTCTGGGTTACCCTCTGTCTTCTTTGCTAGCTGGGGAATTCTGGGAATTGAAGTTCACACATCTTAGAGTTGCAAGGTTGGGAAACACTGCACTGGACTGTGGACGGGATGGGAATTTAAGCTTAGGAGGACCCAACAATCAGCGAGAGAAGGTCCCATGATCTGGGTAACCATTTGTCTCCTTTGCTGGCTGGGAAATTCTGAGAGTTGAAGTCCACACATCTAGTTGCCACAGCTGAGGAATGCTTCTTTAAGGTTTAATGTCCCCTCCAGAGTTAATCTAACAATTAACACCACCATCCAAAAAAAAATACGTAGTGTTTCAATTTCTCTGCTTTTGCCTTCCTTAGAATTCCAGCAGTTGTCATCCAAACACTTCTCCAATCAGCTTGGTGGAGATTGCCTTCAGCCATCCGTGCTGCTCTCCCCCACTTCTCACGACATTCCCCCAAAGATCTCCCCGTCTCCAGCAAATATGTAAACTTATTCCAGGCACTGACTCAGCAAAGAAAAAACTCCTCCTGTTTTAAGAGCAATAATCTATGCACCATCTGCGAGTCGCAGTCTGAAGAATGGAATTGTTTCTCTCTCTCTCTCTCTCCTTTCATCTCCTTTTGAGAGCAAATCTGCAAAAGGATATTCATTTTTTTTTAGCAAGCGATTGGAGCTGATGCAGAGTTTATGGAGCAAAAACAATATTGCAATTGGACAGCTGTCACTTCGTTGAGTTTTATAGGCTTCTATCAAGTCCACTTAGTTCTCCCATTGTGTCTCCACTCCCTCGTTTCTGCAGATTGGCATTGTTGAGCGAGACAGCACTGCCCCTGCTCTCCGCTGAGCCTGGTCTGAAGTCTTCTAGATATCAGATTATTTTCCATCAAAGTTTAGGAGGAGGGGAAGGGATTTAGCTTCTGGAAAAGAAGTGGGGAGACTCAACAGGCTGCTTCAGAGAAGATGAATTCAAATCCAGACACACTTTGAAGTTCAACCCTAGTGAACCCAACTTGGTAATTTGTGTCCTTTCTTCAACATGCACAGATGTTGGCAATTCAATATGATTCCAGGAAGCACCAGAAATCTGAAGTTCAGAGTTCAGAGTAATATCCAAGGCCAGGTTCTAACAACCGGAACAACCCTAGAATGTCCCTGAGCTTGAGAAAGAGTTGGGTCATCAATAGTCATGAGGAGTAATTGGCTGGCTGGCTGAGGAATTCTGGAAGTTGAAGTCCACAAGTCTTAAAGTTCCCAAGGTTGGAGACCCCCTGTTCTATATCAGTGAATTTTAGGTCTCAGAAGGAATCTTCGGGGGTGGGGAGGAAGGACTCCATAAAATTTGTACAGGTGGCATGTTGGCTTTTCCATTCATCTTGATCAGGAACTGTTTGGTCTAGACTCAGGAAACCCACCATTCTAGAACAGAGCCTTTCACTGGGAGTCATCAAGGCTTCCAAATTTCCTCAGTCATCTTGAAGTTGTCACGGCTGAGAAATATCATTGGATGCCCTATAGTTCTAATTCAGAGGTCTTCAAATTTGTCAGCTTTAAGACTTGTGGACTTCAACTCCCAGAATTCTCCAGCCAGCATAGAATTCTGGGAGTTGAAGTCCACAAGTCTTAAAGCTGCCAAGTTTGAAGACCCCTGTTCTAATTTCATTCCCCATCTCTGCCCTTCCCCACCACCACCCCATCATCACTGCAACGGGAGAGGTAAATCCAAAGGAAATCAAAGTACGTGATCAAGACAAAGGAAGGAGCTTCTTCAGCCTTGGATTTCCCGGGTGGGGTAGATCTTCCCCATGTTACAGAACAGGCTTTGCCGATAACTGTGACCGCCTTTATAGGAGCCCAGCTGCTCTTGGCATCGGATAGGACTGCAGCGAAGAAGCTTAGCAGAATTGAATAAAGGATTAGACATTGCTGAGGATACAAGAAGCATCCTAAGCTCTCCTCTAAATACTCTACTCCTAATACCAGGCTGCCTTTTAAGAAAAGCAAGGAAAGTAAGGTGAGAGATTCTTGCAGATGATGAATCTGAGACTTCCCTTCCCTTCCCTTTCTCCTCCCCATCCTTTTTCTCTCTGTCATATATTGATTTTTCTTCTTCACTATCCTTCCTTCCTTCCTTCCTTCCTTCCTTCCTTCCTTCCTTCCTTCCTTCCTTCCTTCCTTCCTTCTATCCCTCTTCCCTTCCCTTTCTCCTTTCCTTCCTTTCTCTCTGTCATATATCTATTTTCCTTCCTCACTATCTTTCCATCCTTCCTTCCTTCCTTCCCACTCCCTCCCTCTTTCCTTCCTTCTTTCCCTCCCTCCCTCCTTCCTTCTTTCCCTCCTTCCTTCCTTCCTTCTTTCTTTCCTTTCTTCCCTCTCTTTCCCTCCTTCCTTCCTTCAAACTATCCCCCCTTCCCTTCCTTTTCTCCTCCCCTTCCTTTTTCTCTCTGTCATATATCTATTTTCCTTCCTCGTTATCTTTCCTTCCTTCCTTCCCCCTCCCTCCCTCCTTCTTTCCTTCTTTCCTTCCTTCCTTCCCTCTATCCCCTCCCCTCCCCTTTCCTCCTTCCCTTCCTTTTCTCTCTTTCATATATATATTTTCCTTCCTCAATATCTTTCCTTCCTTCCTTCCTTCCTTCCTTCCTTCCTTCCTTCCTTCCTTCCTTCCTTCCTTCCTTCCTTCCTTCCTTCCTCCCTCCCTCCCTCCCTCCCTCCCTCCCTCTATCCCCTTCCTTTCCCTTCAGGAGGCAATGAGGAGGAAACCCAACCAAGAGACGAAATGTCAATTATCATTGGATGGGTCAACCACTTCAGGATTCCTTTAAGTGAGAAACAGGAAAGGGGATATTTTATCCTCCTATAATTGCAGGAGGCAGGCCTGCCTGATATGGATGGAATTCATTGCTAAGCCTTTGCGGCTTTATCAAACATGCCTTCCTTTTTCCATCTCTCTACTAGGGTGCCCAGAACTTCAAAGGAAGATTTGGTTTCCACAAAGATGCCCAGGCCCTTTGTCCAAGAAGTGGGACAGCCATGAAACCGCTTCTTGATCCATCAAAAGGTCACCTTCATCAAGGCAACCCATGCACAAAAAAATGCTCCAAGGTGAGGCTGGAGGTTCTGACAGGTTCGGGAGAACCGGTAGCAGAAATTTTGAGTAGTTTGGAGAACCGGCAAATACCACCTCTGGCTGGCCCGAGAGTGGTAGGGAGATTTTGCAGTATCCTTCCCCTGCCACACCCACCAAGCCACAGCCACCAAGGTGCACCACGCCCATCAAGCCACGCCAAAGAACCAGTAGTAAAAAAAATTGGATTTCACCACTGCTCAGCCCCCCTGATTCCTTTATGTGGTGGAATAGATGGAGCCCCAAAGGTCCAAGGCGCCCCCCCTCATTTCCATCTGTAATAGGTGATTTATCTCCATTCAGATAAAGATTGGAGAAAACGAGGTAAAATGCAACTCTGTCCAATTGCTGCAATGAGCTGTTGGCATTGTGCACTGAAGCAGGGGTCTCCAACTTTGGCAATTTAAAGCCTGGAGGACTTCAGAATCCCAGAATTCCCCAGGCAGCCTTGCCAAGGTTGGAGACCCCTGCACTGAAGGATCCATTTGAAGTGGACACATTCAATTTGTCAGTGAAATGATTACAGAATACCCTCCACTCGGCTCCGATTTTGGGAGCCATCTCCGTGGCAAAACACACGGCTTAAATCACAGGTCGGCCTTAACAGGTCTGGCCCTGCCACTCAAAGCAGCTTTTGAAAAGCACTTCCCTTTTTTTAATGGCTACATTTAGGGAAATGCGGAGCGTTCTCAATAATATTTTCTCTGCTTTTTTTTTTTCAGATATTTGGCGGCGGTTGAAAATGGCTCTGTCATTTACTCCCTGTCCAAATGAATTGGATTTAGCCCAAACAGCTCTGCATTAAGTTGTTATTTCTAGGATAAATTATGTTTCTATCTGGTCTGGCACGAGATGTATTCACCAGGGGACAGAGGGCCAGTTTTCTATTTGTGCGTATTAATGCCAAATTTATGGTTTGACCCAAATCTGATACAGAGATGCTTTCTCCCCATGGAAGAGCAGCAAGAGCCCCACTTACTGACGGTGGAGAGAACTGGCAGTCTGCAAACAAAAAAAAAAGTGGTTTATTTCCGATTTGCACTCAGGGTCACCCCAGAAACACGTTTCTGACAAGGAAGCAGATGTCTTAATAGCGAACTGCAATTAGAGTACATTGACTTGGAAACCCCACTGAAGAAGGGAGGTTACCTTTGAGTAAGCTTTCATCAGGTAGA
This sequence comes from Coluber constrictor foxii, assembly GCA_038048745.1. NCBI lineage: Eukaryota > Metazoa > Chordata > Lepidosauria > Squamata > Colubridae > Coluber > Coluber constrictor. Next base: position 31,090,744 of record CM075967.1, read on the forward strand.
TTAACACAATGCACTTAACCCAGGGGTGTCAAACTCGATTTAACTGAGGGCCACATCAGCGTTGTGTCTGAGGGCCGGGGGTGTACAACAAGGGAGAGAGAATGGAAAGAGGAGTAGAGGGATAGATAGGAGGGGAGAAGAGAGGAAGGAGAGAGAGGAACAGAAGAAAGGGAAAAGGAGAGGAAGAAAGGGAGAGGAAACAAGAGTAGGAGAGAAGGATAGAAAGGGAGGAAGGAATGGAGGAGGGGGAAAGGAAGGGGAAGGAGAGAAGGGAAAGGAGAGGAGAGGAGGAAAGAAGAAAGTAGAAGAGGATAGAAGAAGGGAGGGAACGGATAGAGAGGAGAAGGAGAAGAAGGATTGTTGTAAAATAAGGGGGATGGAATGGTAGAAGAGCACCCCCGAGTATACTCAATCTTTTTAGGATGAAAAATGAACTAATATGAAAGTTAGAAGAGAATATGTATGATCAAAAATGGATAAGAGATTGTACATTTAAGATATGTTTATGAGAAATTAAAAAAAGAGGGCCGGGGGTGGCTGGAGATGGACAGGGGCGTGGGTATGGTGGGCATGGCCAGCTCGAAGTCACTCGTGTCAGGGACACCTGTGGTGGCCAAGTGCTAAGGCAGAACTTCCCTCAGACCCTCCTTCCCTCTCATTATAATCTCCTTCTTCCTTCTTTCCTTCCTTCCCTCTTCCTTCCCCTTTCTTCTTCCTTCCCCTCTTTCCTTCTTTTTCCTTCCTTGCTCTCTTCCCGTCTTTCCTTTTTTGTCTTTCCCTTTCCTCTTTCCCTTTCTCCTTTCCTGTCCCTCCTTGCATGCTCAAATGCAAAAGGGGAAACATTTCTCCTTTTGTTTTGTTTTTAGTATGCTTTGATAGCCCTCTGCCAGTGAAAATGGAGCTTGTGGGGGCCAAAAACGGGGTGTGAGCTCCGTTTTTGCTGGCAGAGGCACTGTGGGGCAGTCCTTTGCTGTTTCCAGGCTGGCCCTGTGGCCCAGATCTAAACACTCCAGTTTGACATCCTGATTTAACCCTAAATTGAGTTTAATCAAAAAAGAAGCTGAACCAACCCAGGTTAGCCCAGCTTAGAGGATTTCTTAATGTATCAGGCTATGAATATCTGTAAATTATCTTCTCAACCTGGTTCTGGATTCCAAGTCTTCCCACGTTGGACTGCAGAGCTGGAAAGCTGTCTGCAGTAGGCGATATTTTCTGTCTCTCATTATCTTAGTTGAGAGGAACATCATCAAAGATCTCACCACCCAAGGAGGAGCTCCTTGGGTATCCCAGAGGCCCTTCCACAGTGGCTACAATGTTCATTTTGATGTGATGGAAAGGAGAAACATGGTCAGATGGAAAAGAATCATTTTTTACACAACAGGCCAGAGCAACCATCAACCAATCTTGGCTGATCATATAAGGCCCTTCAGCTTTCACCGCAAGAGAGTCATGAAGACTTTCCAACCCACATCCTCCAATCAAGGGAATGTCAAGATAAGGTCAAAAGAGCCAACTTGATGACCAGGACAATGCAATTGAAGTTCCGCCCATTTTCTCCTCCATCCCAACAGAGCAGAGGTCTTCTGCTTTGTCCTCCAATCCACAAAGTCATTTCACCCATCCTACTTCTACCAGTCATGAATGGCATTAGCGGTAAGAAAGGAAAGGAGAAGAAGTAGACATTTTGATTTCCAGGAGCTCAAGATTTTTTAAAAAAATCCTTCTTCTCCTCCACAAGTCCATAAAACTGCAAGGGAGATGCCTGCAGGAGCAACTGTTCTAAGCCCCAACTCCCATGGTTGAGGAACTACAGGGCCAATGTGGTGGGCAGCTAGAATTCCAACACAAACATGATTGGCTTTGCATGTTTTTCCAATTTTCTCTCTCAAATCACGGTTAGAATCCTAGATTACTTCCTTTATTAACATTATAAAACCTGATTTCATCACTGTGGATGAAGGTCCATAGCTGAGACATTTGGAGATGCAGAGGACACATGCGCCCTCCAGGTTGGGATGCTGGTTTTTCACGGTAAACCAGATATCATAATGCCTGGCTGCCCACAAGGATGCTTGGAGGTGTCAATAAATGATGCACTAAGTGTTTGTTCTTCTGGTTCAGTGAAGCAATTATTACAATCAATTGGGTTGTTTTGCAATTTGCCGTTATTAACCTCAAGAATGTCAATGATCTGCCACTGTAATCAGGGCCTCATAAAGGATGAGCTAATGATGGAAATCCAGCCGTAGAAACTGGGGGATGCTAATAATTTTCACGTTCACTGCTTGACTTGGAGGATCAAAATAACAGGCCACTCCTAATTCCACCACTGGTTTCCTGTCTGCAGAAAACAGCATGGTTGATACCGAAAAGATTTCTGTTATAAGTTGTTGGTTGACTTCACACATTGCATTAACCAGGGATTAGTAGCTGGTGGCTTTCAATTTCTGGATGTCAACTCTGAAGTGGACCTGGCTGAGGCCATCTCGGGGGCTTCAGGGTTGCCACGAAGCTGAAGAAGGGGCAGGGAGGGGCAGGGAAATAGCTAGGTGGGGTTTTGTAGCCCAAAACAAGGAAGTTTTCCTGTGGGAACCAAGGACACTCCGACAGGTGGCTGGCCAGGGGAGGAGCGAAGTCACCAAGCAACCGGCCAGCACCTTGATTGGACAGCGTGACCAGCGACTTGGGGGAAAGGGGAAACTTTTACTTTTTAATCAGGTGAAAGCTGCAGGAACTTTCAGAGTCAGCTTTCGCCAGTTGTGCCAATATGATGTATCCCATAAATTGTTCTTTGAGGAATCTGTCTGCCTTAAGAGTTCTGTTTTCTAGGGGTGCATCACTTGGAATGTTGACACTGGATGTTTATGGGAAGCTATCAAGTGACGAAGTGACGTCTTGGAAAGGGTATGTTTCCCCCATCTACATTTACATTGGTGGTGAGCTAAGGGTGAGAAGACAACGTCCCTCTTTAAAAAGACACATGTCTCAAACTCATGGCGTATACTTGACTGCAAACCATTGGACTTCGGTGATGCAGTTTTGGACTTTTTAAGAATGGGCAGGAAATGAAAGTGGAAAATCAGCCACATTGACACCAAATTTTGATCCGTGGGGATCTGAAATGGATGCTGTAGTTCCATTTGGTCTACAGCAGGAATCCCAACCTTGGCAACTTTAAGATGTGTGGACTTCAACTCCCAAAATTCTCCAGCCAGTCATGCTGGACATCCCTGGTCTGCAATTTAATACCTGAAGGCAAGACTATAATTTATTATCCTATTTTATTTCTCTGGTGAATTCAGAATTCCTGGGACTGACTCAACTTCTTATACTTTTCTAGTGTGAGTAGAAAGAACGGTTACCTCCCATCTACTCGCCAGTTGCAAATTGGAGTGGGGTGGGGTGGGATGGGGAGTCAATATCTCTTCATTTTTCTTCCTTGTGTCTCGTTAGCCCTTTCAGATTCCAAATCTTTCTCCTCTTCAACCTTTAACACCTTTATAATTCTCCTCCGAGAGCTTTAAACAGCTCTGAGGCCCATCTGGAGAGGAAGGAAGAAACAAACAGAAATAAAATTTGACTTTTAGGCACCTTCAAAACAAGGACTAAACATGAAAAATGTTGACTCCTTGACTCCATAGACCAGGGATGCTGTGAGCTGCCAAATGTGAGAAACGATAGAAGAAAGGAAGAGATAGATGTTTGTTCTCGATAATATTTTACAAATGTTCTCCTGCAATAGGACTAGCCAGGATTCTCTTGGGCCACTTGCTGTGATCTAAAAGAACCATCATCTGGCCAGAATTCACTCTGTCCTTTTGTCTCTGTTGCTCCCTTGGCTGGATTGAAACCACAGTAGGTAGGCTTAGTTTATCGCTCAAGACTGGAGCATCTCTTGAGATGGGAATGGATTCTCAGTTGATTCCAAATGGTCACCAGCACTTAACTAGGAGAGAGCAGTGATCGTCTTTCATGGGTTTGGACCAGATGCTGATCCCTGGGTTCTAGGGTGACTTCCTTCTTGCAGCTGTGCCCCTTCCTCCTCGTCTTCCACTTGAAAACCACACAACCTACAGCTCAGCTGGGACACCCAGATCAGGGGTGAAATCCAGCAGGTTCTGGAGAACCGGTAGTGGAAATTTTGAGTAGTTCGGAGAACTGATAGCGAAAAGTTTGAGTAGTTCAGAGAACTGGCAAATACCACCTTTGGCTGGTCCCAGAGCAGGGTGGAAATGGGGATTTTGCAGTATCCTTCCCCTGGAGTGGGGTGAAAATGGAGATTTTGCAGTATCCCTCCCCTGCCACACCCACCAAGCCATACCACGCCCACTGAGCCATGTCCACAGAAACGGTAGTAAGAAAAAATTGAATTTCACCACTGATCCAGATACCTGTGTCCTCCAGAACGTGGAGTTTTCAGGTTCTCCATCTCCTGTTGGTCACCGGCCAATCATCTCAGTCACTTCTGGCTCTATTTCAATCCTGCTGTTGGTAGCCTGCATCTGTCTACTTAAAAGTTGATGTGTTTCCTTAAAAATATGTTAGCTGGAGCTCGCTTCACTTCTTAGATGACTACTCTCATATCTGATGCAGAGTTTTGTATAACTCACCAAGGCCTAAATTATATACTGGAGAGAAGAGTTGTAACAGACAGATGGTTGTGCAGACTTTCAAAAGTCTATCTATCTAGCCCTTGCAAAGGGAATCAATCAACGCACGTCTGATCTCTCTCACATACATCCACACTTCTTGTTGTATTTGCTGATTTGGCCTGCATTCAGAAGCTTTTGCTATATCCCTGCTAGAATCAGAATATACCTTCCAGGCAAATAAGGGCTGAGCTGAGCAATTTTAATTTCTAAACAGCTCATTTCAACACCAGCTCTTGACGGAATTGGGTGTCCAATTCTTATCCATCCGGACTCCATCTTCTGATGGATGAGTTCTGAGCATTTCATTGATGTGAAGCTTGAGCAGTTAGTGGTTGTGTGCGTACATCCCTGGAGGTGTTTGTGTTTACGGACAGAGACTGAAAAGGGAAAGGGAAACACGATCCAGTAGCAAATAGCTCCATCGCTCCTGCATGGGGTGATAAAAATGTGGATTCATCAGGGACGGTTACTTGAGGTCCTACAACTAGTCACATTATAGTTTATAATGGTATAAGTTGTGAACCTGGTCAGCCCTGGGAAACTTTATCCAGGTTAGAATCGGAGAGGTTTTGAGGAAACTAGCTTTTTTAGAGATTTAGATGAGCTTGCCTTCCTTCCTTCCTTCCTTCCTTCCTTCCTTCCTTCCTTCCTTCCTTCCTTCCTTCCTTCCTTCCTTCCTTCTTTTCCTTTTTCCTTCTTTTTCCTTCCTTCCTTCCTTGCTTCCTTTCTTTCTTCATCCCTCTTTCCCTCTCTTCCTTCTTACCTTTTCCTTCCTGTAACTTTTCTCCTTCCTTCCTTCCTTCCTTCTTTCTTTCTTTCTTTCCTCTTATCTTTTCCTTCCTCTTCCTTCTTTTTCCTTCCTTCCTTCCTTCCTTCCTTCCTTCTTTCTTTCTTTCTTTCTTTCTTTCTTTCTTTCTTTCTTTCTTCCCTCTGATCTTTTCCTTCCCCTTTCTTCTTTTTCCTTCCTTCTCCTCTTTCCTTCCTTCCTTTCCTTTCTTTCTTCCTTTTTCCTTCCCCCCTTCCCTCTCTTCCATTTTATCTTTTCCTTCCTCTTCTTTCTTTCTTTCTTTCTTTCTTTCTTTCTTTCTTTCTTTCTTTCTTTCTTCCCTCTTATCTTTTCCTTCCCCTTTCTTCTTTTTCCTTCCTTCTCCTCTTTCCTTCCTTCCTTCCTTCCTTTCCTTCCTTTCTTCCTTTTTTCTTCCCCCCTTCCCTCTCTTCCATCTTATCTTTTCCTTCCTCTTCCTTCTTTTTCCTTCCTTCCTTCCTTCCTTTCTTCCTTCCTTCCTTTCTTTCTTTCTTTCTTTCTACATTTATATAGCAGGCCATCATATAACCAACCCTGGGCAGCCTCTCTCCTTCTCCTTCTAACAAATCAGCTCCAAAATTGAAAACAGAGCAAGCAGCAAACGCGCCTCCCCCTTCCCTGGGACCAGGAAGGAAGAGCAGCTTTTTTGAGATTAAAAGGCACCATTTTGGCATTAACATCCGAACATGAAATATTAAATATGCTCCTCCAAATAAGTGGGAACAAAGTGAGAAGCCTCTGCGCTGAAAAGAAAATTGTACCTTTCCTTCCTAAATGACATTTGTCAGCTTTTGGCACAAAGGGAGGGGATGTTGTTTTCTAATCAACATTTTGGAATGAAATATGCTATTTTGACATGGAATCATTTTGAGAGGAAACAATTTTCTAACATGACAATCCCATGATGAAGCGTCACTGTGATTTCTCCTCTCTTCCCCCCCCCCTTTTCTCTCTCTCTCTCTCTCTCTTTTATTTTTTCCAAAGAAATCTGGGGGATGGAAGATAAGGAGGAACCAGCTGAAATGAAGATGGTTTTGTGATTTGCTAACACCTCATTTATAAAACGCGGCCTCCTTATCCCCTCATGGAAATGATTCATTCACTGAGGCACCAGCTTGAAAACAATTAAGAGCTTTAAATGAAGGAAAACTTTTGCAGCTTCGTACAAACTCTCCCATCCTGCCAAGAGCAGACGTTTTCCATCATTTTTTTTTTAATCCTCAGAAATATATTCTCGGCAGCCTCAACGACAAGAATTTTGATTCCGTTCGCGCACAAGGATTAGCGCAATCCTGGTTTATCTGATAATAAAGTGGAATTAGGGCAGCCCTGAAACTCATCCGAGTGGCATGATGGCTTAGCCAGAATGGCAGAATCTGGCCGTGGTGACTTTTAAAACTTTTAAAAGCATTTTTTCTAAAACCTCTTCAGCCGAAGAAGTTGTAGAAAAAATGCTTTTAAAAGTAAAAAAAACAAAAACGAAAGCCTCTGATGATCACGCAGCTCAGCTGGGATTGTCAGAGGCTTTTAAAAGCATTTTTTCCTACAAGCTCTTCGGCCGAAGAGGTTGTAAAAAAATTGCTTTTAAAAGCCTCTGACGATCCCAGCTGAGTTGCCTGATCGTCAGAGGCTTTTGTTTTCTTTTTAAAGCATTTTTTTTGGCTTTTAAAAGAAAAGAAAAGCCACTGACGATCAGGCAACTCAGCTGGGATCGTCAGAGGCTTTTAAAAGCATTTTTTTTCCTACAACCTCTTCAGCCAAACAACTTGTAAAAAAAGATGCTTTTAAAAGAAAAAAAAGTTTTTTTTAGAGCCTCAGATAGCTCATCGGGCTAGATAGCCTTTTATTAACACCCAGCTGTCTGCAATTATATGAGTTCGAGGCTCAAGGTTGACTCAGCCTTCCATCCTTTCTAAGGTAGGTCAATTGAGGACCCAGTTTGTGGGGGCAATAAGCTGACTTTGTATAAATATACAAAAGTATGAAGGCTATTGCTTAGCGCATTGTAAGCTGCCCTTAGCGCATTGTAAGCTGCCCTCTCCGGAGAAGGGTGGCATATAAATCTAATTTTTTTTTAAAAAGTTGGCCACGCCTACCCAGTCATATTACCCACCACCACTAAGCCACGCCCACAGAACTGGTAGTAACAAATTTTACCTTTCACCACTGGCTCAATGGTGATTGTAAATCGAGGGCTACCTGTATATCCTCCATTTGCAATTTCCTTGAACGCTTCTTGTCGCACCTGAGAGAGGCTGTGAGCTGTGAGCCTACAGCTGCGCGAAATCTCCTTCTTTTCAGAAACGTTGACACTCAGAAGGGTTAATGAGCTCCGGCACAGCCTTCTCTCCATCAACCCTTCCTTAAGAAGCCGAACGCTTTAGAAGCGAGGCACAGCGAGACAGGTGGCTTTGCAAACCAATTATTGCAATAATTTCATTTCTTAGGGGCACAACAGTGCAAGCTTTACAAGAAATATCGAAGGATATGAGCTGCGCCACACCACTGCAGCAAAAAAAAGGGGGGGGGAACTGTATAATTAGATCAGCCAGCACCGTTCACATCCCATCTGTTGAGTCTGTCCCATTAAAAAGACTTTTTCCCTTCCAGAAATATTATTAGCTTTAATGTGGTACTGGAAAGCAAGGAAGCACAACAGATTTCTACAAAAGAAAAATGCCCCCAGGTCGATTCAACTTAGCCAGAACAAATACGTTTCCCTGTAAGGAAGACTATTGCCTACCGAGTAGGTCTCCTCTGCATGCCAAGCAAAATACAGGTAATATTTGGGGAGGGGGACCCAGGCAGGGGTGGGTTCTACTTACCTTTACTACCGGTTCGCAACAAGATCGTGTGCGTGCATTTGCTTTGCTCAGAATGCATGCTTGCACATCGCCGATGATGCCATCTGGGGCAGTGGGCGGGGCCTCCCACTGGTTTTACTACCGGTTCTTGCGAACTGATTTTCGGGCCTTCTGGACCCACTAGAAGTCAGGAAATGTGCCGTTTCCAGCCTCCAGAGGGCCTCCAAGGGGAGGGAAGGCCGTTTTCACCCTCCCTAGCCTCCAAGAAAGCCTATGGAGCCTGGGGAGGGCAAAAAACAGACCTACTGGGCCCACCATGTCATTGCATGCCAAAAGCGGAGGAGCATGGGGGGGACACATTGAATTATGGGGGTGGGCACGTGCATGTGTGACATCACCACCACCACCCCGCGCTCCCCCTGCTTTTGGCACGTGACGGCAAAAAGGTTAGCCATCACTGCTCTAAGGGAAGGATATTGCAAAATCTCCATTCCCACTGCACTGGGGCCAGCCAGAGGTGATATTTGCCAGTTCTCCGAATTGCTCAAAATTTCTGCTACCGGTTCTCCAGAACCTGCTGGATTTCACCCCTGGTTTAGGATTGTTGTTGTTGTTGTTGCTGCTGCTGCTGTTGTTTGCTCTCTCATCTTAGCTTTGCAGCTCAAAACCAGAGATTGACAATGTTCATTTTATAAGGAGTTGCCAGTGGCAAGGCCAATCCCGCTGCCTTGTGGAATTTGCCGTAGCTCCAAACCACAACAAACCCAGAGAGGTGAGCGTCCTCTTCACAACATTTTCACCATTGTTGTTTTCCAAGGGGAAATTGCAACAAAGCAGCTTTCCCCAACCCCCACCCCCGCATTTCATTCCAGTGGTGGGTTGTCCCCGGTTCGGACTGGTTTGCAAGAACCGGTAGTAAAACTGGTGGGAGCCTCTGCCCACTGACCTGGATGTCATCATAGGTGATCTGCGCATGCACAGAAGAGCACGTGCATGCACGAGAGCGATACGAACCGGTAGTAAAGGTAAATAGAACCCACCCCTGCTCCATTCCCTGCCTTTTTCTTACTTCCATTTAAACAGACATCCAGCAAACAATGAAATAATTTCTCCACGCTCCTTGAAATGGATTCTTTGCAAATCGAAAAATGGACATGCCCTGAAATATGCTTCTTTTCTGGTCCCTCTTCCCCTTTATGCAAATGATCCATTCGCTACAGTTACAGATACAGTTTGAAAGGCAAAATATTGTCTGTGTGTGTATGAGTTTCACTGCATAAAAGAAAAAGGGAAAACAGAACGTATTATTATTATTATAATTATAATTATTATTCTATTTTTCTGTTTCTGTTATTTTTAGTCAGTTATTATTTTATTCTGCTATTATTTATGTTATTCCGTGATTATAATCTCTGCTATTATTAACTCTGTTATAATTCTGCTATTTTAACTTTTTATTTCATTATATTAACTTGTCTGGCATAGAAGAAGCAAACAGAGAACTGTGCGGAGCTAACATCTGAGCTTGAATTACAGACTTGGGGAAGATAAATGACCGATATAATTCCACTTCCTGAATGCCTGGGCCGTATCCCAGTGCATGTAGTAGCTTTAAGGCTTCGGTTCAGACAGTTCTCCCAGAGACATTCTCACAAATGCAAGCTGAAAAGTACTTAAAAGAAATGAGCTGGGCTAGGAACAAGAAGAGACACGGAGAAAAAAAAATTCCCCGTTGTTCCCAAAGCTTTGAAAAGCATATTATTAAATTTAGCTCTGTCCCACCTTCTGCACAGCCTAGCAGTACGAAAGCAGATAAAAAACTCGAGTAGAAAAATAGGGACCACCTTTGGTGGGAAGGAAACAGCGTTCTGTGCGCCTTTGGCATTGAGTCATGCCGGCCATGTTAAGGATATTGTTGTTGTGTAACAACTAGCAGAGTAAACTGCACAGAGAAACGTTGCTGAGAGCAATGAGATAGGAGATACATACAAACTGGTGTTATCAAAAGTTTTCTTTATAGTGGAAAATAAACAATCTCGTAGTCTTCTAAACAGTCCAAGTCTTTACCGGTTAACTCCAAAAAGCTTCTTACCAAACAAACAGTAGTTGGTTCACTCTGGTACACAAACCCTGGATGGTAGCAGATCCACCCACACACGCACGCGATGATAGCACAATGGCAGCTTATCATCAACTGAATACATTACAGTACCTTTCTTAAATACGTTGTTAAATTACAACTAATTATAGCATGACTCAGCATTACAGCATGATGCAGCATTAAAATTTAAAGTCACAGAACACATATATTGCCTGGACAACTGTTAGGTCCAAACCATATCCTAACAGGCCACATGACCAGGGAGACGTCTACGGACAGCGCTGGCTCTTCAGCTTTGAAACAGAGATGAGCACCGCCCCCTAGAGTTGGGAACAAACCTTTACCTTTTTATGCTCAAAATGCAGGCGGGGGGGAGTTCTCTCTGGGTTGCTAGTCCAGCCTGAATTAATTTCATTCAAAACCAAGTGATGAACTCACCCCCTGACTTGTTTGCAGAAAGACCCAACGGCTCTTAAGAGGCAGTTGCTAACTCAATTTCCCTATCAGAAACTACTACTTCTCCTTCTCTCCTCCTCCTCCTCTTCTCCTCCTCCTTCACCTCCTTCTCTCCTCCTCTTCCTCCTCCTTCTCCTTCTCCTCTTCTCCTCCTCCCAGGGGTGGGTTTCAAAAATTTTAGCAAGGAATTCTTTGCCTGGTTGCTGGGTGGATGTGGACATGGTGGGCATGGCCTCTTTGGCCTCCTGCACCACGGCAGGGGGGAAGAAACATTTTTCCCTCCCCAGGCTCCGGAGGCTTTCCTTAAGCCTCCAGGAAGGGCAAAAATGGCCTCCCCAGGCTCTGGAGGCCTCCCCAGGCTCTGGAGGCCCTTCCCAAACTTCCGGTAGGCTGTTTTTCGCCCTTCCCAAGCCTCTGCACACACCTTGTACTTTCCTGCATCCAAAACAGGCCAGATGGGGACTCCTGGGAGGGGAGGGGCAGGGCCAGCCAGGAGTGGGATTTGAGGGTTCCCTGAACTGCACAGAATCTTAGCTAGAGGTTCTACCAAATCCCTGCGAAGCCCCAGGAGCCCACCCGTGCCTCCTCCTCTCCTCCTCTTCCTCTTCTTCCTCTTCTTCTTCTTCTTCTTCCTCCTTCTCCTCCTCCTTCTTAACCACCCCATGCCCCCTTTTACTCAACTGTCTTTTATGTGTCTCTTGACATACCAACTATTATGGGAACCCTCCTCCACATGGTTTATGAATCCTTGTAAGTGCAGGTAATTACAAGCCATTATTAAGGCCAAGCTTGAGTGTGATAAGCCATCACATGTTGACTAGCACAGAAACTGAACTCCTGAACTTTTCTTGGAGAGAGAACGAGACAGAGAGAGAAAAGGAGAACATTCTTCTGGCATTAGACAAGCATTCCTGTTTTGCTGCCAAAGTACTTTTCTCTTAAACATTTTTTAATGCACTATCGTGTTTCCCCTCACACTGCATTCTAGGTAGCTTTGTCACAGAAAGGACCACACGTCTCTTCCATACTATTCTGAATTCACAGCTCCATGCCAAACAACGAGGCTTCATTAAATCCAGATCCAAGATGGCCTGGCAAAAGGAATATCATTCCACCGATAAAAACTCATTACAGATAAAACTCAAATACTTCAAATACTGTCCCTGCTTGAAGAGGTGAAAAATAGATTGGGGACGTAGTCTGAGAACTTGGTATTTGATTATCTCCATTTTTTAAAAAAATTGATTTATATGCCGCCCTTCTCCGGAGACTCAGGGCGGCTTACAATGCGTTAAGCAATAGCCTTCATACTTTTGTATATTTATACAAAGTCAGCTTATTGCCCCCACAAACTGGGTCCTCAATTGACCTACCTTAGAAAGGATGGAAGGCTGAGTCAACCCTGAGCCTGGTGAGATTCAAACTTACTAATTGCAGACAGCTGGAGTTAAATTACAATGCATTCATCTGCTGAGCTATCCAGGCTCCTAAACATTTAAACATTCCAGTGTCCAAAAGGACAGAGCTGGGACAACACATGGAAACTCCAAGAATTCCCAGCCAGACTAAAAAAAAAAAAAAGACAGAAGCACCTTCTATCACTCATGGGGGCTGTGTCCAGAATCGAAAAAATATTGAAAAAGTATAAAAAAATTGGCTGCAGGAAATAACCAGCATTCAAGTGGAGTATACACCAGAATTGTTCCTCCTGGGGATAATGAAAAAGACATGATAAGAAGGCATGATAGATCATTCTACATATAACAACTGAGGCAAGATTGGCCTTTGCACAATGTTGGAAGGACGCAAAGACGCCCTCTGATGATTTAATAATTAAAAACATTTTTGACTGCGCTGAAATGGATAAACTGACACTGGAACTGAAAGGAATGACAGCCTTGGAGTATTACGTATCATGGGAGAAATGGTACAAATGGATTGAAAACAGAAAAATAAGATGTTCTCCTGTCCCAAACTGTCTCAAACAGGCACGCAGGAAAAATTGGTGGGAGAAATGCAATGGGAAGCCTCGATTCCCCCTCCCTCCAAAATCTTCTCTCCCTGCCCCCAAACCTTGACACCTTGATCTTGGAAAGTGTTAGAAGTCAGATAAACCCACACGCTGTAATTAACCTGCCTAAAACCCTGTTTAATATCAGAAGGAGGTGGCTTAGGAAGTAAGCTTCCTAACTACAAGTTGCAGCTCTCCCCTTTGAAAACGATCCCGTAAGGTGTTTATTAAGGGACGGTGTCAAGTTCAACATTGTGTTTCCATTCAACAAACCGTCCCCAGAGGATGTCTCGTAATTGCCTAATAGGCCGGCTCCCACTGTTCCGTGTGTGTGCGGGAACTCCCTTTCTTTCTTTCTTTCTTTCCTGCACACAAAGAAAAACAATAAGTGATGAATCAAAATGCTCACAAGGAATGCCACCATGCAGGAGAATTTACCTACAGACCTACTGACGGAGGTTTTGGATTCTCCATCTCTGAAGGCGTTTAGCAATAGCAATAGCCCTTAAACTTATATACCGCTTCATAATGCTTTTACAGCCCTCTCTTAAGTAGTTTACAGAGTCAGCATAAGGCCCCCAACAATCTGGGTCCTCATTTTACCCACCTCTGAAGGACGGAAGGCTGAATCAACTTTGAGCCGATCAGGATCAAACTCCTGGCAATTGGCAGAATTAGCCTGCAATACTGGATTCTAACAGGAAGGGAGGGAGGGAGGGAGAGAGGGAGGAAGGGAAGGGAAGGGAAGGGAAGGGAAGGGAAGGGAAGGGAAGGGAAGGGAAGGGAAGGGAAGGGAAGGGAAGGGAAGGGAAGGGATAGCAATAGAGTTCATAGAGCCACTTCATACTGCTTTTACAGCCCTCTCTAAGCAGTTTACAGAGTCAGCCTCTTGCCCCCCAACAATCTGGGTCCTCATTTTACCCACCTCGGAAGGGTGGAGGGCTGAGTCAAGCTTGAGCCAGTCAGGATCGAACTCCTGGCAGTGGGCAGAGTTAGCCTACAATACAGCATTCTAACCACTGTGGTACCAGGAAGGAGAAAGAAAATAAGAGGGGGGGGAGGGAGGGAGGGAGGGAAGGAAGGAAGGAAGGAAGGAAGGAAGGAAGGAAGGAAGGAAGGAAGGAAGGAGCACTTAAGACTTATATACTGCCTCATAGTGCTTTTACAGCCCTCTCTAAGCAGTTTACAGAGTCAGCCTATTGCCCCCAACAATCTGGGTCCTCATTTTACCCACCTTGGAAGGATGGAAGGCTGAGTCAACCTTGAGCCAGTGAGATTCGAACTGCCAAACTGCAGGTAGCAGTCAGCTGAAGTATCCTGCAGTGCTGCACTCTAACCACTACACCACCTCGGTTTAAGAAGAGATTAGACAGCCAACCCTTGAAGATGATTTAATTGGTTTTCTTGAACATTGCAAGGATTGAACTAGAAGGGATTCCCTTTCTCCTCCTCCTCTTCCTCCTCCTCCTCCTCCTCTTCCTCCTCCTCATCACAATCAATCTATTCCAGGGGTGAAATCTACTTACCTTCCCAACCGGTTCGGAAGTGCATGGGCGCTTGGAACCTCTGTGCATACGCAAACCCTTCTGTGCATGTACAGAGGGTAAAAAACAGATTACTTCCTAGTTAAAATCAGGAAGTAATGACAACCGGACGGGTGGGCGGAGCCTCATGCCGCCATCGCTACCAGTTCTCCGAACCACCGTCCGCCATCACTACCGGTTCTCCGAACCAGTCTGAACCAGGAGCATTTCACCCCTGATCCATTCCCTGCCTTTCAGCTCCAACCACTCGAGTTGGTGTGAGTGTGCTGCTATTGTTAGGCAAGCAAAGGAGGCACAAAAAATGCATAATGACAACTTGACAATCCATGCTATGAACCAAACCCATCATCCGTTGACAAGACTTGGCTTGCAAATCCAAGAAGAAAATGGATTATACTGGATTGGACATTAGAAATCCATTCAGCAGGCAGGTAGCTAAGTGAGATATATTCCTGTTTATGACATATTCCAAGGGCTTACAAAGGCAGAAGAATTGAGACATCAAGTTTCTTCTTCTTCCCAGCAATTCCAACAGGCTTCAAGAGAGGATTAACCTCCAACAGAGCCCATCACAGTAAAATCAAGAAAATGTAAATGAAAGTAGAAGAATTCTTCCCCCCCCCTTTTTTTTTTTGTACCTTCAAAACATCTTAAATATTTTACTGAAAGATACTGCGCTCTGTTGTTCTAAATTAATCTTTCATTTTCAGCTAAAATGAAAGAAAAGGGGGAGAAAACAACTGGCTGAGACCCGGTCGTAAAAGACTTGAAAAGATGGGAAGGTGCTTATGTTTCATCTAATGAGTCTTCTCACTATTCTTCTTCTGACTGACCATCAGCTTTACCTCCAAAAGCGGAAGACTCTCAAGTGTTCAGAGAAAGGTCC
Source organism: Coluber constrictor foxii (assembly GCA_038048745.1). Lineage (NCBI taxonomy): Eukaryota > Metazoa > Chordata > Lepidosauria > Squamata > Colubridae > Coluber > Coluber constrictor. The sequence goes on from CM075967.1 coordinate 31,106,003, forward strand.
TTTTTCATCCAAATGGACAACAATTATGTATGATATCAGGCAAGAAGAAATCTACTCTACCCAGCCAATTTGGCTTTTTTAACTGATGTTGATGGAGATTTGCACGAAGCATTGATGGTCTTAACTTAACTCTCTTGATCTCCTCTCTTCATTCATGCTCTATAATTTTGGCCTTGTCAGGGGCAGAAAATCAGGAATTCAACTGAACATGTAGGTTTATTGCATGCTGAAGCTCTATTCAAGAATGCAAACTACTGTCAATGCAAATTGGTGGTAGATAAGCACCTATGAATCTATGAATTCAAAGGAATTCATCATCAAACATCATCAAGAAAGCACAGCAAAGAATGTTCTTTCTGTGCCAACTCGGGAAGCTCAAACTGGCTAAGGAGCTGCTGACACAGTTCTACAGAGGAATTATTGAGTCAGTCATCTGCACCTCTATAACTGTCTGGTTTGGCTCTGCAACCCAACAAGACAGACTCCGACTTCAGAGGATAATTAGAACAGCAGAAAAAACAATGGCTACCAACCTGCCTTCCATGGAGGGCCTGTATATTGCACGAGTCAAAAAGAGGGCTGTGAAAATATTTACAGACTCCTCACATCCTGGACATAAACTGTTTCAACTCCTACCCTCAAAATGACACTATAGAGCACTGCACACCAGAACAACTAGACACAAGAACAATTTTTTCCCGAATGCCATAACTCTGCTAAACAACTAATTCCCACAACACTGTCAAACTATTCACTAAGTCTGCACTACTATTAATCTTC